>CM027126.1:15286736-15863593 GCA_015476505.1 Urochloa ruziziensis | reverse complement strand
GTCAATACAGCATGTATATATTCCATCATCATCATATTCACTTTCTTATCTAGCGATGCTGCCCAGTGATCAAGAGCTCAATACCGTGAGTACGGCGAATCGATTCGGTTTTATCCCTTGCAAGGTTAACCTACCCACACGGCACAAACAAGCCCCGTCGAGCTGCTCATGCCAGCCGTTCCTTCAGCCAACACTAAATACTTGACCTACCCTGCTACCCTCAAGTACCAGTCCCCACCGATACCAACGACGGGTCAGCCATGAGTTACTCTAACCGGTACATGAATAAGCAGTCAGGCGTAGTTCAACATACCAGTGCGAGCTAAAGTACATAAGTTACCAGTTTCAACTACCTCTTACTCCCAGCATGTGAGGTAGTACAATTCAATCTTGATCCCAGAGCTAACAACGAACGGGCCTTAACTGGCACAGGCGGAGCTACAACATTCCATTCTTTTCTCTACCAACACTCTCCGCCCGGCCTAACTTTCTTTTCCAGTCTAGATGACAGGTTAACATAACTCTGAAATAATCCACTTATCATCTCGCGAGTAACAGGCAATTACTCGGCTTCTACCGTTTAACCAGCCTAGCAATTCTATCGACCTACACATACTAGAAAACTCTGGGTTCTCCTATGGATCATGCAACTAGGTTTTCAGTCAACTCCTATGAAAACTTAAATGCATAAGGTAAATACTTTGCAAAATAAATAAATTTAAGTGTGGCTGCGTTAAAAAGGTTATGCACTCCGGTGCTTGCCTTCGCTGGCCTTGGGCCCTTCCGAGTCTTGGCTCGGGTCTTGCTCTGCCTCAACTGCAAGGACCTCGGGCTCTGGCTGCTCTGCCTCTGATTCCGGCACCAAGTTATATACCCCGTCAGCTAGTACGTTCTCTACATGAAAATGCACATGTGTGAGTTTGGAATAACAGCGAGAAAAGATACAAAATTCCACATGCAGCAATTCAATTATACAGCTTAATTACAAAAGAAGATATGCACATGAAATCACATGAAATGTTGCAAAAACCATTTTTAACATTTTATAGAGTAAGTGCATAACTCTTTAAGCAAGATTAACTTATCACTAAGAAAGAATTATATCAACAGATCCAAACTTTACTGAGTTCATCTAAACAGTTTGGAAAACATTTTATTAACAAAACTATTTATATAAAACCATTTAAACACACATATAAAGGGTTATTTAGCAACTAAATAAAGAAATAAATCTACACAGATTGTCTAGCAGCACAAAAACTTCTCTGAGCAGTTTTTAACTCAAGATTATCACTGAAAAATTTTCAACACTTAAATCTAACAGAAGCTATTTATTTTGAAAAAGACAAAAAGGCTATAAATCTACTAAAACAACAAATAGTAACAAAATTAAGCACAAAATTACAAAACTTCACAGAAACACTTTCTGCACACTAACACAGATTTACCATGATTTATTGAGCTCAAAAACATATTCACAACTATTTTTAACAGCACAAACAAGCTAAGCATGGAGAAAAAGCTTAACTTAAACTACACAGATATCCTGTAACCCAAAATTTTACTGTGCTCACAAAAACACATTTTAGAGCTACTGTGATTTTCTCAAAATTTTTGGACATGCAGAACTATTTATTTTGACAGAAAGCTAATAAACTAATAAAAACTTCTACACAGAAAACTGCACGTAAACAACATGATCTTATATTTTTCTGCTGTAGCCAAAGATGCAACAAGTACAACAAAATTGGTTTCACAATTTTCTCACACCCCTACGATTTACTATGCATTTTACAAGATCTGTGATTTATCTCGGTTTAATTAAACGAAAAAGATTAAACAGATTTTGCAGATAAGCCCCTGGATCTAAAAGATTCATTACCAACCGGTCCTTTCTTTACGGAATAACCCCTGGATCTTACGAGAACACCCCCAGAACTTTTCCACCTTAACACTTAAACCCTGAAATCTTTCACATAACCCCCTGGGAAGAATTCGTCTTCTAATTTAACACCCCTGGACTAATTCCCCTCTGCACAGAGCTCCCGCCGGCGATTGACCGGCCAGGGATCGCCGGAGGTACGCCGGAAGTCCCGTCGGAGATGCTTCACACCACGAGGACTTCAAGCCGCACCACCTAGACATGAAAAAGTCGAGAATTAGAGGCGGCAAGACCCTCCTCCATGGGCGGCGGCGGACGACCGGAAAGATGGCCGGCGCTAGAGCTCACCGGAGCTTCGGAGTTCACGAGGAGAGTGGGTACGGCTTCAGGAGATCAAGTGCCTTCCATTTGGGTGGTTTGGGGAGGCGGGGAAGGACAGGAGGACTAAACTCCACGGCGAGGTGAGGTGGCGGCAATGGCGGCCGGAATTCAAGTCGGCACGGGCACTGGAGACGACGGCGGAGCGAGCGAAGTGGTTGAGGGTGGAGTGGACGAGGTCGCGGAGTTACTGCGGTGGTGAATTGGAGTGAGGTGAAACGAGAGCGGTGAATTCCGCGTGGCACTCGCTGGCGGCCTTTGCTTTGACGGTCACTGACGGCCGGCGATGGTGTCGCCTGCGGGACTCGACAGCGAAGCGGTCTGCATGGCTTGGTGAGCAACTGGCAATGCGGAGCGACGGCACGCGTCACGGGACAGCGAAGCACGGCGCGTGGCACGGGCAGCCACCGACGGCCGGCCCGACCGAGCCCCACCCCTGCTTGAAGTCTGAATCGACTTGGTCGATTCAGATGCTACAGTGATGGCCGACCCCCACTCAAAAACTCGATTCGCACTTGAGATTTTGCGTAGAAACTTTCCAAAACTCCAATACAAAAGTTGTAGATGGTACCAAGGGGAACAACTTTTGTTAAAGTCACCAGGTTCAAAAAGATTTGGTTTGAGAGATAAATTCGATCAAACTTCGGCCAAAACTTGAACTCAGAAATTTCTCTAAGTCCCAGAACAGAATTGAGTTTGGCTGACTTTGAGCATGAAAAAGAAATAGCTAGGGTTTGATATCCTGGAGTTGTTCATGATTTTTGAAGAGTCCAAACTACCAGCTTTCAAACCATGAACTTGTTTTGGTTTGGTGTTGATTTAAATTAAAAGTTATTGAGCCCTAAAGTTGGCCAGCTGCTGCTGTTTTTTCCAAGACTTAGCCAGATTTCAGCAGGGCTGAAATCAGTGGTTTGACTCAACTTTGACCATCAATTTGAGCAAGTAAAAGATGTTTTTGATCAAATTCAACATGCCTATATGAAAATACATACTTCAAAGTGCTATCTTCATGTTAGCCAAAAGTAACATGTTTAAGTAATTTTAATTTTAATTTGGCTCCTAAAAGGGTTAAAATGAAAAGGCTATAACTTAACCTAATTTGAACCAAATGAACTCAAATTCGAAATTTGACTTTTGAATATTCAAACTAACATGCCACTGAGTTCAAAAACATGTTAGGCACCAAAGTAAAAACTCTCACTTGTCAATTTAATTTTTATATTAAATATGTAATTAAAGCATAATATTCTCATAAAATGAAAATCATTACATTACAATAAATGCACAAACCAATGTCATGAGTGATGAGATGAGTGATTTATTTGTCTTAATCATTGTACTAAACCTATATGTGACACGGGGTGTCACATGTTCGATCATCATAAGATAATATGTAGTCAACATGGACTCTTTAGATTAATTTAGAGCGTTCGATCATAATAAAATCCGACGGCGTAGGATATAGATGACGACGGACGAAACGAAAATTTCGTCGTCCTTTATAGTATAGATATTAAAAAATGATAAAGTGATGATAATATGACATTATGTTCTGCGATGATGATCCAACCAGAAGATGAATACCTTTATATATACAACAGAGAAGGAATAATCCATTGAAGCACATATTAAGATTTAAGAGTAGGAAGGAACATGGAAAATAATATGCATGTTCATTGGCATAGGAAAAAGATAAATATTAAGAACTATAGTTCTGTACATTTGTATATATGGTATCAGTATATGGATAAAGTAGAGGTTCCTCTTTTTATCGCCTATGATTCCTTTTTTTAATATAACTTGGGTATCTCTGTAAAAAAATAGCCGTAAGAGCAACTCCAACCGCTTTTACTCCAACAGCTTGGACAAAATGCCTTCTATCGGTAAAAAAAGAGAGAAAGCGTCGATGTTTCCTCTTCTAACAGAGTCGCTATCCTCCTCTCCTCGCTAACTGCATCGCTACTCCGTCTTCCTCGCTGGGCAAATTTGCCATGGCCGTCGCCTCGCAATCCCTTCCTCTCGCGCCCACGCGCTCTCTTTTCCCTCGCGCCCTCGCGCCTACACCGTGGCTTGTTCCTCTTCTCCATCACGCCGGCGCCGCTCAGCTGCTCCATCCCGACGACCCGGCCGCGCCGCTCCTGCGCTCCCAAGCACTAGCGCCCGGAGCCCCGGACGTCGATGGCGTGGCGGCAGCGTCCCAACCCTTCAGGTTGCGGCGGCGGCGACAAAACTCCTTCAGGTCAAACCTTCCTGGAAGCTCACGAGAGGAACAAACAATCGGTCATAGGCCTCCAGATGTCTTGCGTCGGACCATCATCTCAGTGAGAAAAAAAAAAACCGGCCATAGAAGATTTGAAACTGGGCCGAGTAAAACAGCCACCGAAAAAAATTGTGCAACCCACGTAGCCCAAATGAAAGAATGTGCAGCCCACACCAATGAGAGTTAAAATTTAGAGAGGCTGTTGGATTTGGTTACTTTTTTTCAATAGCTTTTTCATTTTACATAAGGACACAGCTAACTTACGGCCGGCCGTACGGCCTATCCATTTTAGGAAAAATCAACCTGTTAGCTGCCCCCACTTTCCTTTTCTAGCCACCACTGCCTTTTTCCTCTGTTTCTGCAATGAGCACGGCGTGTTCGCCCAAAAAAAAAATTGACGCCCTCAACGCCGGACCCATACACTTTTAAATTTCTAGCATCGCATCGAAAGCAAAACACACAAAAAAAAACTGGACGCCCTCAACAGGCCAATTTTTTGCATGCTAGCATCTCAGACAAATAAGAGGAGAAAAAATAGCGATACAGATTGAGCAAAAGATATGTATACATATTCACATTATTTTTGCCCCCCTTAGATTTTTTTCAGATTCATGAACAGTTTTGGTAGAGTGATCTGGCAAAATATCCGGGTCCAAGCCAAATGCATCCATGCAACTTTGAGCTCCCCACTGTAAAAGCACACGCAAAGGTTTAGAAGGATTTGCTTGCATGATTTGAATGTTCTACATTTGTATGGCTAATATGAATGCACGTTAAGCTGTTACTTCCCGCAGTTTTCTTCATGCTTCGCCTTTTGAAGTTTTCCCTTCCCCTTGTCCCACCTGCACTGTTGGGTACTTTTGTGTAAATCTGCAAAATGTAGTTTGATCAGATAACTTGTGTTGAATGAAAAAAGTGGTTAATAAAGAACTAAATTACCTAAATGACTGACTTGTTATGCCTTCTTGTTATAATAATTTTGCCTTTTAGAATGCATGTAGTTGCTTTCTTCAATGTCCAATAATTCTTTCCTATTGTTCAATGATGTTTGTAGGTGTCAGGAGGAAAAACAAAAGCAGTCACCATTGGAATTGAATCAGTTGCCACTAGATTTTGAATTTTGATTTTCTAGATGCTAAAACTGCAAACCCCTTATTTTGCACTCGCAACACTGGTATGTACTAGATCTGAGTGCTACGAACAGGTTCCTGGTGGTAACACCCATAATTCAGATTACTATTGACAGCAGCCAGGTTGCTACTGGTAACACACAAATTGTTGCTGCTAACACACCAAATGTTGTCCTCCGACATCTATCAAGATGCTGCTATTAATACACAGTTCACTAGTCGTGGTGATGATAAAAATTTAAAACCCAATTTCATGGTATTGCTAATGAGGTTGTGGAAGAGGTTGGTGTACACCTCCTGTCCGAGCATATGGTACTACTTGAAAAGCCATCTACTACTAGAATTTTACTACTTAAAAGCCATCAGGGTGGATTAAAAAACATCACAAAATTATTTTAAACAAAAATTTATCTAACGATAGTTGCTTAACAATAACTGCAGAGTTGCTAAATGGATGTGCTATAATTCTAGTTAAGCAGTACTTCAATTACAATATCACATTGAAAAAAATACTTGTCTAGTAAGTTATACTACCACAATTTATGATTTCCTAACACGCAACTTATGATTTCCTAACACGCAACTTATGATAATGACATACGCAACATACGATAATTGCATACGCAATTCATACAAATCAGAGAATGCCCTCCAAAAAACAAAAAAAAAATCAAAACCGGTATAAGATGATACTGGTTTCTAGTTGACTAACTAGAATCCAAAATTACTTGTAGAATAAAAAAATAGTTCTAGTTGCAAATCTCACTGCTGCTAGCTAATGGTAGTGGTTCTACTAACCAAACAAGCAGCTGGATGTAAATGGTTGCTAGTTCTATTAACTAACTAGTTAAAATACACAATATCGGGTCGTGTATAAAATTACTAATAGAAAGGCAGTTACTACACTGAAAAGCATAAAAAAATTATAGTGAACCAACTTTATGAGTTTGCACAAGTATCACAGTATCAAACTAAAATTATATAGAAAAACTGTTCTAGAAGCACACAACTTCTCTCGTGAACAATGTTTTATAATCGTCCGATTAATCGTGATTAATCGCGATTAATCGGGCTTATCACTCTAGGGAGACCGATCAGGTGGAGCGATCAGGTTTGGGCGATCAGAGAGCTGATCGTCGGATTAATCGTCACTTAATCGCGACTACTCGTCCGATCAGAGTGGAAAACGATCAGGTCTGAAGGTTATTTTGGCTGCTGGACTCGTGGTGGGCTGGTGGGTTACCAAGGCCGGCCCGTTAGGGTTTAGAATACAAGGACGCCAGCTGCCTGAGCCTTCCTCCCAAGCACCAGAATCCTGCCGGCGCCTGCCAAAAATTCCCGCGCGCTGCCCGCCTGAAATCCCTCTGTTGCGCCGCCCAGAAGCTCCACCCCTCCTTCCCTCTGCCCAGGAGGTCGCTGCCGCCCAGGAGCTCCGTCCCCGACTTCCCTCTGCCCAGAAGTCTGCCGCCGCCTAGGAGATCGCTGCTGCCGAGAAATGCGACGCGCGAATGCGTCTTGGAGCTCGCCGCCGCCCGTGAATCTGAGCAATCCCGAACTTGAAGATGAGCTCCTCCTCGGATGGTGCATTTGCTGCTGCTGTTCTTCTCTTGCTCTGCTCTGCTGCTCTTGTTGCTCTCGTTTGCTATGCTCTTGCTTGCTGCTCTTCTCTTCTCTTGCTCTGCTCTCCAGCTCTCTGTTGCTACTGTTCTAGTTTTTTCATATTGGCATGTGCAGATGTGGATGTGAGTCAGAGGAAGGGGAATGTGTAAGTGCAGATGCTTGCTATATACTATGTGCTACATAGTATGGTCCTTGTATATATGGACGACTAGGTCCGACTAGAACTGATTAATCAGGTCTGATCGACGACTAATCACGACTAATCACCTTATCGGTCCCATTGGACGACTAGACGATCGGGCGATCGTAAAACATTGCTTGTGAAAAAAAAACATAGTTTGCATTATATGCTAATTTCTACGTTATGTGCTAATTCCTGTTTGACTACAGAGCTTTCTAGTGAACAGTATCAGCAGAAGGACGACAACTCTATTGAGACGCAACATATCACACTGATTAGACATGTTTGAGTTCATTGTAATATCCCATACTTTCCCCCTTTGCTGAGAAAATGGAAAAGAAATCTTATGCATGTCTCACCTTGTAGAAGGTGCCCTTGCTCCTCTGCGCGCTCCTAGCTCTTCTGGAACAAAAAAAAAGTCCACACAAAAAATATTTTCAGAAATCCAGTCGCTATAGCTACTGACTTCTACTGACTAAAATAAGCTACCAATTGTAATGAAGGAGCACATATCCATTTCAAAACAAAAACAGTATAAAGTCTAATACACAATTTATGATAATCTAGTTCACAATTTGTAATAATATAGTACACAATTAATGATAATCTAGAAAAGCAAATTACGATAAATCTAATAAAAGAGTTTAAAATTTTCGAATATGTAGTTTATGATTTTCGAATACGCATTTTATGATTTTTGAATACGCAACTTATGATTTTCTAATACACAACTTATGATAATGGCATACGCAACATATGATTTCGACTTTCTAGATGATGTGAATGCAAATCCCTTTTATTGCACTTAGCCAGCTCTTGAATATACCAGGTTCTAGAGGTGATCAGCAGATTGGGAGATACCTGATTGCTAGTGTTCCTATTGGTGCCGCTCCAGCTATTGTTACCCATGACATAGCTATTGCTGGTGACGCCCAAATTGCTAGTGTTAATGCTGCTAGCAATCAGACACATGGTGTCGCTGTTGGTAACACCTAAAGTTTTGAGGGAAAAAAGGAAGAAAAGTTCATCTATGTGTGC
Source organism: Urochloa ruziziensis (assembly GCA_015476505.1). Taxonomy (NCBI): domain Eukaryota; kingdom Viridiplantae; phylum Streptophyta; class Magnoliopsida; order Poales; family Poaceae; genus Urochloa; species Urochloa ruziziensis. Next base: position 15,855,104 of record CM027126.1, on the reverse strand, counting down.
TATGGTTGTAAATAGAGTCCATTCAACATTCCTATTGGGATCAGTTTGAAAGAAAATGATGTAGTTGCAAGGTGATAAGCAATATATGATAATCTAGTACGCAACTTATGATAGTCTCATACGCAATTTAAGATAATGGCGTACGCAATTTTAAAATATGTGGAAAAAGGATAGTGAGTGAAAAAAAAGAAAGACATGTACAAAACTCAAAAAAAACATTAGTTCTAGTTAAGCAACATGCCTGCTATATCCAATTTTAAATGAATAGACAAATTAGTCATCTACCGTAGAACTATTAAGAATATATATATATATATGTAGTTACCCATAAAATTTATACTAATTGCATAACGGAAATTAGTAGGAGAACTACCATCTGAATGGAAAAACATACTACTTTGAAAGCTGTTCAGTCCATATGAAAAAGCACGACTCTAATATTGAGATAACTAGTTATATAAACTTGTACTTTACTCCTAAAATGTCTACGATTCTTGTGAAACCCTGCTACATGTACTTATCTCACACTGCAAATCAGGCACATTGTTCCCCAATATATGCAAATACCTATATATGCAATAGGAAGGCGAGTTAATTGTTACCTCAAGGGCAGTGGAAAATGTCCTACATCGCGTTCCTGTAAGTGACGATCAACCTGCAAGGCAGTAAAAGCAGCGTCATTAAAGGGCTATATAAATACATACTGTTTGATGAATAAAAATACTAGAAAGTAGTCAGGACAGAGATTCTACAACCCCTTTTGGTTGCCGCTAGAATATGCCTAGTCGCAGTTCTGGTCGCGCCTAAACTACGGCAAAATGAAACGTCTGCCAAACTTTTGGCATGCCATAGACCAAAAATGAACTGAGCTTCTACTTGTTTTTTTTTTTGAGCGTGCCTAAGCTACATGAAGCAAAACAGACATGTGGTGTGCTGCAGCTGGGGTGTGGTGGCATGCGGATGCTAGAACTAAACATACCGTACTTATAACACAACCAAATCGAATAAAATAATGATGGCAGTGTCGAGCTGATAAGAAAGTGCATGCATTTGCTATCCATAAACTTATACTCTTTAAATCTGACAAAACTGAATATTAACTTCCACTACTGCTAAACACAGTTGACTCTGCTAGATAAATTGCTCCTCAAAAGGCATCCTGCCTATAAAAAAACTACCAATTTAACACGAGTATCGATTCAGCTTTGGGCTACAGAAACTCCCAAACAGGCAATATATATTGTGCTAAAAACACATTAAAAATCAGAGGCCTATTCCCTGAAATTGAATTACACGTACGCGAGAAATTAAGCACATACATCAATTTGAATAAAAAACAGAAACCGATTCCTACATGAAAACCTACCCTGCAAAAAATGATCTAATCAAGACTCACATGTGTCCTTTTCTCTCCTCGATTTGTGATTCTCCCTACACGGAAAACCACAAAATTAAGCACAGATATCAATTTGATTCTGAATGCAAAAAATCACGAACTCCTGGACAAATGATTTCTCACCTTCGTGTGCGTTCCCTGCTCCACCACTAATTGAATCTCAGTCCACAGCTGGCAAAAAATTCCACCAAAAATGAATCCCCAAAATCAGTTCGCTTTGAAATTACGATAAACATCAACGAAATCCATGAAAACAATAGGAATCAACTCCACTTGTGGGGAGATGCCGGTCATCGGAGCTTACAGGGGCGCCGTCCTCACCGGCCACCCCGCCAGACCTCGCCGAGGATGCCACCCTCACTGGCCCCGCACGTAGGGGATCATCAGGACCGTCGTCCTTGCCGGTCAAGGGGAGGGGGAGGAGTGAGCAGCTCGCCACACCCGAGGTCCCTGGGACGCCATACCCGCGACCCCACACTCGCCGATGCGCGCGCCTCGACTCGCCTCGATCCGCCGCTGCCAAGCGTGCATGTCGTCAAGCGGACTCGAGACGCGTCCCTCGCGGCGAGGGTGTAGGTTTGGGGCGCCTCACCAACGACGATGGGCTCGAGCTTCCTCCCGGCGGCGAAACCCTAGAAGCGAGCTTGAGAGAGGTGAGGGAGGAGAAATGAACGGAGGAGAGATGGGGAGACCTGGATAGACGAGAGTGAGAGGACAGGGGAGAATGCGATAATTGGTGGGTCCCACCATGTGGATTTTTTTTTTAGAATTTCCCACCATGTGGATGCGTGGGCACTGGGCAGGACTCTGTATGGGCTGGGCGAACTGGATGGCGCCGTTTCGAGTAGCACAATTACGGCCGGCTACATTGTAGTCATTACCTTTACATAATAGCTAAATCAGAGTTTTGACCATCCACTTTTAGCTAGACTGTTGGAGTTGATCTAACTCGTAGAGACCACAATTTGATGTCCTCATTTTTTTCTGATATGTAACAATTCGCAGTATGGCTGTTTCTAATCTTCCTTAGGGGGTGTTTGGATCTGGGTGTTAAACTTTAGTAGCTGTCACATCAGACGGAGTTGGGATGTCCAACGGAGTTTTCGATTATCAATCAAAAAACAAATTACAGATTTCGTGAGTACTCCACGGGACAAATTAATTAAGTATAATTAATTCGTCATTAGCACATGTTTACTGTAGCACCATATTGTCAAATCATAGACTAATTAGGCTTAAAAAATTTGTCTCGCAAAATAGTCACAATTGTGTAATTATTTATTTATTTAGTTTATATTTAATACTTAATGCATGTAAAAAAAATTTCGATGTGATAGGTGCTAAACTTTAGCAGCAGCATCCAAACGGGGCCTTAGTAGCTTCTGCAGGTGGAATTTAATTGTACAAATAAAGTCATTCAAATAATGTTAGTTAAGAGGTATAAAAATGTTTTGTTGTACTGGAAATTTATGAGTGTCAAGTTGGAAATGTGATCGAATGATATAGGCTTGTTTCTGAAAATGTTTGGGGATAGGAGAAGATAATTGGGCTAAATTAAATTACATCACATAATGTCATATTATGACGTGTTTAGTATTTGTGAAACATTTTGGTTGGTCTACAGCCAAGTGCATTAGAGATGATGTTATAACAATGTTCATCTGCAAGTGTGTAGGACGCAAACCTGAATCAAGTTCTGTTATGTCTGGTACTCTTACTAACTTAATTACCATTATATTTCTCAGCAAAGACGTCCTTATCTGGGCCCACCCATCAGCCTACTAGCTTCCTTTTTTTTGAGCAGCTTCTTCCCCCTCTTTTTGCCTTAACCTGCACATGCACATCCCTCTCTACTTCGTTCGTCTCATACTCTCATCTGGATCGCCTCTCCCACGTTCGAGTAAATTTCACTGGGGGTCCATTAACTTTTACTCCGGTCCCAACTAGGTCCGTTAACTAAAAAACTGGTCATCTGGGTCCATAATCTATTAATTCGTCCCATCTAGGTCCAAACCTCCCCACTAGTACAGTATTAGCCTACATTTTTGCAAAACAGCCCCCCCCATCTCTCATTTCTTCTCCACTCCACACCCCTCCTCTCATCCCTCACCCACTTTCTCCTCCGGGTCCGGCCCAGCCGTAGCCGTCGCCGGGGAGCGGGAGGCCATTCATGAGGCCATGGGGGAGCTGGTCGGCGATGGACGGAGGGTGCCCGCCGGCGCCCAATGGCATCTGCGGTGGTGGAGAGGAGGACTGCCCCGCCATGCCCTGCGGCGGAGGCGGCGGCTCGTCGTCTTCGAGGGGGAGGCGCTCATAGGCAGCATTACCGAAGCAGGCAGCGACGATGACGACGGGTCCAGAGGCTACGAGCGGGCCGGCGACGGCTCCCCCACGATCTGGCCCTTCCCGCCGGAGAGGTAGACGGTGAGCCCCGTGGCGGACGGCGGCGCCGGCGGCGGGAGGAAGGAGCCGCAGAGCGAGAAGATCTCGAACCGCTCGGCGAGGTTCACGACGGCGCCGGGCCCGTGCGCCGGCTGCCGAATGTCGACGTTGGCCACGTTCCCGGCGCCGCTGAGCACGCAGACCCCCACCTGGCGCCGCCGCGTGAACCCGGCGACGCTGTCGACGACGTCGCAGCCGGCGGCGACCTCGAGGACGTGCGCCCGCAGCGCGCTCGCGCTGTCGCGCGTGATGATCACTGGTGGCTTCGGCTTGTTCTTGGAACCCGCCGGGCGGCCGCGCGGGCGCCGCATCACCATCGGCTACTGCTGCGGCTGCTGCTGCTGGTCCTCGCCGTCGCCCGCCGCCAGGTGGTAGGGGTGGTCGGCGCCCGCGTCGCCGGCGCTGCCGTTGCTGCCGGTGGTGTTGCTGTCGTCGGCGAGCTCCTGCTTGGCCGGGGCGGCGCCGACGCCCCCGGCGCCCATGAGCTGCTCCTGGAAATACCGGAAGAGAGAGAGAGGAGAAAGTGGGTGAGGGATGAGAGGAGGGGTGTGGAGTGGAGAAGAAATGAGAGATGGGGGGCTGTTTTGCAAAAATGTATGCTAATATTGTATTAGTGGGGAGGTTTGGACCTAGATGGGACGAATTAATAGATTATGGACCCAGATGACCAGTTTTTTAGTTAACAGACCTAGTTGGGACCGGGATAAAAGTTAATGGACCCAGTAAAATTTACTCCCCACATCCCCTCTCTCTGTTCTACCATTGTAGCAACTCCCGCTAGCCAAAATCGGGTCCCTAGCGATGCGGAGAGCGGATTCTCACTACCAGGCCCGTCTTAGAGGGGGGGGGGTCAGCCTGTGCGATGGCCAGGGGCCCATCACGCTGAGGGCCCATGAATCTACCAAGTATGTATAATACAGTATACCTTGCATGATCTACCATGTATGTATATTTTAGATACAATTGATCTTGAAAGTGTTCTCGAAGATTTTGCATCAAGAAATGCCCCAAAACGCCTTTTTAAAAAGCACTAAAGCACTATACATTTATTTGAGATAACCATCATAGTTATTTTGCCCTTTTTTATCTTCTTTGATGTACTGTTACTTTTTCGAGAAGAATTAAATATGTACTATGCTACAAGTTATCTCTTATTAATACTATTATATACTGTAATTGTTTTATGAAAATATTAGATTGTCAAGCCCTTGGTGTCTTACTAGCCCAAGGGCCCATAAAATTTGTGGGACGGGGCTGCTCACTACAAACTACTTTCTTGCTACTTTTCCTACTACTCCGATGCTATTGATGCTGTATTCCCCTTCGATTTTGCCTCGTAGTTTCCTCTATTTTGGGATCCTAGGCTCCTAGCTGCAACGTGCCAGTGATGGCGTGGCGAAGCTGAAGCTGCTCAAAGGAGAGCACTTGCTAGAGAAGGAGGTCCAGAAACTTCAGGCGCATGCAATTTGGAGGGGATGGAGTGAGTTGCTAGAATTTGGCCGGCGGAGCTCGGTGAGGGGCTAAGCTCTGGCGGCCAAGGGACTTGAAATCCCGCACGATTCAGGGCTCCGCTTGGGCTGCAGTAGCATCAAGGAGGCTGAGCAGAAGGTGGAGTAGGTACGGGGTGGCGACCTTTGGGTGGAGATAGCCAGAGCTCGGCGTATTTGGCCGACAGCCGCTTGGTCTCGGTGGAGAAGAAAGAAAGGAGGGGAGAGGATCCACAGGTAGGAACGAGGTCCGCACAGCTGCAGGTTCGGGGCTCGGCTGCCGCCGCTTGAGCTTGACCAGCAGCAGCAAGAGAGGAGGAGTCGACGGTGACCACAAGCTCTACTCGCGGCGGCTCCAGGGGCCTCTGCCGGCCACACATTGGTGACAGAGGAGAGGGACTGAGGGAGATGAGGAGGACGTAGAAGTAGAAGATGATAAAATTCAAGAGTTCTTTTGCATATTTTTAAGGGGTATGGACCTAAATGGCACACTTTAACAAGTACCGGGTGCTGATTTTGATTTTGTAAGTTCATGGACCTAAGTGGCACAACGAGACAAGTTTAAGGGCCCCCGGTGCATTTAACTCGCTAATTTTCATGGCTGTTGCACTATTAGAAGTGTAGAACATACAAAGGGCACTCCTACTAGCAAACACTAAACGTCTTACTGTATTTGATAATAATTTAAATGTTTGATAAATATTAAAATATTTTGTTTAGAAACATAAAAACATATGTGCGTATTTGTTTTGAGATGCTTTTGTAATATAATAATTTTACAGCTTGTGGCACCTCGAATACTTGTAACATAAAAAATCATATTATAAATATTGTGGGAAATAAATTCTACATGTGTTGCAGACACCTCGAGTAATATAAAAATTATATCATAAAGACTACATGGGAAATCATATAAGTAGATTTTCTAAGTAATGTCAAAGTGGCACCTTGAATAACGTGAAAAGTAGATTTTCTAAGTAATGTCAAAGTAGATTTTTCTAAGTATGTTTGAGGGGGTCCTTCCCAAAGTATAAATGTTTGGTGAGAAATTTCAGGTAGTAGAAGTCAACAGTCAAGTGATATCAGGTAAAATTGTCTTCTGAAATGTTCAGCCAAAATTGTTCAATTTTCTTGGCTGTTTACTCGTTTTACAGAAAAAAAGGTACCAGCAGAATTTTGGCAAAGAAATTTGGAGTCTAATGATAGTACTCATTCGCTTCACAAGCTTTAGGACAAGACTACGGACAGTCACCAGATACTCTGGTGATTATCAGGCGACGACTGTAGAACAGCAGCTTTGGTTCGGATATTGATGCTTGGAGGGTGAAAGCGGTGAACAAGAGTGCAGGACTACGAGACATGTCGCTAAGTTTTGCACAAAAAATAATATTAAGAATCGTTTTATATTAACATAAACACATCAGTTTGTACATGATGTATGTCGTACAAGTCAGTTCCCTAAGAAATGCAAATTAAACAAGACGAGAAACCAACTAATTAACGAATCGAGATGCTGCTATGTACAACTTCGTCACAGCCATGTCACGATTAGCTTCGCGAATACCCAACAGGCCACTACCCGCCGCACAGCCCGCCGTCGTCGGCGCTCTGCATCATCACGTCGCCGTCGCTGTCGTTCATGTAGGCGGCGAGGTTCATGTACTGCTCCTTCTCCTGCACCCTGCTCGGCTGCCTCCACCGCGATCGGCACACGACGCACGTCGCCGCCCGCCGCGCCCGGCTCCGCTTCCACCGCGCGAAGCACTCGGCGTGCACCGCGTTCCGGCACGTCCTGCACGTCAGCACCACCGCCTGCTGTTGCTGCGCCGCCGCCATCTCCTCAAGGCACACCGGGCATGCGGCGCCCTCGAGCGGCCTCCCCGGCGCCGGCGCCGCCGCATCCTTCCTGCCGGCGACGGACGGCCGCGCCGCCCAGAGCTGGTGGAACTTCTCCCTGGCGCGCGCGCCGGCGAGCACGCCGGGGAACGTGGGCGTGCCGACGAGGCGCGCGACCTGGCAGGGGCGCAGCGTGTGGCGCCACACGCAGGCCTCGTCGAGGGAGAGGCCGAGGACGCGGAGGAGCACGAAGAGGATGTGCTTGCACGGCGCGGCGGGGTCCGGGCACGTGCACGCCGGCGACGCGGAGAGCGTCACCGTGTACACGTTCCCCGTGGCGCCCAGCACGAAGAACTCGGCGCCCGCGCGGTGGAGCAGCCGGAGCTGGTGCTGCAGGGCACGGATTATGCGGTTCGCCACGCGCCGCGTCGACGCCTCCTCCTCGGCGGCGGCGAACGGAGTGGTGGCGTTAGGTGTCGCCACCGCCGGCTCCATGGAGAGGTGGTTGCTCGATCCTGGCATGGCACGGCGGCGGCGTGGAGCTGTTGGATATGTAATGGCGCGGGGGGCTATCAAAAAAAGGCCCGGATGCGTTGAGTGCCGTAGGAGAAGACTATGCTGTGAGGGCGAGAATGGCGGCGGAGTGAAGCAACCTGCAACTGTGAAGAGACGGAAAAGGAGGCAGTTCGGGCAAGTTAGCTTTGGGTTCGGGTTTTGGGAAAGCACAGCGGACAATCCTTCCTAGTCTCAATGATCAGGTATGCCAAAATGTGGGTTAACTGCTTCACTTTGCTGGAAACAAAACAGTCTTGGGGTTCATGGTTGAATATGTCACCGTGTGGTACCTGAAATTTCTCAGTTTGACCAAGTTTTTTTTATGGCGCATTTGACCAAATTGTTAAAGGTTATAGAATGTAAGTGTTTAATTCAAATTGGAATCGACAAAATATGTGAAAATGTGAGATGATAGTAGAAAAATAACAGCGGATCTCCTTGCAGAGAAATATTCAATTCTTATATACAAGTTCATATGCATTCTTCAAGGCAAACAGACGCCGGGCTGGATTGCATTCGGGCTCGCCGAAGCCGGCCGAGCGAACTCAGACGTCGGCCAGATCTGGCTCCGGCCTCGTCTCTCTCTCCGGCCTTCTCCACCACAGTCATCCCCATCGTGGGCCCCTCCCTCTCTGGCCTCTCCTTCCCCTGCTCCCTCCGCCATGGAGCTGTTGGGCCACTGGTCCTCTGCCGGAGAGTGCAGAGGCAAGCAATAGCAACCGGTCCCCGCATTCTAGCGAGTAGGGTCGAGCAGCGGCGCGGGAAGGACCTGGCGGAGAGGAGGGGAGAAGGAGGCGACGACGGTGGCGCAAAGAGAGAGGCGGCAATGGAGAGACAATTGAGGTGGGACCCACATTGACAAGTGGGGCTTGCTGACACGTCAGCGAAAACCACCATCCAAACTGCTGAGGGAGGTAAAACATACGGTTTTGGTACTTGAAGGGGCAAGATATCTGGTTTTTCGGTTCTGGGAGGAAACGCGGACTCGACACGATGCCCTGAGAGGTAAAATGATTTTTTCCTAAAAATTGTTATTGGTTGCAGCCGCCGGCCTGTACGCGCTTCTTCTTCGTTTGGTACAACGGATATACGACGGCCCACGCATAAGGGCTCGCTGATCGTGGTGCTGAAGCAGCAACGCAACCAAGCCCCTCTAGTATATTTATCAAAAAAAAATCTCCTCTAGTATCTAAAATTTTTTAACAACTACTCCCTCCGTCCAAAAAAATGCAACTATAAAGAAAAGACAAATTTTTTGTAGAGTTTTCTAGTAGCTTCTTATGGTGGTGTTTGTAACATGAATTAAATGTACCATCAGCACATAAACCTGGCATAGAGGTGCACTTTTTTTTTGAGGCAAATCAGCAGGGGAGGCCCCTACCTCTTTTTTATATATATAAGAAAGAAAATATGTACATGCTTTTACACGAGCTCTAGGCCCAAAAGGAAAAGAGACTTTTACATATCCAGATTACTCATAAAAGATTTAATCTTATCACCGAAAGCTGGCTTGATCCTTACAGTCAGCAGCTTCATCTCCCTGCTAATACGCCAAGAGGAGGAGGTTGAGCCATTGTCAAAGATAATAGCATTACGGTGGCACCAAATTGCCCAGCAAGCAATGATTAGCACTTCTCTGAAAATGATATTTCCAAAAGCTTCTCTAGCCGAGATGATCATCTGTAAAGGCTGACGATTTAGGTTCCAGTCGACCCCAAGAAACACCCAGCAAGCCTGGCTAAAAGGACATTCAAAAAAGAGGTGCCATCTTGTTTCCTCATCATTTTCCACACATTGGACACATGCATAGAGGTGCACTTTGTCACATCATCTTTCTAATTGCTCATTTGAATACAATAACTTGTCAGGTGGGTGCAAACAGGTACATCATCTCTGCAATTACTTATTTGATACATTAACTTGGTAGACTGGTGCACATAGGTACATAATTTCTCCAATTACTTATTTGAGTGTAGTAATTTTCCAACTAGATGTGTGCTTGCTCACAAACGTGATAAGCAGGCAAATTTTTGACATGCTAGCACAGAATATATGTGAGGTTGTGCGGTCCTGAGAAAATATTGCAAGTGGCTCTTTAAATTGCACAGAATATACGTCACTCAATCATGTGTGCTTTGACAGTAAAAAGAGTCTCTCAACGATAGCAGAAGGGCCAATGGCAATGACAACGGACCATATTATGCTTGTAGGTGGTCTTCCATATACATATATGTTTTCTATGGACATGTGTCTTGCATGTCCCTGGACACCTGAAGCCCCTACAAGATGTAAAGCATCACACAAGTTTTTGTAAACATGTCATATACCTTGTGACATAACCGGTCACTATTGTGTACTAGTACCATACTCCATCCTAAAAAATGATGTCGTGCATGGGGTGTGGAGGTGTGCACACGTCTTTATTTTGACAGTTATTCCATTATATGATAAAAAACATTTTGAAAATTTATGTCACTTCTAGGGATTTGAAAATATAAAGAAAAAAAATGATGCACTTAAGTGCACCCACATGCCAAGTTATTGTGCCCAAATAAACAGTTAAAGAGATTATGTAACTAAACACTCCCACCAGCCAAGTTATTGCACTCAAATGAGCAATTTTAGAGATGATGTAGTTAAGTGCGTCCACTTGTCAACTAATTATGCATTTAACTCTTGTAACATTTGATAGTGACATAGGGGTAAATACATCATTTCACATGTTTTTTGGTGTGTGCAAAATGCTAGAGTTGCATTCTTTTATGGACGGAGGGAGTAATTAGTTGCCTAAGGGCAGTCCCAACCCTCCAACTAGGATAGTTTCTATGACATTAATTAGAGTACCGCTTAGGACTTTTAGCTTATGTGGCACCATATTAAATAAGAAAGAGAGTAGAGAGAGAGGAAGAAACTAGGTCTTTCATGAGACCCGGTTTCTACACGAGAACCTATGCACTGACACTACCAAATTTTGCATTGGGAGAAACATGAGAGATAAAGAACAAATATGATTTGTAGAGAGAAAAGATGATGCATTTATTAACAATCCACATGAAAAAATCATAGGTTGTGAAGTATAGTTTCCATAGTGATTTCTTGCTTATAACTACCTATAGACACTATAGGTTGGGACTGCCGTAATAGCATGCTATTCTTAATTCATTTATCTCCTTATAAATTTATTACGTGGTGTGTTACTATAATTTGCTTTAGCAAATTGTGGGGTCAACCTACCCAAAACAAAACTCACATCACTTGTTACTGTCCGCAAGAAACGTACTAATTCTATATTAAATTACAATTTGTTTTTATTTTTATGATATATATTGATTTTTTTTATGTATATAGACATGGCACATGTATAAATACGTAGCAAAATCTGTAAAAAAAAAGAATTGTAATTTGGGACCAAGGAGTATATACTACACTAAGCACTTGTTATTACTAATTCGTTCTTAGCTCATGAGGTTTACTTCTTACCCCATCCATTCCAAATTGAAAGTCATTTTGCTTTTTTTAGATATATAATATTTGCTACTCCTTCCATCATCCCCTTATGATGGGACTATTTCCAAATCTTAAAAATCCATATATGATAGGATTATTTGGCCATTGCCTCGGATCCGATGCACAATAATGTTTAGTCTCACTCCCAATAACTCATGGAAAAACAAGAATGAAGGGTGGAAATGAGATTGGTTGAAGCGATTTTTAACGTGGGTCATGGTGTTAATGTCGTTGGCACCGAGAAGTTTTCATTAAAATTTGTGATGACATGTTTAAATGAGAGATAAGTAATGTTCTTTCCCTTGGTATTTGAGCCAAGATCGAATAGTCCTATCATAAGGGGATGGAGAGAGTATTAATCTAGACATAAATATATATCCAAATACATAGCAATATCTAAAAAAGGTTAAAACGACCTGTAATTTGAAACGGAAAGCCCATTAGCTACTTGGGCAGATGGAGTGTGCTACGGGCCGGGCCAGCCAAAGTCTCCCTTTCTGTGGGCCAGCTACTCTTGTGTATGTGGATAGGGTTTTTCACAATAAATATAATGGTCATTTCAATCTGTTTGATATATCTGGTAATCTGGTATATATATCACTCCGAAGACACCAGAGTAGTAAGCTTTTCTATTTCTGATTAAAAAAGTGACTTGTCAAAATTCAGGTGAACAGTAATTTCGGTCGCCACTGGAAACACAGCCATTTCACGAAATTCTTGAAAATTTATCCAAAATTTTGATCACTGACGAGAGTGTAGACAGGATGATGGCATGTCGTACTACGGTTGAACCGGCATATAGCCATGTAATTGTGCGGGCCACCCGCCCCGCTAGTTAATTCCGAGATAATGAAATGAATTTGTGGACACGTCGTCACGCCATGCGAACAGCCTCGATCTGATTCTTGTGAGACATATTCCAGCTTCTTGTTTAGTACAGTATTGGCCATGTGTTATGAATTAATTATTTCTGATGATCAAGTCATTGTACAGAGATACGGTACGACGATGCCTCCTCATCGAACAGTACACTATACTGTTTGCCAGGTGTACTATCCTTACTGTTAGTATAGCTTTTAGCACATGAGGTTGTTGCATCCAACTGATCAAATAGAGGTCCTATCTAATTTCATGAACTGTTCAAGTGAACAACAGCGCACGATGATATTGATCAGCATACCCTGCAGTTTTGAGGAAGGACAACGCTGAGAATTGTACGTGTGGCCACCACAGTTCTCGATCGTCAGCAATGTTTCTGCTCATCATGCGTATATGCATGCATGGAGACGTACGTACGGAGTTTTATGAGTGCGTACGTAAGGGCTGCCAGTAGTACAGATCGATTTCTGTGGATAATTTAGGCCGGTTTCTGTTGGATAACTAAGTTGTAAGATTTGCTTGCTAATTAATAATCAAGGAGCTGTACACGGTTTATCCAGAATGAGATGTGTTTTGGAAGGAAGGATAGACATTACTCCGATCGATCCAGGTAGATGAGATCACCTTCTAGAAGCTGTCAAAGTTTATTCATATTTGTTTGAGAGACTGAGAGTGACAGAGAGGTCGTCGCAAACGCCAAGCAAAAAAAGCTATGCTAGCATACGACCGTTGCGTAGTCTTATCATGACATATTACAGGCGCCCTGAGAGATCGCGTCAGTACTTATACTGGAGCTGATGTTGAGCACATTTAATTAATTTGGCATCTCAGCACCCTTCTGGCGCGCGCGACACACCTGCGAGACGCCGCCCGGCCTTGCTGTAACAGTAACACAAAAAAACGACCTCTATCTGCGGTTTGTTTAGTTTCAAAACAAATTTTTTTACCCATCACATCAAAGGAGAATCTTAGATGCATAAAGTTACATGGATCCATGATTTGCAACAATAATGCTACAGTAACCATCCGATAATTATAGATTAATTACTCTCTAATTACCATCATTAGATTCGTCTCGAGATTTCCAACAGAGATCTATAATTAGTTTTATTATTAGTCTATATTTATTACTCATAAATGGGTAAAATTCTTTCCTAAAATTTTTTCATCAAGATCTTTCAGAAACTAAACTAAACAGCTCGATGTACTCGTAGAGAAAATTAAAATAAACACGGATCCCAAATTCTCAATTAGCACACACTGATCATAACACTGTCTTGGCAGCATCATCTTAAATCTTGACCGTAATAAGGAAGAAACATCGTAAGGCTCATACGAAACCAAGTATCCATCAATGCGATCTTTTCGTTGTTAGATTCGAGTTTCGACCGAAGCATGTGGCATCTAGAGTTGTAGACACCAACGGCACAGGCCATTTCAGGAACCGCATGGTTCGTCGGACCGGACGGCAGACGTACGCCTCCGGCAGCCTCTGATGCATGCGTCGTTCTCCCACAACCGCCTATCTGTCTCGTTGAGACTGCACTTGTCATGTACGTACGTAAAGGTGAAAGACTGAAAGGGATCAGGAAACGTGCACATGTTTGCCGGTGCAGTTGGTCTGACGATCGACCAGCAGCCATGTCACATGCGCACCAATGGCAGCAACGGTTGGGGCGCTGAGCCGTAGAACATCCAGGCAAACGCTTTCTGGCTATTCACAAGCGTTCTAGAACACCAAGCGATCAGACGGAGAGGGATTGAGCAGCAGCTACAGGTTCCACAAGAGCGCACCGAAACCCGACGACACGATCCCGTCCGGCTGCGGCGCCCAGAGCTGCTGGTCCACGGCGAGCTCTGGCACGACCATCTCGTCCACGTGCGCCGCAATGCCGGCGGCGTGCACCCACGCGGCCGCCGGCTCGTACTCGTACCACGCGTCGCCGGCGGAGTCCTGGAACGCCGCCGCCGCCCAGAACATGTCGTCCGCCGCCGCCGCGAGGACGTCCTCCCCGATCGCCGGCAGCTCCACGATCTCCTCGAGCTCCTCCTCGTCCGGATCGTCACCCACCACTAGCGCCTGCTGCCCCGCCGGCACCTGGGGCGGCGATGGGGGCTCTGCTGGCGGCACCGCCGCGCCCTCGCCGTCGTCCGCCGGCAGCATGGCGGCGGCGCGCGCGGCGGCGGCCTGGACGTCGCGCGGCGCGGCGGAGGCCGGGCGGGGCAGCGACGCGGCGAGCTCCGGGAAGTTGAGCACGGCGGCGGCGGGGCCCTTAACGGCGAGCGCGGCGGCGTCGTGCGCGCGGGCGGCCATCTCCGCCGTCGGGAACGTGCCCAGCCAGATGCGGGACTTCTTGCGCGGCTCGCGGATCTCCGACACCCACTTCCCCCACGCGCGCATCCGCACGCCGCGGTACGACGGCCTCCGCCCGCCGCCGCCGATCTTCCGGCCGCCCTTCTTCTCCACGCCGCCGGCCGCCGGCGGCGATGCCGGGCTGGTGGCGACGTCGGAGTCCGGCATTGCCGGTGGCCCGGTGCTGGCAATCTGGCAAGTGCGTCGTGCGCGCGCAAATACAACAACAAATGCTGAGCTCTCGGTGCCGTGGGAGCTGGAAGATGGATGGATGTTTGAATGCGAAGCGAGAAGGCCAGGGGGGTTTTAGTAGTGGTTGGTGGGAGAGCGCGAGGAAGGCGACGGCTCAACGAACGGGATGCTCTCTTCTACTCCAGCGACGTCCCTGTCGAGGCCGTCGTCGTCAGCAAACGCTCCCCCTCTCTTCTCCAGACTTCTCTGTCTATGCCTGCTGCTCTCTTTTCCGTTGCTATTGGGTGTTCCATTTCATCCATGGATGGATGGATCAGTCAATTTCTGCCGGCACACAAGATGACCGGGTACACGGTGCAACGGATAAATTCTGAAGATAACCGTTGCAGCATAGGATAAAATTGCTTACGGAGTACCACCAGATATGACCAACAGCTAGCTTGTTGAGCCGTTACTTGTTGTATAATTACATCATCCTACAAGATCTTGAAAGAAACAGTAAACCAATTCAAATTGAGAGGAAGAACGCAACATATATCTCTGCACATTCCCTGCCGAGACACAATAGGGACCATGCACACCACTTGTAATCCCGCAGGCCACATGCAGTACTCCACACTCCACAGTTCAAACATGAATAAAAGCTGATAGCACAGAGCAACAGTTCATAGCTAGCACATTCAATATCCAACTTCGATCAATGTGCGTGCATGGTAAAAATTCAGTGATGTGATTGGACATATGTATTATTCTCGAACTGCCCATTTATGTACTTTGTGCATGCTACCCCTTTTATAACGTTGAGACTTGAGAATAATGAGCTCCAAATCAAGTACCTAATAAACCTACATGGATCATACGGGCTCTGCTATCCGATGCATAGAATTATCAGCCGGTTTTGTTTGTTTGTTTTTCAGCTACAACGAGTTTGTTCTGGCTTATTAATTCTATCTTCTTCTCCCGTACAAAATGCTATCGAAACAACCAAAATCAGCCACAGCCAGCAAACACGTAGTCGTAGGTCACGTTTATTTTTATTAAAAAAATAGAACTCCCACATGAAACTGTGCGAGATTTCCGGTATGAATTCTATGGAATCCTCACATTCCAAATTGGGCCCCCTAGCTCAGTGCTACAGATAAAGGTTTGATGTAATATATGTGTAAGAGATTCACAGGAAAATTAAATAGGGACGCTTCAGTGTCGCTGTTTTTGCAAATTCAATTTTGTTACCTTCCCTCTTTACCTGACAGTTCTTTTTGAAGATTTGATCTGACAGCCATTCATTGACACCATGACACCAGAAGGGATTTGTGATGGGTCACTCGATGATTGATTGACTTGTATGGCTAAGCTACGAGCTGGACCTAAACGTTGTGAATCTCTGCTAGTATCCCGGGGAATTGCCAAGCAATTAAGACTTTCATATACAATAACTGGAAATTCATAGCCGGCCTATATGAAAGCTCTGCGGGATGATACGAATAATGAAGATCCGTAGCTAACCCTAAGTCCCGAAAACAGTTGATGTAGCGCATGCCTTTCCTGAAAGTTGAAGACATAGCTAAGACACATTGAATATGTAGTCCAATTGATATAGAAATTATATTGTGACCTGCAAAATTCTTGTGTTCTAAACAGAGACTACGTACCATAATGTGTGATGCACCAGCCAGCCTATGGTAGATCGACTGAGGCCTATGTAAGGGGCGGAGCTACATAGTAGCTTACGGGTGCGGCCACGCACCCAGCAAATTTCAAAACTCAGCTATAAAAATCTAAATTTTCACCCTGTTTACTCGAACATCATATATCAATATTCTTATGGCCGCACACCTCCTCTATTCTTCTCTAGCTCCGCCCTTTGTCTATGTTCATCTAACTACTCCCTCGTTTCAAATTATGATTCGTTTGATTTTTTTCCCCTCAAGTTTGACCGTTTGTATGTCTTATTCAAGAAATTGTGTAAACATAGTCAAATTTAAGTCCTATTAATTTGTAACTAGCAGGATGGCCCGTGCAAATTGCGCGGGTAGCTAGCCTTTTGTTATAGACCATTGCATGCTCTCATTTATCTGGCCACGTCCTTTTTCCCGGTAGAATCCGTAGGGTTAGCAAATTTATTGTTAGATTTGGTAAGAAAGTATAGCCTTCTCCGTTATGTTCTACTCTCAAAGAGATTTGGTACAAATATTATAGTCATCAAAGATGCATCCCTAATGATGCATAGTGTTCCTTCTCATCTAGTTTTTTAATAAATATTTTAGTTTTTACCTAAAAAGATTTTAGTTTTTTTGTTTAGAGGGATCTTGTCCGATGGTCTGAACCAAGATATTTTCTATTTTCTTATATAGAAACATAAAGGGGAATAGTTTATATAGAAACTTATTTCTAGATAATTACTAAAAATATATAAAGATGTATATATTTTTACATGAAAATATTTTTTAAACTTTTGATTTGTTGGCGATCTATAATTCTACGTGAGATTTGTAACTGTAGCAGTACATGATTAATTACTTTTAGATTTTAGAATATTTATAGATAAGTGGTTCAATTTATGCCCGCAAAAGCTACAATCTCCTTTCTTTTTATTATTTTCTAACATGTGGTTGCTATAACTCCATTTCATGTTCTCATTTATCTGGCCGCGTTCTTTTTCTTGGTACAACACGTGGGGTCAATAAATTCATTGTTAGAGCTGGTAGTATCCCCTTCTCGTTTGTGTGCATCACCTTTCTTGTGCTTCTACTTCCAAAGAATTTTGCGGCTATACTACAGTCATCGAAGATGCATCTCTATTGGTTTACATTACTCCTTCTCATCAACCACTTCCTCCATCTTTGTTTGCATGGGCGTGCATGTTGCTTGTAGCATGATCGGAAGCATAAGCGTGTATCTTCTCCAAAATCACATCATAGTAGAGTTGTAAAAAAAAGTTTTGTTTCATGATTTTTTTTCCTCGAGTTGCAAAGTGCCATGATATTTGTATTTGGATTTTTCACTTTTAATCCACATGTTGGGCATAGGCTATCTGGTGATTTCTTCAATCAGATTGGTGGCAGCTATCCTGTGCTTCTAGGATATTTTTGCCATCAAACTGTATGACTTTAATGGGCGATACTTTGTTTATGCTGCTACTCTCTCTATTCCAAATTATAGGTCACTTTTGGTATTCTAGATTCATATATTTTTTTATGCACCTAGCTATACATATATCATGTCATGTTTGTCACTTTTTTCTTGCCATCAGGATGATGTTAAAGTCCACCAAGATAATAGCCGGTGATTTCCGCCTACTCTCAAGGCCTCAACATGAAAAGTAATCTGATTAGGAAATATTATTTTTAATATATCGTTAGCTGCTTGCTGTGTCGCGTTGTGTTCTCCCTCATGTGCTTGCGATCAAGGAGACATGATAATGATGAAGACATAGAAAGATAATAGCTGGGGATATTCAAAGCCACCTCTCATCTTAATATGAAAATTAATCTTATTGAAAAATAATATTTACAAAGTAGTACTATTAAGTTGTTCTTCTTCATGTGCACTTCAAAGCTTTTTTTGGACGTGGCTCTCAATATTGTGTATTATCTTATCGACCTTTAGATCGGAATCACATCATTGACCCCGATGAATACACCATGTCTATGCTCTTCTCGCTCACATCTTATGATCACAATTGCATGACCATATTTTTTGTTGTGCGAACTGAGCTTAGCTCGGCTGGTAAACCTACCGACCCAAGTTTGAGTCCTCAACTTGGTGCGGGTGCTTGCATTTTTTTAGATTTACTCTAAAATTTAACTGGCGCTATTAATTCAGCAGTAAGCGATGTGCTCGTCGACATTGAGGCGTTTGTGTCGACTTTGTCAATCTCAAGATCAGCCGACTCAGACATTCGGAATTGCTCATAGGGTGATCATAGGTGTGTGGTCTCGAGTGCGCATGCATATATTTGAGCGTCTGCATTTGTGCTATGTTTTGAAAGAAAAAAAAATCTTCCTTATGGAATGCCGGGCAAAATGAGACAACAATGCATTGGACCTGTGGAAGTATTGTGGACTACTGGTCTTTTTTCAGAAGGATTATTGATCAATTTTGTAAAAAGGAACGGTAATAAAATAGTATAGTCTGAAAGTTTAAAGAATTAGTTCTTGCGTGGTATTGTTTTTTTCCCATCAAAACAGCCTAGGTACGTCCTCTCACGGATAGAACATACTCACATGTTCTTTTGGTGTCGCAGTCTAGTACTTTCATACTACTTAACAATTACATCTTACCGCAATAGGTAGGAATCATGGCGTATATTTTCTTTTCACGGATCTCTGCTTGGTTATGGATGGCAAATCAAATGTGGATTCTTTTTTATTAATAGAAACCACTCGGTCAACAAATTTGTGCGTGAACGTGGCTTTCAAAATTAGATAGGGGTTGACTTATTTTTTATTTTTATTTTTATGTTTTGAAGCACATCATTGTACCGGAAATTAGGAGCCAGGGAGATTTTTTTTTGACCTAGAGTCCGATTAAGAATGATGTCTCGATGGGTTGCGAGTAGAGGTCCGACCAAGATGTATGGTGTCTCGATGGGTTCCGAGTAGAGGTCCGACCAGGATGTCTCGGTGGAAAAATAGGAGCCAAAGAGATTTTTAATCTAATTTAATTATTTGTCCATTATATTTAACTTGTACACTTTGTTTAGAATTTTTGCTTCCCAGTTTGCAACTTTGTTTAGAAATTTTTAACATGACCGGACATGTATGACTGCATTAGATTAGGAAATTAGATTTTTTATTTTGAATTAGTAACGTGGGGTAGGATGCAAGGTTAGCAAACGTGGGAACATGGAAACCTTGTTGGGTTAGATTTCTGAATTTCTATATATGTATTATTCAAATTTTCATAAAATAGTCGAATATGATCTGGACTCTTTAGATAACTCTTGACCGTCAGATCTTCATAAAATCTAACGGTAGAGGTTCTTCTCTTATTTAGATTAACGTGAGATTTTCTAGGCCCTCTCGGTGAATCTGGTGGCTCATTTTGCTTCTGTTTTAATAAGATAATAGATAGGTAAGCTTCAGAATCAAATGCATGCAGTATTTATTTTTTTAGTGCTGTCTATCTACAGAGCATTCAAGTGTGTTAATGTATCTTTCTAACCCGTCTCGCTCGGTCACTCTGGCCTAGTCCCAACCCTAAATCCCT
The DNA here is from genome assembly GCA_015476505.1 of Urochloa ruziziensis. NCBI lineage: Eukaryota > Viridiplantae > Streptophyta > Magnoliopsida > Poales > Poaceae > Urochloa > Urochloa ruziziensis. The sequence continues at coordinate 15,835,246 of CM027126.1, read as the reverse complement.
AATGCATACAAACTTGCCTGCCCGGCCCGTTTTATATACATCCCTAACGTATCACTGTTAGTATCACGTCGACAAACAATTAATATCTCACTCTGGAGGTGCATATATACGTAGAGTGAGACTATTGGAAACACTGTGTCCTAAGTCGTTAGATGTAGCTAGAAGCACATGCTTTTGCCATTGTAATAATCCCACGTTCAGACAGCTAGCTTGGTCTAACCGCAATAGCCTCTCTGTCGGCACCTCACAGTAGCAGCACATAGCCATCGCCATAGTTACTAAGGACACAATCTTATAGTATTAGCATAAAAACATCACACGATTCCCTTGCTTATGTTAACTTCATATTAATTAACCCCGATCAACCGAGGCAGCCATGTCGATCGACAAAGTCCCCTTTTCATCAATAATCTCAACCGGTAAATAGCCCCATATCCATAGTTACTAGAGAATTGGGGATCCATCAGGTGTACTTGATGGACATCTATCATTTACATATAGCAGTGACATGCAGTGTCCTTGAGATTCCGATCGTTATGATTAATCCGAGGAACTTGATTAAAGTGTGCAGCATATGATTGATCTCGCCTGTTATCTCCTAGCTTCTGCATAGTATCAAGCCACTTCATTTTTTTCCCTCCTTTCCTTGACTGCATCCAGGTGTGACCGTGTCATAAGTTAGCGCTTGCCGGCTCGCTCGATCGAGCGCTGTGGCTGTGGGGGCTGTACGTGCTTTGCATGCATGGATGTGTCAGGAGTGATCATATCCTGTGCAGGAACAGAGAGTTGGCTGCAGGCTGGATGTCCTACGCCTCACATCGCAAGACGACGTGCACATCGGTGGCTCTGTCGATCTGTGGATCGATCACGCGGTCACCTCTCGTGGCGATCATTGCGTTTGTGCATGGAAGCCGCAGCTGCTTTACTTGGGAGGATGCATGGCTTTTCATTTGATTTGGACATGACTCCACGCACGTAGGGACCAAGGAAGGGGACATGCATGGGATCGATCGACCTCGCCACAGTGTTGACCGTCCTGAACTGTCTCCATAAACGTTTGTCTCTTTTTTCACCTTATAGCTATAGGTCACACTGTGTGTTCTACTCTAGTAGCATGCTACTTTAACGAAACTATGATGTATGGCAGAAACTACCGACCCGGTCTAAATTTGGCCACACTACATGTACGTAGCTTGCTAGACATTCACACAAAGGCGAGTGCATCAATCATACGTAGTCATCCATGGACACTACGCTTTCGTTCACTAGTAGAGAAAGACGCATCTGCACCGGTTGGGAAACCCCTTCAGCACCGGGTTCCTAACCGGTGCTAATCTTTCGGTGCTAAAGGGGTTTATCTTTAGCACCGGGTGAAAAAGCCGGTGCCAAAGAAAATTTTTAACACCGGGTGATCTCAACACCCGGTGCTAAAGAAAAATCTATAAAAAAAATAAATTGTTCCCCTGTTCCTTGCCCCTTCTCTCTCCTCTCTTCGCTTTCTACCCCCACCTATCTGTTCTTGTGAACATACAAAGATTCAACGGGCAATCTCAAACTATATCATCTCAAATTACAAGATTCAAGAATATACAAGATTCAACAGAGAATTTCACTTACACATCTTAAAATTACAATATCCATGATTCAACAGAGAATCTCAAAATTACAACACAAGATTCAACAGGGAATCTCAAAATTACAACTAAATACATCTCAAAAAATTTCACTTGCCTACAGAGGTCATCGGAGCAAGGCCACCGCCAGCCGCTGCCATGGCCGAGCATCCCACACGCGCCGCTGCCGTCGGCCGCCGCCGCGGGCTCGCGGCCTGGCCTGGCCCACGCGCCCGCCGCCGCGGCCTCCCGCGAGCGCCGCCGCCGCGGCCAGGGGCCCGCGCCGGCGCCCGGCCCACGCGCGCCGCTGCCGTCGGTCGCCACCGCCGCCGGGGCCAAGCCTCCCGCGCGCGCCGTCGGGGCCGAGCCACCGCCGGTCGCCGTTGCGGCCAGGGGCCCACGGCCGCGCCGCCGCCCGCGCGCCTTCTGCTCCAGGATGCCTCCGCCGCTCCTCTTGCTGCTGGATGGAGGAGATAAGGTTGAGAACTGAGGAGAAGAAGAGCAGTAAAAGAAAGATAAGGCTGAGACAAAAATATAAGGGGAGGATGGTGGCTGCGACCGGAGAAAAATATTTAGCCTCCCTTCCCTCAATCCGGCTCCCATCATTTAGCACCGGGTGGTGGTGAGACCCGGTGCTAAAGCCTACCCATGAGCACCGGGTGTAGCCACCAACCGGTGCTAATATACTGGAGTGTATTTAGCACCGGTTGGTGGCTGCGACCGGTGTTGATTGGTGGACTTTAGCACCGGGTGTTACCATCATCCGGTGCTAAAACCACTTTGCCTTCACTTTTAGGCTCTAAATCTTTAGACCCGGTGCTAAAGTTCTATTAGCACCGGGTCTAAAAATGACCGTTGTTTATAGAGGCCGCGGATGCCTCATTCTCTTGTAGTGGTTGCACGGAACATAAGTGTTTGATTTTGATAGTCCTTAATTAGGTTGTTAAGCACAAACACACTGTCGACAAACGCCTTAAACCTGATCCGGACTGGACAAAAGGTAAGACATATATATGTCAGATCAAGAAATAGCGACGAAAATATCGCCGCGCACGGATTGCATGCATGCATGCATTTGGACGCATCCGCGGTGACGCGTCATTGTAGGCCACAGCACACACGAGAGCTGATTATTAGAAAGACCCTAATCGATTTTTTAGGATGTCTTGATGATCAGTTTTGTATGCGTGATCGCCAGATTAGTGGGCAAGGCGACAAAGGAGACAAACCTCTGCAAGCGTCTGGTAGATCGAGGCGTGTGCATATGGCTTGGTTCAGATCGATCGGCCGCGCGCGCGCCCCGTGTAGAACGCGCGTGTAATGACAAAGCAATGCAATGCAATGCAAATTAAAATCTTGAGCAGGATCGTCGACCAGTCGACACTCACTGGCACATAAAGCCCACGACATGACCGTGCCTATAATCCATGCACTCGAGTGCTTGTAGAAAAGCATGGACACGTTAATTGTTTGGTGATGAGCCTCGATCGACCCATCGACCAATCGTCATGGGACAGGCACCGTACCGGCTCCAGCAACCTGCCGTCAAAGCCGTCAACCTGGCCAGCCCTTTTTATCCCTTGGCCCAGCAGGTCAAATGTAACAGGCCGGGGTCGATCGGGAACGACGACGACACGGCGTTGCGGCAACGTAAGAAACTCCCCATCTTTTGCTCGTGCCGGCACGGCAAAAGGCTGGTCATGGAGGGCCGCGCTGGGCACTGCACCGGGACAGCGAAGGCAACAAAAGGGAGAGAGGGCAAGAACTTGGACGGTGCCGTTCATCGCGTTCGTGTCGTGCCCCGGCCTGGATTCCTTGTCGCTCATGCACAGCAACCCGGCCTATAGGCTGCCTCCAATTATGTGCTTGCAAAATAAATAGTCTAGATCTGATGTTGTCGTGGTTACTATATATATAATGTCGTACTGCCGGCAGTATGGCAAAACTCCTGAGGCTTTGTTTGGCAAATCGAGGATTGAATCCACGAGACAATTAAACCACCGAGGGATCCCGTCACCCAATCCACTTCCGTGCAGGGTTCAACCACCGACGGCGGCAACGTGAGAGCCGACGAGTGCGCGCGCGTGGGGGTGAGGACTACGCCTATACAGACGCGAGCATTCTTTTTTCCACGCCTCCGTCGATGATGTTTATGTCCCACGTGGATCGACAGGGTTTGAGCCACGATACACGCTAATACACGGTATGCCAAATGCACTTTTGGACCGAGACGGGGTTTGAGCTTCAATCGGGGGGGGGGGGGGGGGGGGGGGGGGGGGGGGGGGGGGTGGACTAAAAAACGATGCAGGTTATTGTTTGCAGCACGGGCACAGGTAGTACCCACAGTTAAGCGTTAATTACGCATTGATCGGTCGAACAGTCACCATGGTACACCAGCATCTGTAGCACCCGTCAATCCAGGACAAACAAGTTGTATCTTTTTTTAACTAGCACAAGGCCGGGCACGTGCCTGCGGCACGGCCACGTGTTTTAAAAAATTACTAAATTAGAGATGTAGTCAACATGGACTTTTTAGATTAATCTAGAGCGTTCGATCATCATAAAATCCGACGGTGTTAGAGGTGTAAGAGTAAGATTTGTATGACCGTCAAATCTTTTGCTCTTTATAGTATATACGAGTAGAATGGCACGTGCCGCAGACACATGTTTTAAAAAAATTACTAAATTAGAAGATGTAGTCTATATGGACTCTTTAGATTAATCTAGAGCGTTCGATCATCATAAAATCCAACGGTGTAGCCTCAACGGTCTAAGAGTTTTAAATTAGAGATATAATCAATATGGACTCTTTATATTAATCTAGAGCGTTCGATCATCATAAAATCTGAAGGTGCAGAAGGTGTAAGAATAAGATTTGTTGACCATCAAATCCTTTATTTTTTGAATGGATGAATCAGGAGGGGCGCACCCTCACTGATATATTACTGGATATTATCTATACTATAAAGGACGATAAAATTTTCGTACCAAATCTTACATGTTACTCTTACCCTCCAACGCCGTCGGATTTTATGATGACGATCGAACGCTCTATATTAATCTAAGGAGTCCAAGTTGACTACATTACTCTTACACCGTCGGATTTTATGTTGATCTAACGCTTTCCGTTAATCTAAAGAGTCAATGTTGACTACATTATTAATTTAGTAATTTTTAAAACCTGCTAGTTAAAAGTAAAGAGAGTAGAAAAGTAGAAAACATAATAGTTGTTCCATATTAAAGCAAGCTGAATCGTTTGAGCTGGGTACATCAACAGGAACAGTTTTATTGCTTAATTTTCTTTTTTAATTTATTCAGTGAAATTGGAATTGTCTTGAATCCATTTTCAGAAGAAAATGAACTAACACCGCATTTCAGAATAAATCTAGGTAGTGAGCTAATTAACTATATGTGACGACCCAGTCCATGGGCGAGTTGGGCCAGACCGATTTCGGGTTCACGTAGCAAAGGGGCTACGTTCATCGTGAAACATGAGCCAATCCTATACATCTTCCCCACCTTCCACTTTTTTGAGATTCGTGCAAGCCACCTAGGCCGTTGGATCGCCACCACCTAAACCCTAACCTCACCCACACCTTTCCTGCCTGTGCCGCCGCCGCCCTCGCCGGGTGCGCTCGCCGCCCCGGCCGAACGACGCGGCTCCGCAGCCCTTGCCGGCCACGCTCGTCGGCCCCGACCGAGCGGCCGCATGCCCCCCCCCCCCCAGCCGGGGCCGTCGCCGCCATGCTCCTGTGCGGCCTTCGTGCGGCCGGCCGATGCGTCACCATACGAGCTCGTCGTGTCCCACGCCACTGGCCGCCGCACGTGCCGTCCCCTTACGCCACGACCGTCGGCCGGCCGCCGGAGCCGGGGAAGAAGGCTGCCAACATTGGAAAAAAAAAGTTGCTAAAAATTGTTGAGTTTTTTAGAAAAGTTGAGACTTCAACATTTTGAAAATGTTGAGGTTTAACATTGGTGAAAAATGTTGAGGTCAACTTTTTTTTAAAAATGTTAGTCAACATTTTTTTAGGTACAACTTTTATTAAACACGTAATTTAATTTTTTTTTGGAAAAGGTTGGTACAAAATGTTGGTCAACATTTTTGACAAAATATAGGTTCAATATTCTTCTAGTGAAATGTTAAATGGCCAAATAATGAGTTGGGCCTTGGTGTGCATTATATATGGATTGCTTAACCATCTTCCACAAGGTGTATAGGAGCCCCCGAAACATGGAAGACCGAACCAGCTTAAATGGCTGGTCCTGGGAGCGATAGTAACTTCAGGTTAACCATTTTTGCATGAAGCGAGGACAAAAGCACAAATAATACGTCGTAAGTCCAAGATCCAAACATTGGACTTGTTCCTTCGCGGAGATCAAAACGATGTAACCTCACGTCCTGTGCTATGTTTCGCAGGTGATTAAAGTAAAAACATATTGTTACCGCAAAAAAAAAGTAAAAACATACTGCAAGGTAAATAATGTAAAACGGTGACAAAGCGCCGAATTTGATTGACCGAGGATAGATAATTACAATTGTCGCATCCTCTGTTTATGCTAGAACAATGCAGGGCAACGCCGCGCAAAAGTGACCCTCATTTTTATCTATTTCGTATTGTTGCATATTTAATTTGTTCATAGTAGAATTTGTAGCGATACGAAGGTTGAAAATGTGTATTTGTTAAAAAGTGAGGTAGATATTACGTTGTTATTAAAATTTAGTATAATCATGGACGTTGTATTTGAAAATATTGTGGTACAAACAATTAAGAATTTGTAATTGAACTTGTGATGTCACATAAGTAAATACTGATTATGCGTATTCTAAAAATTTTAGTGACGGTAAAATGGATGTTACCTGTATTTAATATTTTTGTTGGATACCGTGTGCAGAAATAGCTCTCCATATATGTGTGTAACGACCCGGGTTTTCGATTCCTGAAAACCCGACTCCCTGTACCAATGTGATACTCCCTGAATTAAGTAGATATCATATACATAACTCATCACAGCGAATATCACATCCATACCACGAATAAAGTACACATATCTTATTTATTACATCATTCTCATGATAATATGTCTGATACAAGCCCTCATGGCTGAACGACAAACAAAAGTAAATCCAACGCAGCGGAACTAGGCGTAGAAGCCATCATCTTCTCCACAGGCAACTTGCGCGTCAAGATAATGCCTCAGTCGTACCATCCATTCGTAGTTGAACTCGTGCTCATCATCAGATCCTGCGTACTCAAAGGCTATCCCCAAGGAATGGGATAGGTTCACATCACCAACCGTATATGCAAGCTTTAAGTGGACTATTATCTAAAGGGATCAAAATATATCAAGGATAGGCTGTGGTTTTCTATGCAGCAGCAAGTACAAAATAAGTATCTCCATAACCATCCATCCCAAACCTCACCACATCGGGCTATTCCAGCACACCGGACTCCCGTCTCCATCTTCACACTCGTCTAAGTCGATGCGAGAGCTCCCTCCCCTCGCACCTCACCAACTACGACCGGATCCTGAAAGGAAAGGGAGCAAACTTCCCTTCTCCCAGTCCATAGCTGTGAACCTTAATCACTCTCAAAACTGGCTAGAAAGGGGGAAGGTAGAAGATCCCAAAATATGAGAGGTTACAGGGAAAATGGGCAATGTCCATACCGAGAACGTGACTATACGTATAGATGCTAGACTCTTGAGAGCTTGTACAACTGGACCCACTCGGGCTGCGAGATGGTAGCTGCCATCTCGAGACGCAACCCACAGCACAGACCCTAACCGCGACGATGCCCGCCTGCCCTTCTTGTCTCGATCCATCGGCTCGCAATCCAACGCTTCGGAAGCTGTGACAAACTCTCCCTCGGGGGCCAGTCGGGGCCAAAGTACTTCGAGGAAACGGTCTCTCCCGTTTTCGTACACCATCCACATGATCTTCTCGCAATTTGGGCATCGCGCTAGTTAGGCTGGCTGGAACCCGTTCATATGGGTAAGCGGTAAGTACGTGGGGCCCAAATAAAGTTACCCCACTCGGTTTCAGACTGGGGCGAGCGTCATAGTCCCAAAGGCGTAACCCCCGAAGAGGAACGCAGTCGCAATACCCACTATAGGTACTACCGCCAACTCCTATGCCCATCCGTGTTCCCGCCACAAGTACGGTGTGGGACCCCCTCGAGAGCAGGGGTCTCCCGGCACCTCGATCAAAGATCGAGTTGTTATAAAACTCTCGCCTCCGCAAAGTTTTCCAAAAACAGCTGCTCCTGCCGGTTTTATCCCCACACACGTCAAGAATCCTAATCCACAATATCCTATACACATGCAAGCAGCAGCATAGCAATCATATATAGTAGTGTAGTAGGTAACAAGGCAACCACGGAATAAATCATGGTAATGAAAGGCTCAGGCATCATCCAATTGCAGTAAGTAAAGCGCTAGCTCATCTAGTTGCAATGTCTAATAGGCATTCAAAAGATGGGTTGGGCGTGAACCTGAGGGAAGGTGTTCCTCCTCGAAGAAGTCTTCCTGGTACTACTCCTCTCCGGTCATCTCCTAGCTGTCGGTGGGTCCTATATACGTAATTATAATAAATACTGGGGACCTAATAGCCAATAACTCCAATAAAACCAATCCAAGAAGCACCCAAATGGACTCAAACAGCACACCAAGGGCTTGGTTACGATTTTATAAAAATATAGAAACTAGTTTCATATTTTTCTGAGCTAAAAAGAATTAGTTATGAATTTTCTAAGTTTAAATCCTTTTATGTTTCTAAAATAATTCCGAAACAGAAAAGAAAAAAGGGCCAGGGACCTATATGTAAATTTCTATGGACCTAAATGTAATTATGGAAAAGTTTAGGGGCTTTTCTGCAAATAGGTCAAGGCTGACTAGGATGCTGACGTCAGCAGTGGGCTCTGCTGACGTCAGCGTTGACCGGTCAACGGTCAAACTGACAGGTGGGTCCGGATGATGACGTCATCAGTGGGCCCTGATGACGTCAGCAGAAGGGCCTAGATGCTATTTCTAAAAAGTCGAGCGGGCTCGGTGTAAAAGTAGCAGGCCAGGGACTAGTTTGAAAGGGTTTCGAAACCTTAGGGGTGTCAGCCAAAGTTTCCAAGGGCTTCTTTGCAAAAAGTCCGGCTCAGCTCTGGTGGACTCGGTTTACCGTGGACTGTGAGACTGGTCCACGTGAGCCGCGCCCACGGGATTAGCTGCGGCGCGGGACGGATCTCGTGCGGCTGCGGCTGCACCCTAGGCGCGACGCGTGGCATCGGCAGCAGGGTGCACACGAGATGCTCGACCGAAGGGCGAGCGGTGGGGTACGCGTGCACGGCGGCGAAGGCTCGCCGGCAGCGCCCCAACCTCGACCAACCGTGGCGACAAGGCCATAGGCGCATGCGTTCATGGGTGAAGAACCCTAGGATCTGGACTCTAAGGTTTTCTATGGCGTGGTCAAAGGGGGAGGCTAGGGTGCACGGGGAGTGCTCGGTAAAATGCCCCAAAGGGACGTTCACCGCGCAAGGTGAGGTTTAGGCTCGGTTTGGGCTTGAACTTGACGGGATCCTGCACAGCAAAGGTCCCTAGCGCGAAGGCCAGAGCACAGGCATAGAAAAAGGCTTGGCTTGGGTCGGCTTGCCTAGCTACGGGGGCTCATCGGCGCTCCATGGCGCCGGACAGCAAGGAAAAGGGGAAGACGGCCGACAGGGTGCTCACCTAAGGCTTGGCTCGGCTTGGCGAGGTGCTGGCGACGAAGGGGAGGCCGTGTAGTGGTACGAAGAGCAGCGAGAGGGATCAGTTCAGTCTTCTCTGCTCCGGGTGGACGACGCGGCGGCGGCGGCGCTCCGGCGAAGGCGCTCCGGCGGCGTCACGGTGTTGGCGGCGCAAACGCACGCCAAGATCCACCGCAAGCGCACGGATGAGTTGTAGCTCTTCCCTCAAGAGAGTACTCCCCCAAGGTTATCAATCCATGGAAGAAGTGGGTTATTACGTTTAACTAAGCACTAATCGAGTTGGTGAAGACTTAAGTATGGATTGAATCTAATCTAATAAAGTTAACAAATCAATTTAATATAGCCTCTGACATTCAGGACAAGCTGCAACGTACCTCTTTGCATCCTCGTGTATCTCTAGCCAATAAAACCCACTAGCCCATACCTTCGCTTGTGTTCTGAAGTGCCCATAGTGTCCTCCATACTCAGATGTGTGGCACTTTCTCAATATTTCTTCTCTTTCTTCGTAGGTACACATCTTCTTAGCACTCCATCTTCTCCATATCTGTATAGGTATGGTGCGTCCCAGTAGTACTTTTCTTTTCAGCAATCACTCTTCTTTTAGAGTTTCTGTCCAAATTTTCTAAGGGGATCCCATTTAATGCACGTATTATGTCTCCCATCCAGTTGCTTCTATCAAAACTCTGTATAGATGATCATCTCTCATTTTATCTTCAATGGGTTCTAGATTATCATCAGCTCGGTTCATTCTTGATAAGTGGTCAGCCACAATATTTTCTGTGCCTTTCTTGTCTCTGATCTCAACATCAAACTCTTATAACAAGAGAATCCAGCGAATTAGCCTTGGTTTAGCGTCTTTCTTTGTCAGAAGGTACTTGATTGCAGCATGATCAGTATAGATAATCACTTTCGAATTAACAATATATGATCTAAATTTTTCGAAAGCAAATACCACAGCGAGAAATTCTTTTTCAGTAGTAGCATAATTAACTGGGGCCTCATTGAGTGTCTTGCTCGCATAATACATTGCATATACCTTCCCTTCTTTCCTCTGTCCAAGGACAACTCCAACGGCATAGTCGCTTGCATCACACATAATCTCAAATGGGAGGCTCCAATCTGGAGGTTGAATGATGGGGGCACTTATGAGTGACTCTTTCAAAGTTCTAAAAGCTTTAAGACATTCATCGTTGAAGTTGAAGGGCACATCCTTCTGAAGGAGTTGTGGTAATGGCTTGGTGATCTTGGAAAAATCTCTAATGATTCTTCTGTAAAATATCAGTTGGAGGTGGTAGTCTTTCAACAGTCTCAATCTTTGCTTTATCCACCTCTATTCCTCTCTCAGAAATCACATGGCCCAAGACTATGCCTTGCTTCACCATAATGTGACCCTTTTCCCAATTAAGAATAAGATCAACTTCTCCACATCTCTTTAGAACTTTGTCTAAATTTTCTAGACAATTTTCGAAGCTTGTGCCATGAACTGAGAAGTCATCCATGAATACCTCCATAATTTCTTCGATAAAATCAGAGAATATAGCCATCATGCATCTCTGGAACGAGGCCGGTGCATTGCATAAACCAAAAGGCATCCTTCTATAGGCAAAGGTTCCATACGGGCACGTGAATGTGGTCTTATGCTGATCATCTGGGTGTATGAGGATTTGAAAGAACCCATCAAGATAGCAAAAATGTGAATGTTTAGCTAATCTTTCAAGCATCTCATCGATGAACGACAACATGAAGTGATCCTTCTTTGTTGCTTTGTTTAATTTCCTGTAGTCGACACACATACGCCATCCCGTGACAGTTCGCTGCGGAATTAATTCGTTCTTCTCATTCTTTACCACTGTCAGTCCTCCTTTCTTTGGTACACAATATACAGGGCTCACCCATTCGCTATTAGGCACTGGATAGATGATTTTGGCATTCAATAATTTAATTACCTCCTTTTTTACTATTTCACGCATATTGTGGCTCAACCTTCTCTGATGCTCAACAACTGGCTTATAATCATCCTCCAATTGTATACGGTGTGTGCAAAATGCTAGACTAATGCCTTTCAAGTCCTTGATTGTATAACCGATCACTTTCTTGTGTTTTCTCAATAAATTTAGCAACTTCTCCGTCTCTTCTGAGCTCAATTCCTTGCTCACGATCACTGAATATGTCTTCTCATTCTCCAAAAATGCATATTTCAATCCCTTGGGAAGTGGCTTTAGCTCAACATCAGGTGCCTCCTCTTCTTCTTGAAATAATTTCCCGGTCTCCTCAAACTTGTCCTCACAGCTTCCTCCTTGCGGTTCTAATGCTTCCTTTGCCACTTCTAATTCTTCATCTTGATCACCTTTGAGTGACTCACCCTCAATCGCTCGTTGAAGTGGGTCTCTAAGGTTTTCAACAAAACAAATAATCTACACCTCTTCGTTGTCAAGAGGGAGAGGCGAAAGAATACGGGAAGCGGGTAGAAAGTTGTATGTGTATTTAGTTCCATCAAGATTAATGGTTACTTTACCCTTCCCAGCATCAAGAACAGCATCAACCAACTTTAGAAAAGGTCTACCAAGAATTATATCATCATGCTCTTCATTGTAAGCATCAATCACGAAAAAGTCGGTTGGAATTGATTTACCAGAGATAGCAACATCTAAATTTCTAAGCATCCCTAAAGGTTTTGTTGTTCTACCATCCCCCATAATCAATCTTGTAGAAGTTGGAGCTAAGTCTAAGGTCGAGTTGTAAAGCTCATTGTAAATTTTAGAAGACATAACACTTACTTGTGCTCCGATGTCGCATAAAGCACTGCAGAGTAATTCTTCATTGATCATGCAGCTGATGTTGGCGTAGTTAGTGGTCTTCCCTCCGTGTGTCCTTCTTTTATAGTGTACATCTTAGCCAAACATGCAAAGGGAGAAGATTCTGGTTTAGCTCCCATTATCCTCTTCACTTCTGCAATAGTTAGGATCCACCTCTTCTCCTTCTTTAAATAGCTTCTGAATGATTTATCCTGCTGATTCCTTGTCCAAGACGTACCCCGTGTGTTTATCTGGCGGGAAATCCACTTATACAGCTCATACTGAACCCTTTTGATTTGGAAATGGTCTTCTTTTGTTGAATATTTCTCCAAAGTCTATAGGAATCCAATCCATCTGCTCAAACTCTCGCAATGACTTCGCATTTGCTAAGCGTCTTGCTTCCAATGTCTCCGGTTTGTCATTTTTATCACTTCGGAATGACCTTTTTTCATTGCATAAAGGTTCTTTCATCTTCTCCGTTGTTAATTCCTTGATTGGTTCCTCTTTCTTCACTTCCGGGGCTTTATTTCTAAAAATTCCAGCAATCACTCCTCCTCGAGTTCCTTGTTTTACGTTGCCTGAAAGTCTTGATTCCCAGTCTCTTTGCGTTGCTGCTCCTTTACTAATTCTTTGAAGGATTTGAGCAGCTTCCGTGAGTGTTTTGTTATGAGTTCTCCACCTGAACACATACGAACGAATTGCTGCACTCGGGGGTTAGGAAAAAATAAAAAGTATGCAATAGTATGTCACCGGTGAATCCAAGCTTCGGTCCTTGCTCAATTAATCCGTTGAAACGATCCCAGGCTTAATCAATTCCCTCGTCTTCTCCTTGCTTGAAATTAATCACTGTTTCCTCAAGTCTTGCACCTTGCTTACGGGAAAGAACTTCCGCGCAGAATTTTTGCATCAACAGATCAAAGTTTCCTCTTGCTTCGAAGGATGCAAGTGCATACCGTCTCTTTGCTTCATCTGCAAGTGAGTAAGGGAAAAGATTCCACCTGAACCAAGCTAATGGAATACCTTCTTGTTGTATTGTATTGCATAGCATCATGAAAACGCGCGACGTGTCCATATGGGTTATCAGTCTCCACCCCTCTGAATGGATTTGCAGCCGCCGTCTTGATTATCTCTGTGCTAATCTCGTACTTGGTTGCTTCGAGCGTCGAATCTGATTTTTGTATGTCGAAGTCCTCCATTCGCGGGCTTGCATAATCTCTAAGCGATCTCTCTGGTTCTCCAACGGGTTGAGCCATAGTCCCCATCTAGACAGCAAAAAACAAAAAGATTTATGCAGAAAAAGTTAGGTGTTAGTGGCCAACAAAGTTAATACAAAGTTAAACGTAAATAACTAGCTTGTTTCCCGGTAACGGCGCCAGAAAAGCTTGTTGGCGGCACAAATGCACGCCAAGATCCATCGCAAGCGCACGGATCAGTTGTAGCTCTTGCCTCAAGAGTGTACTCCCCCAATGCTATCAATCCACGGAACAAGTGGGTTATTACGCTTAACTAAGCACTAATCGAGTTGGTGAAGACTTAAGTATGGATTGAATCTAATCTAATAAAGTTAACGAATCAATCTAATCTAGATTGGCAAGAACAATTGACAATGAGCAGAAGATATGAGGAACGGATGCTCATGGGGTCTAGGGTCACTTGTAGATGCATCGCATAACATGAAGAAACCGATCTAATCTATCACGATGATGAACATGAACCAAGCTCAGCAGTTTTCCCTCTCGCAAGCTGTCACCAAACAAGGGTAATCTGCTACTAAGCTACGAGGATCAAACTCATGGCTAAAGATCTAAGGTGAGCGGTGCGGCCAACGCAAACCAAATCAAAGCCTAACTAGAACATGAGATGGATGAAGAACAAAGCCATAAGAACATGATAGATCAATGATCAAAACAAGGATTCAACGATTACATCTCAAGATCACCATACAACCCCATGAACATACGAAGGATTTACCCCATGTAGATTGATGTTGAAGCGCAAATCATGGTGGTAAACTCCTTGTGAAGACGATCTCCTTGCTGTCCCCTACAGTTCAGCGCCACCAGTGCCTCCGCTAGGGTTCCCGGCTCCGCTTCCTTCACGTGGATGGCTTCTAGATTGGATCTTCATCAATCTCTGGTCGTTGCTTGATGTCTTCGTCTCCTCTGGTGCGGCTCTCCTCGTCTCTGGCGAATGGCGGCTCATATATAGGCTAGGGTTGACGAATGCTTCGCCTCGATGAAATGGGAGCACGCTTGGGCCAAGGAACAGGCCAGGCCACGCGGCCATGGCCCTTTTGGCCCTGATCCACTTCATCTTTTACGTGTTAATCCTTCTTCACGTCATCAGCCATTGTATGCTTTAAGCCCATCGTCAAATCACCAGAACTAACCCAAATGTGTCGAGTTTCCTACAAAATCACAATATGCTCTAAAATACAAGACACATGTGGAAACGGGGTTATTTCAGTGCCAAGTGGCAGGGTTAGCATAGGAATAAGCATGAAATCATTATGTAAACAACACCAAAAGCATGTCATTTAATAGCGCCAACACTCGGCTCCGGCTTGCTCCCTTCCTTCTCGTCCTCGCCCTCTCCTTCTCCTCCTCTTCTCCTTCTCGTTCAGTGGTTGGGTGGTGAGGGCAAGTGCCTGAGGTGGATGAAGGAGGAGGAGCGGGCGCTCCTCTGTTTTAAAGCGGCGGCGCAGGGAGGACGGTTCGCGAAGCGGGACACGTGGCGCGACACGAGAGGCTGGGGCTAGGGTGGTGCGCTTGGGGTTTTTGGGCGTGCGGGCCACGACGCGCGCGCGGTGAGAAGAGAAGGGGGAAGATTCTCCCGAGATGGAGTCGGGGTCCCTCAATCTAGGGCTAGGGGCAGTGTGGAGGCAGTGTGGATTGAGGGTTAGGGATTGGGTGACACGAGATGATCTCGCGCGGTCAAGGCGGCGCGAGTTAGAGCGGGCGGTGGCGAGAAGGCGCGACGGCGGCTGCAGGGGACAGGAAAGCGAGAGGATGACGAAAAGGCTGACGGGTGGGTCCCGCTCGTCAGCGGCTCAGACGAAAGCGACGGCGCGCGGTAGGGAGAGCTGGGCAGGGGTTGAGCGGGCCGTGGGAGGAAGAGAGAGGAAGAGGGCCGCGGGGGTTTAGGTTGGACCGGGGATTAGTTGAAGGGGCAAGTTTAGACTTTGGTAGGTTTCGGGCTGGGTGAGTTAGGGCCCAAATTAGTTTAGGTGTTACTATTTAATTGATTTGGATTTGATTCAATTCAAATCCAAATCACACTCAAACAAATCCAAATAAAATGCAATAAATTACAAATGTTCACACTAAGACATAGACACCTTAACAATAATATTTAATTTATTATTTAATTCTAAGAATTTTGGGAAAGGTCCAAAGAAGACAACCTTATATTTTTCCTATCTAGTAATAAATCCATGAAAAATTTTTAAATCCATATTTTTGATTTAATAAACATTTCAGAAAAATCTAGGATGTTACAATGTGGTTGGAATGCATATTTTTAATGGTTAAATAAAGTGCATAACATATATGCAATATGAAATAATGGACTTGAAAAGTATATGATAAATAATTTTGTGCATGTATTGAAATCTTATCTTTATTATTTAAATTTGGAACCATTATATTGTAACATTTAATGGTATTGTCGTGTCGGGTGGCTTACTACAAAATTCTTTTTATTTTTATTATGTATTTAATAATATTTATGGTAAACTTGGTGCTTTGATCTACACAAAAGGCTTTCGAATTTAAAAATTTTGTCTATTTGCTTTTGTAATTTTTAGCGATAGAGGTAGTGAGAATCAATTTTTAGCGACAGACACAATAGATATTTCCCAAATGTAATACTTTTTTTGGATACTTCTCATAGCTGATTTATATTTTTCCAATTTATCTACATATTTCTTTACCTTTTGCAATCAGCTAGGATGAATTTGTAGCTTGATGAGAGGTAAGGGGATTTCTAAAAAGTTATGTGAGAGAGGCTGGTGGACGGCGACCCATATTTGTATGAAGTCCAGGGGTTTTGTGGAACAATTCCTGAGAGAAGGTTTGGACGGCGGGTACAATTTCCATAAAGTTTAGGGGCTTTTATGTAAAATGTCTTGTATTCTCTGCCCAATCGGTGTCGCTCGATTCGACGGCCAGTGTCATTTTTGGACGACGTGGACATCCTATCATGTTGTAACCGCGACGCAGTTTCAGTCTTCTAAAGAGTGCAGGGCTTTTGTGGAACAATTCCTGAGAGAAGGTTTGGAAGGCGGGTACAATTTCCATAAAGTTCAAGGGCTTTTCTATAAAATGTCTTGTCTTCTCTGCCCGATCCGTGCCATTCGCGCTCGATCCGACGGCCGGTGTCATTTTTGGACGACGTGGACATCCTGCTGTAACCGCGACGGCGGTTTGGCATCGTATGGTCGGAATTAAGCACAAGCAGCCCAACCCAAATTACCAGTCGTTCTGGGCTCCATACGATGATAGAAACTATGGGCCTTTGAGCGGGCTTCACTTATCTCACTAGTAGCTATATGGGCTAGCACGACAATGCCATTTTATTTCCTTTGAAAAAAAGCATAAGCGCGCCTGGGCTAGCAGCTAGCCCAGCAGACAGAGTGTCCAAGTAGTTCAGCGAATCAGCGGCTCAGCGCCCAGGCCCATAGCAAAGAGGCAAGGCAACACGTGATTGCTATACTATGCTCAAAAAAAAAAAAAACGTGATTGCTATAAAAAACGTGTACTATAAGCATGTGTTTGGTTTGTGAGCGATATGAGATAAGATAGGATAGTTCCGTTCTTATTTTGTGGAACGAGACTATCCCGTTTTGTGTTTGGTTGAATGGAATGGGTTTGTTCCACTTTTTTGTTTGGTATGAATGATGAGAAAAATGGAATGGATGACATTTCTAACACCGATATCCACCTATTTAGTGAGTCCCACATGTCAGCTATGGGACCCACCTGTCATCCTCTATTTTTACTTGTTCTCCAGACCCCAGGTCGGCCTTATCTTTTCTGTCGCCGACTCCCCAATTCTCCCTCGCCGCTTCCCTAGCCTCCCTGCCGCTGGGCCTCCTCCGCCCGTAGCCTCCTCCCCTGCCGGCCATGGCAGCGCCGCTGCCTGCCGACCTCACCTCGCCCGCGTCACGCCACCAGCGCTACCGCTCGATGGCCACGGCCGCGACTCGCGCGCCGCCATGGATGCATCCCATCGGCCGTCGGGCCTGCTCCGCCCCCAACCTCATCCCCGTCGGGCGCGCGGATCTGCTGAGCTTGTGGGCGGAGCTTGGCCTCCAACAGCCCTTCCTAAGCTGCGCACAGATCTGCCGGCCATGTCCGCGCCGCCCTTCGCTGCTGGTGGTCGAGCCCCCATTCCCGCGATGCCCTGTCGTGTCTGCCGCTCAATTCGCGACGGAGGGAGACAGCCTGTGACGGGAGGTGAAGTGGAGCGCCCCCGTCCGGTCGTTTCGGGCGGACGGGCTCGTCTCGCATATAGGGGGAATATTCCCTCGCAGGATGATCCCATTCCACCTCAACTCACAACCAAACACCGTCAAAATGAGAATCGTCCCATCTCGTCCCGTTCCATTCTTCATACCAAACACACGCTAAGATAGAGGACCGTGTTTGGGTTGCTGTAACATAAATTTAGACAGCCACAATTCTTATAGTTAAAGTTTGGTTGCTGACAGTAAGTAGTTTACCTAATTTATTAGTCATGTGGCTTATTTGTCAGATTATTTTTCTAAATAATTTTGTCTAAGATTAGGTGGTAATTTTTTTCCGCACACATATGTGGGACAACTAAACATGTGATTCTATGCAAGAATGAGATTGTGTGCGATCAAGCAAATTAATTGATTACTCCTTTACGCCATTTTATAAATGACCTTGAACGCAGACTTACAACGATGTCTCATTGAGGCGTGATTAGATACACGAAAAGCGTCGTCTTTTTATGAAAAGTTATCAATTTAGTGAACCGTGTCAGTTTATTTTTATCTCTATGTACGTTTCCATAAAAACAGTACTTTTTCGTACTTTCTACTCCTTTCCTCGATCTAAACACACCTGAAATGTTTTAGCTTCGAATTATAATAATAGATAGATTGCTTTGGTGCACATACGAGCCATACTAGGCATTTATTAGTACGTTGGGGTACCGGGCTGGCGGTGCATGGCCCTGTTTAGATAAAACGCGATTTTTTTTTCGAGTACGTTCCCTCACATGCATGACATATTAAATGTAGTCGAAAAAAATAACCCATTATATAGATGGAGTGTACTTCGCGAGACGAATCTAATGAGCCTAGTTAGGTCATGATTAGACAATAAATTGCTACAGTAAACATGTGCTAATGACGGATTAATTAGACTCATTAGGTTCGTCTTGCGATTTACTGACAGACTATGTAATTAATTTTGTAATTAGTCTATATTTAATACTTAAAATGTGTGCCCGACATACTGTAAATTTTTTTCGGGAAACATCTAAACGCGGCCCATGCAGAACATCATCTTTCCATTGTGTTGGCCTGGTGGACCTGATAGGGTCCACCATGAGCTACAAGCTATAACTAGATAGCGATTAGGGAATCCTCTATATACCGACAACTCGAATAAGCGTATCAACATTCTCCTATCCATTTTTACAAGATCAGGACGTCTGTGTGAAGGAGGCGCTCCTATATGTCTGGTAGAAGAATAGAAGATGGTTAAGCGATTCAACATTTTAACTGAAAAATTGTTTGATAAAAGATTATTGAATTAATATATTTTTTTAAGTTGAATTCAACATTTTTATAAAAAATGTTGAGCAATGTTGAGCCAACATTTTTATGAAAAAATTTAGTATAATAACTATTGAGCTAGTATTTTAAAAACAAAACTTGGTCCAACAAAAATGTTAGCCAATATTTTTATGAAAAAATGTTGGATCAGAAAATGTTTAACCAATATTTTTCAAAAAAGGTTGGTCTAACAAAAATGTTAGCAAGCATTTTTATAAATTAAAAATGTTGAGCCAATATATTTTTTTAAATCCAGCAAACGTAACGTTGAAAGTGTGTAAGGAACAGGGGTACGTTTGCAATTTGTTTGGTTTCTGTTTCTGTTCATTTTTTTCATTTGCTCTCTTGTTTATATTCTAGTGTTAAAGCAAGACTATTCGGTTTTCAAGTTCTAATAAGAACCAAACTATAACTTAGAGCATCTCCAAGATCCTTTTTTAAAAGTCGCTCTCTAAATTATCATTTAGAGAGACATTTGCATAAAAATTGTTTTGTATATCTTCCTGTTTTCCAACAGCCTTTCTATATCTTGCATGCACTCTAAGAGCTATTCTCTTTTCTATATTTTACTAGCGAGAAATCCGGAATAGAGAGTGATTATGTTTGAATAACCAAATAGAGAGGATGTTGAAAGGTATCTTTTTAATCAAAATCTCTAAAAATAGCAATTAGGAAGAATTTAATGAGTCTCTTGGAAATGCTCTTACCAGACTAAACTGATGTAACTACAGTAATACTTCAACTAATACAACCTAACAATTACACCATATAAGTTTTTTTGAAAGATATACCATATAATTTAATATAGTTCTTTAAAATCCATACTTGTTCCCGTACCATCCTAATCGTCCCCATGTGCCTCTCTACCAAGGGATCGCTAGTCTACTTTCCACACTCATTGCTTGCGCGGCCATGGTTCAACTTTCACACTTCTCAGTTTTAAAATTTTAGTTATCAACTAAATCCGGAGTAACTGTACTAAAAAAGGCGCCGTTAAATAGTTTTAGTTAAAAACGAACATACCGTTAAAGAAACAATTATTAACATCTATACGAACTGGGTGCCCAATGCAACACGAACCCTACCTGTGGGGCGCAGCATTATCGTGATCGCTGTAGCCGCAGGGTATCTTTTGGTCGTTGGCTGGTGGTCTTCGTTGCTAACTGTTCGGTCTACCAATGCTTGGGAGCTCACATGGTGCCTGTCCCAAGCAAATCCGCTGCCTGTGAGCGCAAGTACAGACCGGCACATTTCCCCAGTTTCCACGCACCTTCCATGCATTCTAGTACGATCCATTATTAATCCATCGGATGGTCTGGTTGCACCACAATTCTCTTCTGCACGAGTTTACTTGTTATCGAGTGCTTCGGTACTGTACTCGGGTTAATGGGAACAACTCCAAAGATGTAAATAGGTCTGTTTAGTTCGAGAAGAGAATGAAAAAATGAAATTTTTTTTTACATTTGATTACGTGAAAAAAAAATAAACTGACACGATTCTATCAAAACTTAACTTTTTACGTGAAACTAAATAAGACCTATATATAAAATCAAGATTGAGACTGTACCCTCCTTTTGACCGACCTAGATACTGGTAGTACTCCCTCCGTCCCGTATCCGTCCCATAAAACATGCAATTCTAGGGTTTGAAATTTGTCTCGTAAAACATGCAACTCTAACACATAAACGGAACCCGCAATCTGACAAGCGGGACCCACCATCTAACAAGCGGGACCCACCAACTCACAAAGCAGGACTCACCAACTGACAAGCGGGACCCACCAACTCACAAACGGCACCCACCAACTCTAGCGGGGCCCATCAAATCTAGCAACATTGGAAGAGGACAAGAGGGGCACATGCGTCTTTTCACCTCTATATTGGTTTACGTGAAAAATCCTAAAATTGCATGTTTTGTGGGACGGAGGGAGCAGTAGATTGTAAGTCAGCGTCAACGGGCCCACTACGGGAGAAAGGACTTTCGGTCCCTCTCCCTTAGTACCGGCTGGACGGAGCCGGTGACCTTTAGTACCGGCTCTAGGCAATAGTGGCAAAAATGCCAAGTTAGTACCGGCGCTAACGTGCATCGCTGTCCCCACCTAACAACGGGCAGATGACACGTTAGTACCAGCTGGTGTTACCAGCCGGTACTAACCTGACTGTGCCAAGTTAGTACCGGCTGGTAATACCAGCTGATACTAATTGTCAAAGTTTAGAACCGGCTGGTATTATCAGTCGGTACTAACTTTGCACGAGCAACGCTAGGCTCTCTCTCCCTCCTCTTTATCTCATTCTCTTCCTTCTCTTCTTTCTCATCTCCTTATGTCTTTCTCTTCCTTCTCTCCTTTCTCATCTCCCTTATCTGGTGCAGGGCCGCATAGGAAGAGCGGTGGAGGCTGCCGGCGCGGGCGCAGCGCCAGGCCACCGACGCGAGCGCGGTAGGCGCTGCCCGCGCGGCCGCGGGGGACTGGCGCGTGCACAGCAGGCGAGTCCGAGGGGCGCAGCGGCCCCCGCTGGCCTGACGCGGCGAGCGCGCGGCCACTGGGAGCGGCGTCCTGGCGTGTGCGCTGCGGCCGCGGCCGCGGGGGGCGCGGTGGGCCCTGCCGGCCTGGCGCGGCGGGCGCGCAGCCACTGGGCGCGGCGGCCTGGCGCTGTGGGCGCGGGGCCATTGGGAGCGGCGCCGTGGCATGTGCGCTCCGGCGACCGTGGCGGCCAGGAGCGGTGGTCGGCGGCGGAGGAGCCACACGGGGGCGCGCCCAGGCCGGCATGGCCCCGCGGCGGAGAAGCCGCGCGTGGGCGTGGCAAGGCCGGCACGGCCCCGCGGCGGAGGAGGAGCCGCGCGCGGGCGCGGCCAGGCCGGCGTGGCTTGGCGGCGGAGGGGCACGCGACCGTGAGATGCAGATGCGGGAGTCTTTTTTTTCTTTTTCTTTTTTACCTTTTCTATGTATGTTTAATCTGATGAACCTTGATGAATCTTGGTTTGTATGTTCAATCTGAGATGAAATAAATTTCCTTCTTGTTTTTCGTTTGTGAATCATAGAATCAACATGTGTGGAAGAGTAAAAAAAAGAAAACAAAAAAAGAAAACAAAAGGAAGGGGGCAGGGCTGGGGAAAAGCCAGCGGGCTGGTGATAAAATTTAGTACCGGCTGGTTACATAAGCCGGTACTAATGTGCGGCACGTTTGTACCGGCTGGCTGTGACCGGTACTAACGTGCGGCACGTTAGTACCGGACCTTTAGTACCGGCCACAGCGACCGAGCGACCGGTACTAACCCGTCCTGTGACCGTTAGTAAAGGTCAATTTTCCTATAGTGGCCAGATCGCCACGTTTGTTCTCTGTATCATGTATTTATTCGAAGCCATTATTAAACACTGGTATTTATGCGTCGCCGCCCTGATTGGCTTGCTGTTAGCCGTCGCCACCTGCGTGACACCCGGTAGTGATGACGATGGGCATTCCTGAACGTCGTGCTGTCAAAAACTCTGTATGACGACGACCTTTGGCCTGGTGCACTACGGGATTTCGCTGCCTGATCGACAGAGATCGATGCGCCGGTGGAATGATCACCTGACAGTGAGAGCAATGTGCTCTAGAATTTTCAGTGAGTGACCTGTGGTGACTGATGCTTCTGCAGTCGGCTGTACTACATTTCTACCCTTCTTTTTCAGACGACTTTTGAGTGCTTTTGTTTTGTTTCCAAATGGTCGAAGAAGTGTTCAGCTAGCTAGCGTGTTTCAAGGCATGGGTACACGCAACTGTTTCATTCCATTCCTTGCACAGTGCATATTCTGGGACGAGAAGAACATGGCCTGCACGCCAATGCACAGATGGAGCTAGCTAGAGACGCCACCAGGCCGTCGCTGCTACTTTTACCTTTGGCAAAGGATGAAATGAAAGGACCAGCAGCTAGCTAGCGCGCGAGTCGGGGCCGTGGACGCATCTAATGAAGTAGACTGATGGGTCGAGTAGGTGGCGAGCGCCGAATGCAATTTAATCGATCTCAGCCCCCAGTTGGGGGCGACACCCGGTTTAGTGCTGATGGAGGCCCGTCGTCGTCTCTCGCCATGAAAGCAATCTGCTTTGGAATGGCACACCGTGTTTATGGTGCTCAAGTTAACCAAGCAGCATTTGGGTATCTGCAGGCACCAGCTTGTACTCCACTTCCATCTTACATGAATTACTATTATTGTTATTATCATTATTATTTACTATGCACTTTAATTTCCCAATGCAAGCATGTCAAACTGCATAAGCCGCTTCGGTTTGTAATAACCTGAGTGCAGTGTTACTGAATGTCTGGATCGGAAAACTGACAGTTCCAGACGCGTACCTACTGCAGAGAATCAGGTAGCTTAATTCGAACAACAGGCGCAACCAAATGATTCGACCGTGGATCCAGGGGCTCGATGATCAGTTGATCACTAGCAGCTATAGTCGCATTGAGCTGGACGGATGGTAGTGGGCGCATTCAATGGCAGCCAACCACTACCCTGCAAAGCCGCGGCACGGTGCCAGGATCGCAGGATCCGTTCAACAGCGGCGCGGGTCGACGGCGGCAGGTCTCCGTGCCCGGCCGCCAGCGCCTCGATCTATATAAACCCCTGAAGCTGCAGTGTCCCAGGGCACACTTGCTTGGTCGAGCACAAGCATCCATCTCCTCTGCCCGATTCAGCTGCTGGTAGTCTTCTTGGAAGAGGAGAGGGAACAAGATGAGCGGCAAGGCTCTCCTTGTCGCCGTGCTCCTGGTGGGCGTCGCCTCTCGGTGCTCTGGCAGCAGGGGCCTGCAGGGAGACCACGTCGCTGAGCAGAAGTGTACGTAATCTCTGCCTCTATCTAGCTCGGTAGTGTGACAAACGTGTGCACGCATATGTTCTCTGCTGATGACCTGATCATGTGCCGTGCTGTGTCTATCATTTGTCCAAACAGACGGTGGCGGTGGGTACGGAGGAGGCGGCGGCGGGTACGGCGGTGGAGGCGGTGGCGGCGGGTACGGAGGCGGCGGTGGCGGTGGGTACGGCGGCGGCGGTGGCGGGTACACACCCGCCTACTCCGGCACCGGAACCTGCGAGTAAGAACTAAGAAGCCATGCATGCACGATATGATGCATCGAAACATTTAATTTCCCAGTTACTGATATATATATATACATACGAACTGCAGCTACTGGAAGAGCCACCCGGACGCGATCGTCTCGTGCATCGGGTCGCTGGGGAGCATCCTGGGCTCGTTGGGCGACGTGTGCAGCGCCTTCTTCGGGAGCAAGCTGCAGACGCTGCAGGACGCGCTGTGCAACACCCGGAGCGACTGCTACGGCGACCTCCTCCGGGAGGGCGCCGCCGCCTACCTCAACTCCGTCGCCTCCGCCAAGTACGCCTACACCACGCAGCAGGTCAAGGACTGCATCGCCGTCGCGCTCACCTCCGAGGCCGCCGCCGCCGCGCAGGCAGCCATGTTCAAGAAGGCCAACTACGCTTGCCACTACTGATCTCATGATGATGATGAGGCTTCTTCTTCCGTCGTCAGCGTAGTCTTTCGTCGTGCTTGTTAAATAAGTCCGGACGCGCGCGCGTGTGTGTCGCCTTCGTTTCAGCTGCTGGCGTCGTCGTCTTCCCGTGATCGGCCATGATGATGCATGACGTGCCATGCCGCCTCGTTGTCTGCTGCTTACTTCAGTAGTGAAGTGATGCTTGCTTTATTTCTTGTCGTTGTTGCTGATGTGAGAAATAAGATGAGTTGGTTGTTGTTAGTGAAACATAGCGGTGGTTGTGTTCTTATGAAATGCATGTGTACTCGCGCTGTTTCTATCATCAGCACTCTGGTGGTTGAGATGTAAACGTGTGTGCATGACTACAACTATATATATGTCAAAGTACGTCAGGGTTTCCTTTAAATTGTACATGCTTTTAACTTTTTTGCATGATGAAAAGTACCATAATAATTCGCAGATTCTTGCAGGTGAAGTTATTTTTAGCACATGACAAACGGCTGTGTATCACTATGGGAAATCCCCTGTTTGCCGTGTGCCACCTTGCGGGCACACGGCAAACAAGCCTGTTTGCCGTGTGTCTGCCCACGTGGCACACGGCAAAGCCGTGGCACACGGTGGCCCGAGGCAGGCACACGGCAAACAGGCCGGCAAAGCGGCCCCGTGTGCCTCGCCACGTGGCACACAGCAAACAGCTGGTACACGGCAAACAGACTGCAAAAAATTTGAATTTCGCCTCCAAATTTTTTTCTAACTTTTTTGTCCATGTATTATTCCATGTAAGTTTTGTGCATGTTTTCCAGTCTGTTTGCTATATTTAATCACTTTATATCATTATTTTTAATATTGCCGATACGGCAAATTTGAACTGTAAGTGTTTCGAATAATGTAATGTAATGTTTGGAAAAATGTTATTCGGATTCTTAAGACTAATATGATGCCATATCCATTTGATGGAATCAAATTTTGAATATATTGCTCGCTTACCGTGTGCCCGAATTTGGGCTCGGTTCGTTTAAAATTTTTATAAAATACAAAAAAGGTCAAAAAATTATAAAATTTGGCGTGATGTCATGTTTTCATACGTTGAGGCTATGTTAAAAAATGTAGAAGGTTTCGAGCAAGTTGGCACATTGGCTCTTTACAAACCGAAGCTTTTCGGGAGAAGATTCTAAGAGTTGTGAAATAGATGTTGTGCTTTGAAGCAACGTGACAATTGAAATTTTGTTTTACAACAAAACTCATTTTGTATAGTCTACATACACCTTAGACAGGTTCATGCCCAAATTTGGTTATTTTTTTAATCCGTTTAGTATTTTTTAATTTTTTTAGGCAGAAAATGTTTGTCGTGCGCCCCAGGGGCGGCACAAGGCAAACAACTCTTTGCCGTGTGCCCAGATTCAGGGCACACGGCAAACAATTTTGAAAATGTTTGCCGTGTGCCCTAGATCTGGGCACACGACAAAGCCATAAAATTTTGAAATTCAAATTTTGTAAACGACCTCGGATGAACTTTTGACCAAAACGAAAGTTGTAGATCTTGAAAAGTTATGAAACTTTGTAGTTCACAACTTTTTTATTTGAAGTCATTTAGGGCCTCAAATAAACAATTTACACTCGGAAAAGTTTAATACGAGGGGAATCAAAATGGGATATAGACACAAAGACTCGAGTGGTGCAGTGGTAGAGGAGGCTACGCACGAAGGGGAGGGCGCGGGTTCGAACCCCACCGGCTGTGTAGCGCGCGATTTTTTCGCGGAAAATGCGTGACGTGGGACTGTGGGAAATGACCGATGGGGTCCTTCCCCCATTAAAATAAAATGTTTTGCTATTTTATTTTGCGTTTTTTCGGGATCAAAACTTTGCCGTGTGTCGCTCTTTGCCGTGTGCCAGATCGGGGCTTTGCCGTGTGCCCGTGATCTGGCACACGGCAAGATGGCTTTGCCGTCGTTGGGTTTGCCGTGTGCCATTTTGCACACGGCAAAGCCTAAAGCACACGGCAAATAGCCGGATTCCGGTAGTGTATATATATAAATACATTGACCGATTGACAATATGAGATCAGGCGTTAGTAGACCCGCTATTTAAATTCTTTCATATTCGTTTAATATATTTACAAAAAAATATTGTTTGCAATTCCACCGTACAAACCTGGTAATCCGTGTTGTTGCCCTGAACCATTATTTTGTAGGAGCGGGTAGCACCAAATTAAGCAAGCAGTTAGCTAATTGCTTAGCGTTACGTCCCTCCATCCACAATTATATATGGTCTCTAATATACTACTTTTACCAATATATATAAAAAATATATTATCAAATAGAAAGAGTTACATATTATGATAATTGATTTCATGATGAATCTATAACATCATTTCTTACGTTCAGTCTTTATAAAATTTTTCTATTAACAATCAAAGTTAAAAAAAGGTAGTACGCAGTCAACACAACCCACACACAACAGGCCGCATGCGCACAAAGCCCAACCCAACCGGAATGGGCACACGTGCTCAAGCGAAAGCAGCACAAAGAACAAATATATAGCCTAACTCCTCCATGAGTGAGATTAGGAATTTAAAGAAATACAAAAAATATTGCTGTTAGATGTCTTCAACTAATCACTATCATGTAGTAGATGTACGTTTTTGAAAGTTGGATACTTGGATACATGATTTTAGATGATTTATTGCTCCTTTTTCATCGATGCTAGGTCCGTTGGTACTGGCACAGCTGGCTCGAGATTTTAGAGAACTCCTTTTTTTGCGAATCACAAAGTACAGATGCAGACGCTCACAAAAACGCACGTACACTCGCCCTACGAACACATGCACGCAACCCTATCCCTATGAGCACCTCTGAAAGACTGAGGCGGCAAATCCTCGAGATTGATAAAGTCACCACTAACGCCTCGCTGTTGACGGGCATGTCGCCTACCACTAAATGAATAGCGCCGGTTAAATCCTGAAATAAATTCAGAAAAATGCGAGCATCAGCGTCAAGTCGAGAACTTAAACCCTGATGAGCAGGTTCCACTAGAAGGACCCTTATGTAGCTCAGTTCGCAGCTGGGGCAGAACTCACCGTACCTTTTGGTTGGTACAAACTTGCACGTTGTTTTGTTTGGTGATTTCTTCCTGATGTCATGGCTGGATGTCAATTGGCGTTGGCAGATTGGACAGGGGTCTTGGCTAATGCCCTAGCAGGAGGTTGACCTTGATCGGCGGCCGGTGATAGATCTCCTAGAGCACAAGTGGGTAGCCGGCGGATGGCAGCAAAGAAAGAGAGGACGGCGGGTGGCCTAATTTGCGCAAGTCTCTGGAGCAGACATATGGGCTTTGTGCAAATTATGCCTAGTTACTAGTAGTGCCGCCACTGGAGTACTCGCTGGCCCAATTGGCCCATACCTATTCCCCTTCCTTCTTCCTTGGACGCTATGACTGACGGTGACGCGGAGCACGCCACCAGCCCTCCAGCAGCCGTCATCTGCGCCGATATCTGACTGAAAGAAGGGGAGGGGTGCTCCAGCCTTGCTTGTGAAATGGAGGGATTGGAGTGCAATCCATCCACGAACCACGATGCGCCCTTCGCCGACGGTAGACGCCGCTGGAAAATGGAATTGCTACTTCTCTCCGCCGCTCCCCTCCACAATAACCGGGCCGCAATTGCCTCGCCCCCACCCTATACACAGTTACACACAGATGGACCCAGTCCCTCCGCTGTCTCTTCACTGCGGCGATGGATTCAGATTCATCGCATCGCGGTGTGCGTGCGTGCGTGCGTGCGTGTGTGTGTGTGTGTGTGTGGGTGGGGGGGGGGTGATCACTCCGTTATCAGTTGCAAGCTGGGATGCCCAGGTCGCCCCCAATTTGACACGATGAACCAGCCACCATCCAAGCAGATCCTCTCCAGGTATGCTCGTGCTTCCGTTTTCCTAGTTGAATTTTCTTTTTTTTTTATTTAAGAGGATGTTTGAGATTAATTAGTAGTACTTCGGAGGCAATGGCCCAATCAAAATATAGAAGGTACTGATCGAGCACCATCCGCGATATTTAGTGATTATTACATTCAAGACTTTAACATGCCAAAGAAGATACAATGCCAATCTCCGCTCATCACTAACCTATACTGGGAATAGTAGTTATTCAAATTCGAGAGAGGTTCACAACACTAAGATTAGACCGCATCATTGGGAAGACTCGGCGCTCGCGCGGCCCGTAGTGAAGGTGGCGGCGGGGCGGTCGCCCCCCTGAAAACCTAGCCGCCGCCCCCACTCGTCCCCTACCTCCCGCCGCGCCGCCGCCCGAACGGGTCGCCGGAGGCCCGCGCGGCCCGTAGTGAAGGTGGCGGCGGGGCGGTCTCCTCTCTCTCCGGCGGCTGGGGGCGGACGCGGCTGTCCCGGCCCCTCGGAGCTCCGGCGCCGGCGTCGGGTGCGTGCGCGCGGCGGCGGCGGGCGCCACCAGATCCGGCGTCGCCCCGGCCGGATCTGGTGGTGGCGCGGCGGAGGCGCGTCAAGGTGCGTGGGTGGGGCGGCGGTCGGCGCTGGGGGATGCGACGGCGGCGGTGGTGGACGCGGACGGCGCCGGCGGCAGCGGCGGCCGGTGCAGGCGGCGCCGGCGGCTGCAGCGGCCGGTGGAGGCGCAGGGTTGGCCACTGCTGGCCAGCACTGGCTGGCTGTGACTGGCCGGCCGTGGCAGTGGCGGGCCGGGTCCTGCTGCCGAGGGCCGCCGGCTCCGCCTGTTCTGGGCCACTGGCTCGATGATGGTGGGGCCAGGGGCGTTTTCCTATGCACAGACGACGGGATCTGAGGTGAGGTGGTCGGTGCTCCTCTCGGCGATGTTGGACCGGCGTCACTTTGGTGGTGAGGTTGGGGGCTGGCTGGCGCATGCTGGTGGCGTCGTGGTGATGCTTCGGGCTGTGCCGGGTTTCTTCCGGTGGAGGCGATGCGGAGGCGAGGAGGAGCGGACTACTGGCTTGGCCAAGATTGTGTGGCAGGCATGGCGCTGACTCGGGCGAAAGCCTTCACTGGCGTTTCTGTTAGTGGCGATGATGGCGGCGCCCTTGCGGCGTCGTTCCCCTGTTGAGGGCACCATTGCGAGGCTCTATGACCTACCACACGGGGCTCTCTAGGGTGTGAACCCTGTCCTTTCACTGGACGTGCGACGGCGGCGTCATTGGCGTCGTCCCCTCGTTGGAGGCGCCGCATTTGAGACCTGTCTTGGTTAGGAAGTACTAGTGGTTGGCTGGCGGTGTTGTCTGTGCGTAGCGGCAGTGCAGGTGCGCTTGATCCGTGTTGGTAGGGAGGTGCAGAGGACCCATGGGTGTTGGTGCCCTTGAGCTCGCGCGCATGGTGCGGTGGTGACCCCGGTGACAGCTGGACGGATGTGTAGCTCTTCTAGCGGTTTCAGATATCTGAGTTCTTGGCAGAGGAGTGCGAGGCGGTGGGAGAGGCGAGGCCCCCACGCAGAGTGGCCAAGATCAGTGTTCTTCATCGGCACTGCGACGAGAGTGTTCTGCTGATGCTCCACTGGGACTGGGAGATCGACGATCATGTGGGTGGCTTGGGGCGACAATCCCATGGTGGAGGAGTTCGAGTTCGCTGTCAGGCTTGCAGCGGGCCGCGACATTCGGCGTGGCACAGCGTTGGCGACAACGGCGCAGTTTAGGGTGGTTCTTTGGGCTCCTCTCCCAGGTCGTGGTGGTGTAGTGTTATGTTGCGTGCGTTGTTTGCGTGTGTTGTTTGTGTTGTGGTGGTGTTCGCTTCGGCGCGTTATGTACGAATGCTTCTTCTTCTTATATGATGTGGCAGTGCTCCTGCCTTTTATTAAAAAAAAAAATTCGATACACATGCTACAATCGTCGCATTCCATCGGGGGAGCAAATAAAGACCATGCTCATTGTGATATCAGCTATCACCTATTTTCCTTGTTAATGAAGCCCAGGCAACTACCACTTGCACGTAAACTCGATCATACATTCTGTCATAGAATGCGAAGCAAGCAGCTCTCCATTTTATCTTGTACAAGAAGATACAAAATACTGTCCAGAGACCCGTGACACATCCTGAACTTGTGGCGACAAAAAGTAAAACATTATCGCTTCTCGCGTCCTTGTGATCTTCTGGAGCAGCAGGAATTGACTCAGTTTCATGACAACTCTTGGAGAGAGGAGGACCGCAGAGCCCTGGGTTGCCAATATAGATCGAGGCTGTGTCATCGAGCACTTGGAGCTGATTTCCAGATGGTATCTCTCCCGTTAGATTGTTATATGACAGGTTCAGGTGGCTCAGAGATGTGAGAGCTGATAAGCTTGTAGGGATTTCACCGGATAATTCATTGTGTGATAGGTCTAGAGACTCCACTTGCACCAAGGCGCTTATGCTTTCAGGAATTTTTCCACTAAAAGCATTCCATGATAAGTTCAAGTTCTTCAATGCGACTAGAGAACCAATCCTTTCAGGAATCTTTCCAGTAAAATTGTTACAGGACAAATCCAGGTTGACCATGTATATGATTTCTCCTGTATACAACCGTACTTGACCTTTTGTGACTATCGTGAAGTTCTCAGTGTAGTCAATCATTTCATTTCCACCCTCGTAAACCCTATCTTCAAGTCCGTCTAGATTATCTTCGCCGCTAGTTAGTGTCATGCCAGTGAAGTTAAATAAAGAATTTGGTATGCTCCCTGATATTTTGTTGTATGCAAGGTCCAAATACTGAAGATTAGTTAGCTTTGTAAACTCCACAGGTATACTTCCATTAAACATATTAGATCGCAACCGAAGGAATGCCAAAGAAGGAAGCTTCTTCCCAATCCATGCTGGCAAAGTCCCGTAGAATTGATTATTTGAGAGATCTAGAAATATGAGTTCTTGGCAGCTTTGGAGAAATGAAGGAAATTCATCGGAGAGCTTGTTGTTTCTTAAGCTCAAGTTCACAAGACCCAGACGTGTCATGTTTGTTATGGATGCATTAAATATGCAATCAGGATCTGATCCAGTAAGTTCATTGTCTGATAGATCTAATAACCACAATGATTTCAAACTGCACAGGGAAGATGGAATAGCACCAGTGATTGCATTGTCAAATAGAATAAGTGCTGTAAGACCCCAAGCTCCAAAATCTATCGGTAGTGGCCCCGATATATTGTTCTTACTAAGGTCCAACATGGTCAGATTTTTGGGAAGCTTAGGTATTGGGCCACTGAACTCGTTAGAACTGAGATCCATTTCTTTTGTTCTCATAAATTCCATTGCAGGTGGAAGGACTCCTCTAATTTGATTATTTTGCATGTTCAGATATAGCACCGAAGATGCTATTCCCCAGAACCAATCCGGTAGCATGTCAGATATGCTTGTATTTGATATATCAAGATTATATATTTTTGTTTGCCATCTAAGCCATGTTGGAAACTTAGGCCCAAGGCGACAAGAGCTAAGTTGAATTTCTTCTAGATTGAAAGGGGGAACCCAACTTGAATTGACAGCAATTGCTATGGAGTTTCCAGACAACTGTAGTGTTTTCAAGCTTCCAAGACCTGATAAATGGCCTTCATGCGTGACACCATCAAGACAATTAGATCTGAGGTCCAATTCTATTAGATTTGTGAACTCTACTAACCATAGTGGCACAGGACCTGTGAGGTTGTTATCACCCAGATCAAGCACTGTCAAGTTTCTTAAGGGTTCTAGCTTGTTTGGTAGGTTTCCTGTCAGGTTACAATGAGAAAGACACAACGTTTTCAATTTATTCCATGAACAACTAGGCACACGTTCGAATAGTTCAGCTATGTTTCCGTTGATGTTGTTTCCAAACAGCCATAATTCTTCCAAGTTACAGAGATTCTTCAGGTTTGGAGGTATCATTCCTACAAGGTTGTTTTCTGATAAATCAAGTAGCACCATGGAGGTCAACTTTCCTATCTCGTCAGGAAATGGGCCATGAAATCGACAGTTTGATATTTCAAGATACTTGAGGCTAGTCAATTTCCAAAACCAGTTGGGTGCAATATGTCTATTAAAATGGTTGCCTGAAATGTCGAGGGCTTCAAGAGATGTAATATTTAAATGCGGAAGAGAATCAGGGCTGGTGACAAGCTGACACAAAGAAAGAATAAGGCTTTTAAGAGAAGGAAGGCTGTTCACCACAGGAACCCAGTTCGTGATGGTACTGAGGTTCACGAACCTCATATTGAGGTGCTCAAGCGATGATAACCCTGATAGCCAGGTGATGTCCGTGGAGTACGTTTGTGCAAAAATGGAATCAAGACCAAAGTAACGCAAGTTGGAGAGATTACCCAGCTGTGGTGGTATCCTTCCGATGAAGCTTGACAGTGATAGGTCAAGATATCTCAATTTGTGGAAAGAGCCCAAGAACTCTGGTATTTGCACCATGCGAAACCGGTTGCAGCTGAGGTCAAGATACCGCAGATGCTTTAAGTCAACCAGCAAGGAGCTTATGTTACCCTCCAGCGCCTGCTTACTCACAATGCTGTTGTCGCAATCCGGGCCTTGTAGGTCTAACCTAATCACATGGCCTGTTCGGTTGCTGCATTGAACACCCTTCCATTGGCAGCAGTCGTGGCCTTTCCACGACGAAAGGCGGTTTGCAGGATCTAAAAGAGATGATTTCAAGGAGATAAGAGCGAACCTCTCTTTAGCAATACAGCTTTTGATGCTATCATTTGGATTGGCAGATGCCTCTATGAAGCTCTTGTTCCTTGTGAAAAAGAGCAGGGTTACTGCAATTTGGAGGAAAGAGAGCTTTGGCAAACCCATTGGTTCTCTTCTCAATGGATATCTGTTCTTCTTGGTGGCAGAGCATGGCCTGGTTTGCCGTTGTCTATAAATAACACAACTTTTGGTGCTTGAATATTCAACTCCATCTGATGCTATGCCTGACTCTTTAATGTGTATTCAATTTCCACTCACGGCCTGCCGACGCCATGGGACACTAACAAGGAAACTTATTCAGGTGATACTGTACCAATTGTCTTTAAATGTGCAACTTCTTACTACTCCATCTGTCCTTAAATAAGGATATATAGAAATCTTAGGACAAATTAATCTGGGAAAGCAAATTCCATTCATGATGCCCCTCATTTAATTATAGTTGCAATTTATAACTCAATATTTTCTTCATTTCTGACTGGCTTTTGGGTTTCTTCACACCGTAAATTTAATACTGGTGCTGTTTGGTTTCTTAGTCACTCTGAAGCCCTTATATTTAGAGATAAATTGAAACACCAAACGTCTTTGTATTTAGGGACCAAAGGAGTACAAAATTACGAAGACTGGGTAGACCACAGAGAGTGCTTGGGCCCGA
This sequence comes from Urochloa ruziziensis, assembly GCA_015476505.1. Taxonomy (NCBI): domain Eukaryota; kingdom Viridiplantae; phylum Streptophyta; class Magnoliopsida; order Poales; family Poaceae; genus Urochloa; species Urochloa ruziziensis. Next base: position 15,801,495 of record CM027126.1, on the reverse strand, counting down.
CTTAGCACAAAATTCGTTGCTCATGTTCTTGGACAATCACTATTTAATTTGCCCAGAAAGTCAGCCAACCGGCAACTATCCACTGAGGATAACCATAGGACTGACTGAGACTTGCATGATTGCATCCACTATCCAAGATTGGTGCTTCTTCTTTTTGAACCAAATGTTGTCTTCCACATATTTGATAGGAAAGTACTTTGAATTCCAACCACCTGGAAGGTGCAGAACGTCCTGTTGCTGTTGGATGTCTCTTCACGCCTAACCTAGTTCTTAAATCTTTCTGGATGGCTCTTTATATAGCCGGCAGCGTGCGAAAGCTCAGCTTCGCTGTTTTCATTGTTTCTCCTGGCGGAATTTGGTGTTGCTCCAGTGCTCTTAATCCTGTTTATAGTGAACACCTGATATGTTCACTATGATTGTCTGAATTAGATTTTTATTGTTAGTGATCAATTAGTATTAGACATAATTGTATAGTACTACCTCTGTTTCAAATTATATGTCGTTTTGACTTTTCTAGATTCATAATCTTTGTTATGCACTTAGATAAACGTTATGTCTAAATTCATAACAAAATCTATTAACCTAAAAAACCCAAAACGATCTATAATTTGAAACGGAGGTAGTACCTTTTATGGAAAGGGTCCCCGAGGAACATCTGGCCATTTGGACATGTCATTTTTTTAATAAATATTTAACCACACCGTTTATTCAATTAATAGAAGAGAATCCATATTCATCTGTCACTTCCGCTTGTTTTTTAACATTCACACTGAGATTATTCTCAACACTTTATCATGCACGCTTGTAATTGAGCACAACTAAGAAGGCCACAGTTTATCATTTTCTTCGACAACAGTTTATCATTGCGATGAGAACAAGGACAAGAAGACCGGAATCAGCTCAAGGACCATATCGTAAGGATCCAAAATAATTGGTAAAAAGGTGTTTTTCTAAACTCCCCCATACCCCTCATAGGGGCCCCACTTGACAGGACTTCACGAAAATTGTTGAGCCATTCAGCAATGGAACGGACGCACTGGGAGGCTCCTTGGCATGATCCGACGCCCCTCATCGAGTTGAGGGGACAGAAAACAGGGAAAGACAGAATTTTTCATGCACCAGATCCGAACCTACCCGCCCGCGGGTACCCACCCGCAGCACCTCCGTCAATTCGCTCGTCTCGCCCGTTTTCTTTCCTTCTATGCCAATCCCTTTCCTTCCCATCCATCATCACTCCAGCACCCTCGTTCCCTCCAAACGGATGCGATGCGAGCCCCCAAACAATCCTCCCGCCCGAGGCCCAATCCAGCGCCACCCTTGCCGGCGAGGGCTCGCCCTCACCCCGCCCTGCTTGCGCCGCCATGTCCTCCTCCACCGCGTCGTGGTCGAGCTACGGCGCCGTCCCCACCTCTCCCCTGCCTTCGCCTCCAATCCTCATCCACGCCGATATGTAGAGGCCGGATTCATTGAGACCTGAGTTCTCCGCACCGATCCGCACCCTTTCCTTTCCCCTACACTGCGTCGCCGCTACCTCCTTGCCCGTGACGCCGCTCCCGTCCTCGTCGTTCACCATGGCATTCTCGGGGCCAAGAGGAAGCGAGCGTAGATGGCATGCGGCCGGCCGGTGGCATTTGTGCGGGGATGAGGAGGACGGGAGCAGGAGATTGAGCGGTGGCAGGCATGCTTGTGGCGGCCGGCGACGCCCAGTGCAGGCGAGCCTCACGCATGGCTTCCCCTCACCCAATCCCATCCGCGAGCGGTTTCCTCAGATCCTCGCCCATCCCGCCGCACGTTGCATCGTCGTTGACGCGGATCTAACAGACCGCCCGCCATGGATCCAGTGTGGAGCGAACTGGCTCGACTTCCCTTGTCGGTAAGACCCTGACCCCGAGTCCTCTATCTCCTCGCTAACGGCTGCTGCGGGCGTGTGCTCACCTCCACGCGGAACTGCTTGACAACGAGGACATATGCGGCGGCACGTGCTCACAACCGGTGCAAGCAGATCTCGCGTATGGGCTCCATGGTGGGGCGAAGGGGGAGGCAGCCGCGGCAAGGAGCCGATCCAGTGGTGGTCTGCTTTGATCCTCAGGCCGCATTGACCTACATCCCCGACGAGTGAGCACAACGCCACCACCCCGATGGCGTGAATCGATTAGACAGCTTGTGCAGGTAAGCTGTTCGACTAAATTGTCTTGAAGATGCAGCTACACATTTGGGCATACGTTGTGGAATCGAGATGCTCCTTTTGAATTGTTTGCAGGGTTTAATGTTCTTTGTGGTGTTGGAATTCTGACCACGGCTTATGGAATCAAGGAGGATGGCTAAGCCTCCTACTGTTGCCCTTGTTAGGTGGCAATTCATGCTACACGGGCTTGCTTCTGAAGAGATACATAGACAGTTCTCCAATCGATTGGGCAAGTTGCTTCTGGTATTTTCGGAAATCAAACCCTCTCCCACATTAACACAAGCTATTCATCCGTATAGGATATTGTAGTTAAGGGAACAGAATGGTATTATTCTTCAATTAGACTTAAATGAGCAGTTTATCCTGTTTTCTGCAGGTACACGCCCATATCTGATCCAAATTCTAAAGGATATTTTGAACTATTGATCAAGGTATCCACAAAATCCAGTGCATAAATTCCAGAACCTTTAATTTGTTACCCTGTAGCTCACTGGAGTTCAAATTTATGTTGGTCTTGAAAATGAAATCAAGAATAGTAGGATAGAGGTATCTAGCATTTTATTTCTGTTCACTCCTGGTGAAGGACGAGGAGATCAAGGATAGATGGCGGGAGTACTTCGACAAGTTGTTTAATGGGGAGAATGAGGGTCCTACCCTTGAGTTGGACAATTCATTTGAGGATACCAGTAGACGCTTTGTGCGGAGAATTCAGGAGGCGGAGGTCGAGGAGGCGTTGAGGAGGATGAAGGGAGGTAAAGCGATGGGCCCTGATGGTATCCCCATTGAGGTGTGGAGGTTCCTGGGTGCTAGAGCGATAGTATGGCTGACTAAGCTTTTTAACCTCATTTTTTGGGCAAACAAGATGCCTGAAGAATGGAGAAGAAGTATATTAGTACCGATCTTCAAGAACAAGGGAGATGTTCAAAGTTGTACTAATTATCATGGGATAAAGCTGACGAGTCATACGATGAAGCTCTGGGAGAGGGTTATAGAGCATTGCCTACGAAGAGTGACAAGCATGACCCAAAATCAGTTTGGGTTTATGCCTGGTAGGTCGACCATGGAGGCAATTTTTCTAATACGACAGTTGATGGAGAGATATAGGGAGCAGAAGAAGGACTTGCACATGGTTTTCGTTGACATCGAGAAGGCGTATGACAAAGTACCAAGAAATGTCATGTGGTGGGCCTTGGAAAAGCACAAAGTCCCCACTAAGTACATTACCCTCATCAAGGATATGTACAAGGATGCGATGACATCTGTCCGGACATGTGATGGCGACACTAGTGACTTTCCAATTAAAATAGGACTACACCAGGGGTCAGCATTGAGCCCTTATTTATTCGCTTTAGTGATGGATGAGGTCACAAGGGACATACAAGGTGATATCCCTTGGTGTATGCTCTTTGTGGATGATGTGGTGCTAGTTGATGAGAGTAGGGTGGGGGTTAATAGGAAGTTAGAGCTATGGAGGCACACGTTGGAGTCGAAAGGTTTTAGACTTAGTAGGACGAAAACAGAGTACATGATGTGCGACTTCAGCGTGATTGGACATGAGGATTGAGACGTTAGCCTTGATGGGCAAGTGGTGGCCAAGAAGGATACTTTTCGATATTTAGGATCGATACTCCAGAAGGATGGAGATATTGATGAAGATGTTAGGCATAGAATTTCAGCCGGTTGGCTAAAATGGCGTCAAGCTTCTAGCGTCCTCTGTGACAAGAGGGTGCCACAAAAGCTAAAAGGTAAGTTCTATAGGACGGCGATTCGCCCGGCGATGCTATACGGTGCGGAATGTTGGCCTACAAAAAGGCGACATGTCCAACAATTGAGTGTAGCAGAGATGCGTATGTTACGCTGATCTTGTGGGCACACAAGAAGGGATAGAGTACGGAACGAAAATATTCGGGATAGGGTCGGCGTAGCACCAATCGAGGAGAAACTGACGCAACATTGGTTGAGATGGTTTGGACATGTCCAACGGAGGCCTCCTGAGGCGCCAGTGCGTAGTGGGGTTCTAGAAAGGGTAGATAATGTAAAGAGAGGTAGAGGTCGACCTAAACTGACTTGGGACGAGTCGGTCAAGAGGGATCTTAGAGAGTGGAATATCTCCAAGGAATTAGCTATAGATAGATGCGCTTGGACACTAGCAATTAACGTGCCTGAACCGTGATCTTTTGTTTCTTCTCTTGTTTACCCCTAACCTTATCTTTAGTCTTGTGCCGTTTTATGTCTTTCTTATCCTTGTTTCTTTTGGGTTTCATCTCTAGCCTACCCCAACTTGCTTGGGACAAAAGTCTATGCTGCTGCTGTTGTTGTATTCTGAAACTTACTGGGTAGTCTGTATGCCTTAGTTTGTTGAACATAAGTACTCTTTCTTATATTTGCAGCGAAGCTATGTGGAGTACATCAGGCTATTAGGCGATAGCTTATGTTCAGTGTTTCCCTCGGCACATCATGTATCTATTTGCAATTGCAATGGCCTTAGCAATTCTTGTCAGTCTGGCTCAAGAACCTCAGCCTCCTCTCGTATCTCTATGGTAAGTAGAAATGTAGAATCTCAACAGCATTACGTCTTATCTGATCTTTCAGAGCAATGCATTACTATTTCTTCTCTTTTGCTAAAGAATGACTTCACTAGAATTGATTCTTATTGCTACTATTTCAGTTAGTTTCTGAATGGACAGTAAATAACTGAATTGACTTAATTAAGCTATCTCTCTGTCATGATGCTGACAAACAACATACTTTGTTTTTCTGGAGATACATGGTTTTGGCAAATCTACTCATGAATGGGACATTTATGTAAGTAATTCAGATTTGTAGTTTGTTCTCTCTATTTCAGCCACAAAAATCTGTTAGTCGTTATGTAGATAAATTACAAATATATTTGGACTTTCTTGCTGTAAATTTTGCAGTGCATGCTTTTGTATAGATCACCAATAAGGAAAAAGGACTAGGGCAAGGTTAACTCAATGACAGAATGATGTACTGATTCTAGGAACAAGGGCATTGTGCTTTCTGCAGGGTAAAAAAATAAAAATTGTTTATTTTTGTTAAAAAACCGTTCTGCTCTTTCAAAACAGGAGTGCCCATATCCATCACTTTTCTAACTGTGTGATATTAGTGGTTTAAATTTTGACAACCTTGTTTCTTGTTGCATTTGAATGATCTGAACTTTCCAAAAGTGGAATACCGTTCACATTTTTGTTACTTTAGATCTGAAAATTTCCTCAAGTCTCATACATTTTAGAACATAGCACTGCTTTGCCACCTCAAGACGGAAATTTTCCTAAGGTCTGTGCACTTATCAAGTGTAATATTACAATCTATTTGGTTAATTGCCCAAGAGAACTCAACTTCAGTATGTGCAGATTGGGTGCACTAGAAGCATGCACAAGGAACCAATGCTTATTCTCCCTAATAAACATATGAGTAAAATATTCTCTTAGTTCTTTTTGCTTTGTTGTCCATGTAAATATATCCAGGTTTGAATAGTTTCAAGTGCTATGGCCAAGGAATCGATCATTGTCTTACTTTCAGATGTCATATTTCATTTTTGTGAGTTTTGGGATCAGTAGGAACGTTATTTAAAAGGTTTATATATTATTTTTTCAATCACAAACATTGCTATTTAAAAGAATTGGATAAGCTGCTCCTTTTACTTATTTATTTTTCCAATAGACATGGATTGTTACATAGCGAGTGGCACCTAGATGAGCCAATGGGTATCTTAGCAATGGCCTATTGAAAAATAAATACAATTGTAACAGATGTTACTTGGGTATTTCAATGGGCAATGCTACTTAGGTAGAAGCATTAAACATGATGTAAATCGTAACAGATGTTTCTTTAGAGATTGTCTGCTTACAACTTTTCAGCAATCTATGAATTTTTAGTAGCAAGATTAGGGCTATAATTTGTGTTCTTTTTTCCCGACTCTGTGTTCCATAGGGGCATTTTGCAGCAGACTGTAGACGAGGAAGAGGGTTATCGCTGCCATTTTATTGAAGGAGAGTTGAGTTGAGCCCATGGTCATCTGGCTGCTTGTGAGTTCCTTCCCCTTCTGACAAGAAGCACATCGAGCGATTGACTGCTGCACAGGGTGATGTAAATAATCCTTTTGGAATTTTAGTATGAATAAGTATTAAAGTCTGCAAGAATAATGTGTGTTTATACTTTCTGAAATTTTGGCACGCGATTATACTTTCACTCTAATTTCTCTTTCACAAGTTTCAAAGTTTACATTGAGTTTGTTGAAGATTCACAAAGTTGTGCATAAGAAATTTTATCTTTATTTTTTATGTGTCTTTATAAGTTGAGCACTCATTAATGGTTGAATACTTGTTTTTCACATCAGAATTTCTATTCTATGTGTTTTACGCCCTGCATCAATCCTTTCATTAGAATACATGGACCAATGATTATGTGATAATTTTGTTTAAATTGTGAATCTAAACTTTTTTTGTCGCATCAATTAGGGGGCGTATTTTCTTTAACCCACAATCATTACTGACTCGTATGTCATTAGTTTTTTCTAAAATGTTATGATATGTTATAAAATTTTGCATGTAATTTCATTTCGAAACGCGTGACTGTGGCACGTGCACTTCTGCTAGTTACTAAAAAGAAAAAGAAAAAATGAGAAACGGTACCACACACCAACCAACCATGGAAATGACGATTGGCTGACCGACTCAAACACACCCCACGACCGGGGCTCCCGTGGCTTCCACAGGGCAGTTAAGAGCATCTCAAAGCCTTTTGAAAATCTACTATCTAAATCATCATTGAACATCATTGAAAGTTATTTGAGTAAAATTCGTTTTTTATATCTTTATACTCCAACAGCTTTTTTATATCTTTGCCTAGCGAGAAATCTAGGATAGAAGATGGGAGCATATCCTATGGAAACTAGCTTCCCGTCCAAACTATGCAAACTCTAATTAGAGACGTGGAATCTCCATCTGATGGCCCAACAAAGAGGTGAGAAATTTTAGCAAATAAACCCTCCCACCATTAACTTTCTAATCGTTTTTCCCCTGAACCCCCCTCCACTCCTCCCTTGGATCTATCTAGGCGCCGATGCCTGGGAGCGATCTCACAGGCCCCGAAAAAACTGACGCCCCAGGCAATTGGCGTCCCACGTGAAGATTCCTAGCAGTCCCAGGCGGCATATAGGCATCAGCGTTCTTTTTTTGGCGGCGGCGTCAGTGTTCCAAGCGTCCAGGATGGTATGCGTATAGGATGGATGGATGCATGGACTTGGGTTTGCCGCCAGCCTCACGCCCTCACCTCGGTGTAGCGGAGCCGCACGATCCTCTCCTCGAACCGCGGCGAGCTCCGTGACGCCCAGTGTGCCGAGCAACGTGATGGTGGAGATGGCGGACATGGGAGCGTGCGGCGTGACGGTGAGGTCGCCCGTCACCATGTAGGTCGCTGCCGTCTGCGCCGTGGACCCTTCGCCGGGGAGGGCGAGGAGGGAGAGGAAGCAGTCGACCACCTCCTTGCTCCTAGGCGTCGGCGCCTGGATAGATCTAGGGGAGGAGTGGAGGGGGTTTTGGGGGAAAAACGATTAGAAAGTTAATGGTGGGAGGGTTTATTTGCTAAAATTTCCCACCTCTTTGTTGGGCCATCAGATGGAGATCCCACATCTCTGATTAGAGTTTGCATAGTTTGCACGGGAAGTTAATTTCCACAGGATACGCTCCCATAGAAGATATCTATATTTGATATCCGATTGAAGAGACTGTAGGAGGGTATTTTTTTTCACCAAAATTTCTATTTTTATAAGTTAAAAAGGATACAAAGTTTCTTGGAGATGCTCTAAGCAACCCAAATATAAAAACCCATTAGGCCCGTTAAAATATCAAGATTTGACACACACCCAATTAAACATTTGTGAGACAGATCCTCCAAGTTCAAAGAGAAACAGTAAATGAAAGATATTTGGGATTGCCAGTGTTTGTGGGGAAATCTCTCACAACTATAAAGAGTAAAAAGTGGATCGTTCGTCGTGCGATCGGTGCGTCGCGCGTCGAGCGTCGCCGTTTTTTGCGATCCCGCGCGCCGTCCATCATCGCGCCGAGCCTCCTGAACCGATCGATCTCGGTTTCCAGTCCCGCCCGGAAACTTCGCATCGTGCATCGCCCTCCCCACCTTCGTGCGTCTTTTGTCAGACCAAATAACCGTCCATTCATCGACACAACGACTCTCCGAGCGTTGGATCAAAACCAACCAGCCAGCCAAAGCCTTATACCCAAGGGACGCACGGGGATCTAGCCGGAAACCACGCCACTTTCCAAAATAAACACACAGAAGCTTTCCCTTCCCTCGCCTCTTCTCGATCGCTGCCGCTGTCCCAACGCTCCAGCACGATGATGCACCAGTCCGCTTGAGGATCGCCACTTCTCCCTCGCCGCCGGTATTGCGTTGGATCTCTTCACGCTCCGCGTCCTCCATGTCCACCGAGGGCGACGCCGGGTGCCGTTAGCTTCAGCGTTGTGAGGATTTGGGCAAAGAATAACCATCATAGTGCCGTCGTCAATGTCGCCGTTGTATGATGGTGCCGTCTCGATCGGTTCTGCAACCCAAAAAACCAATAAAGAAAGGTCAGATCTCTTAGTCATCATGTGATTTTTACGGCACTATTGCCACTTAAATTTGTCCTCACATTATTTTATCAATCATGTTTCTACACAAGGCTACCATAATACTTGAAGAAAAAGTTGACTTACTGTCTGGTGACAATATTTTGCAGTGTTGACAATGTGACATATCATTCTCTCATCCCTGCCCCTGTTCTGAGGTCTGCAGTGATAGCAACAAAACATAAATTGCAGCTAACACATGAGGAAATCAAGGGGCAAGGGAAACAAATTACTGGCAGCTATCATACCCTAATCTGCACATCGCCCATCCGTACCAGCGGCAGCTGCAACAATACCAGTTCCACCTTATGGTAACCTGGCATATAACTTAGCTGCATAGGCCTTGAGTATTCTTTGAAATACCTAGCAAAAATAGAGGCAGGAACAATTATGAGTCCCTTCAAACATGAAATTTTGTTGGCTCTGATAAAGATAGCTAAAAGTATAAAAATTTTAGTGATTAGCATGTTAAAGGTCAAACTTCATCGTCTCTAATGCTCATATAAATAATATTTTTTGTGATTTTCGATTTAGCTGTCTTGTGTAGAGTCATACCTGAAGATCAACTTGGACGTCCTCACTCCTCCCCGACCATTGAGAAGTTGGTGATGAAATCCTCTACAAAGTAACAAAACGTCTATTATAATTTGTTCTATTTTTCCCATCTGAAATTTAAGCTTTTTTTACTGCCTTCTACTCAGAGTCGAAACAATTATAAACTAGGTGGATCGGCAGTACGACCGATCCAATGCAATCAAACATGCGGCAACTAAACAATAAGCCCTGGTTATATTATATAGCTACAATGTTGCATAAGCCAAAATGGAAACTGTAAGAACAATTTAATAAGGTAGGGTCAACATATTAAATAAGCCAACATATCACAAATCTTATGAACAGTGGAGGAAATAGTTTTTGCAATAGTAGAAACTGTTAGTGCAACAATAAAAGAGCACGAGTATTTTGAGCACAAAAGGGTGGTGGCTGCACCACAACTGTCATTGAAGGTGGATGGTGTTGGTGCTGTTTATTACATATACATACAACAGGAATCAAAATTGTCTACTACCTCAAATAGCAAAGGTAAATGTATGCAATTTTCAGAGAGCATGTCATAAACTGAATTATAGATCATAACAAAACTTTGTGGGAGATTAAAAATCATTATGTAACGCACATTGGTTCACATAATATAGCACAACAGGCAACTATGGCTGAAAGCAATACATCGATTGGAAAGGATCACAGATCACCCACATCATTTGCAGCGAAAGAAGAAAAAAAAACTCACCGGAAGTTATACATGATCTGTGTATACATAATGCAGATCACTTGTTTGTGTTGCCCTTATATTTGTATAAAGATCCTTCACGTCCATTTTCTGTGGCAGAACCACCCTAATTATGTCAGCTCAAGTGCATTGTCCCTTAGCTAATGCAAGCAGTACAACACACTCGCACTTCAACTGACATAACCGTGTAGTTGCTGTCGGGTAACTCCCGATTACACCACTGATCACATCATCGAAACCAATACGAGGCAAGTCTCACTCCACGATGAGCACAGATGATTAACTAGTCGCAAATTTTACAACACAGTACACGTGGATTTAATTTACAAAACAAGTCATTATGAAAGTTATTACAACACAGAGTTTGAAAAGCACAGCGGAAATTTAAAACGATACGAGTCTACGTCGCTAAGACATGATAATGCACAAGTAGCCCAGCTGGCATTATCACTCCCTCGGCTCCACACCCGCAGGAGCCGGAACAAACTCAAGGTGAAAACCATCAGGAACACCAAACGGAAACGTCTCTGCCACCTGCTCGGCTATTCTAGCATCCTCCTCATCTGTAAAAATTAATCCACAAGCAAGGTTGAGTTCTAAAACTCAGCAAGTCTTACCCGACTCTAGGATATCCTTAGAAAAAGACTCCTAGTATGCAAAGCTTTTGGCTGGGTTGTTGTTTTGCCAAAAATAAGCAACTAACAGTAGATCCTTGCTTTCAAGTTTTAGCATCCAAATTAATGTTGAGCTATTTAATCTAGATAAGCATTTGTAAAAACTTTTCCAAGAGAGCAATCACTTGATTAAATCAATACAGCATGTATATATTTTATCATCATCATATTCACTTTCTTATCTAGCGATGCTGCCCAGTGATCAAGAGCTCAATACCGTGAGTACGGCGAATCGATTCGGTTTTATCCCTTGCAAGGTTAACCTACCCACACGGCACAAACAAGCCCCGTCGAGCTGCTCATGCCAGCCGTTCCTTCAGCCAACACTAAATACTTGACCTACCCTGCTACCCTCAAGTACCAGTCCCCACCGATACCAACGACGGGTCAGCCATGAGTTACTCTAACCGGTACATGAATAAGCAGTCAGGCGTAGTTCAACATACCAGTGCGAGCTAAAGTACATAAGTTACCAGTTTCAACTACCTCTTACTCCCAGCATGTGAGGTAGTACAATTCAATCTTGATCCCAGAGCTAACAACGAACGGGCCTTAACTGGCACAGGCGGAGCTACAACATTCCATTCTTTCTCTACCAACATTCTCCGCCCGGCCTAACTTTCTTTTCCAGTCTAGATGACAGTTTAACATAATTGATCTATCCTTTTCTTGCATGATCCGAGTGCTCCCAAGTTGTCTAGGACCTCATCCGAGTGATTTCGAAGAAGATCCGAGTGGTTTCGAAGAAAATCCGAGTGCATGCTCAGACGTTCTGAAAACGATTCTTCAATTATGGCCATAGTGAGGGGAAGAAGTGCTCTTTTTCACGACGCGACAGCGAAGTGAATACACTTAGCCCCCGGGCTTTGGGCAATTTTAGTATGAAATTGGCCAAAGGTCTTCAACTTTTATCCATCTGTATCTTGATCTTCAATGGTGTGCACCTCCAGGTGCACCCATTGGGTGTAGCCCCCGAGCCTTGAGCAGAATAGAATATTCTGGTCGAGGGTCAAAAATAAAATATCATGAATCTCTTTTTAAACTTAATCCATCAATTGTGTGCACCTCCAGGTGCACCCATTGGGTGTAGCCGGTTCATGGGGATTTCCTGCTCGCATGTGTATGCGACTCGGACGTCTCCCAAGACGGTGATTACGCCTTTAGGTCCTGGCATCTTGACCTGCAAGTAGACGTAGTGGGGAATCGCCATGAACTTGGCGAGCGCGGGCCTTCCAAGGATGGCGTGGTATGCAGTTTCAAAGTTCGCCACCGTGAACTGCATATGCTCGGTCCGGTAGTTGTTCCGGTCTCCGAAGGTGACGGGCAGTGTGATGTGCCCGAGTGGTTCCGCCCCTTCTCCCGGTATCAAACCGTAGAATGCGGATTGGGGGGGACTCAGGTCGAGAGTAGTCAGGCCGAGCTCCTTCAATGTGTTAGCAAAGAGGATGTTCAGGCCACTGCCACCGTCGACGAGTACCTTGGTGAGCCGAACGTTGCGAATCGTCGGGGCTACTACCAAGGCATGGGACCCGGGCTTCGGTATGAAGTTTGGGTGGTCCTCCCGGGTGAATGTGATCGGAACTTCCGACCACTTGAGGTACTCAGGTACCGGTGCTTCGCTCGCGTGCATGACCTGGCGATGGGTGAGCTTCTGCTGGCGCTTCGACTCGAATTCTGGTCCGCCATAAATCATGCGCACCACTCGGTCGGCTTCCTGGAAGTCGTCGTCGGGCTCGTCGTTCCGCCTGTCGTCTCGCGGGGAACCATCGTTCCTCTTTCTGTATGGAGGGCCTCTATTGCCCCCCGTGAAGGCTCGCTTGAGCCCGTAGCACTCTCGCGCCGAGTGCTTGTGCTTGTGGTAAGGGCATTGCTCATCGAGCATGCGCTGGAAGTCCTCTGGAGTTACCCGGCCTCTGGACCGGTCCAGGGCGGCGACCATATCTCCCTCGCTCTTCTTCTTGCAAGGTTGGCTGTCATTGCGTCGATGGTCGTCGTGTCGGTCTTCGTCCTCACGGCGGTCGCGCTTGCGAGTTGTCTTGTTCTCTTCTTCCCAGCGACTCCTGATCTCGCTGAGTTGTTCCTTTTCCGCGATCTCTGCGTCCGCCCATGTGCTAGCGACCCGGAACATGTCATTGACAGTCGTGGGTGGCTTCCGAGTCCACTTATGAATCAGTCTCCCGTCGGAGATGCCGCGCTGGAAAGCTAACATCACCTCCTGATCCGTGACGTCCGTGATGGAGTTGCGCTTCTCTGAGAACCTGCGCACGAAGTCGTGCAGGGTCTCGTTCTTGCGTTGCCTGATCTGACCGAGGAGTCGTTTGCTCCCGGGCCTTTCCCAGGTACCGAGATAGTTACCGATGAAGAGTTCGGTAAGCTGCTCCCAGTTGTCGATGGCGTCCTGCGGGAGTCCTGCCAGCCAGTTGCGGCAGTCCTTGGTGAGCATGATGGGAAGATAGTTTGCCATCACGTCCTCGTCGCCGCCGGCCGCTTGTACGGCGGTGTAGTAGATCTGAAGCCATTGAGATGGGTCAGATTTCCCGTCGTACTTGTCGATATCCGACAGCTTGAAGCCTCTGGGCCATGTCACGCTTCTTAAGCGCTCGGTGAACGACTGGAATCCGCCGATCCGACCTCTAGGGCGGGAATCGCTCGGACCCGATCCGTCAGCTGCTCTTGGGGGTGTGCTGTCCCTCCTGCGATCCCGGTCCCTGGGCGGGGAACGGGTCCTCCGATAGTTCCGAGTCCTGGGTGGAGTTCGGTCCCGTCGGTAGGTCCTGCTGCGCGGTGGAGTTCGCTCTCTTGGCGGAGTCGGTAGCCTGGGTGGTGGAAGCCCTCATCCTCGTGGCGGAGTGCGACCGCCATTGTTGCCGCGCCTTGGGCTACCGGAGGGGTCAGAGTAGTCTGACTCCGTCGAGTAGCCGCTCCTGTCGGAGTTACGACGGGGATTTCCATGATCCCGATCGTACTCTTCGTGCCGTCGGATTTCCTCACGGTGGCGCTCTTTGGTGCTGTTGCGGATGACGTCCCTCGCATCTCGATCTCTGTTGATCGTGGTGCGGAGGTCTTCATCACGACCCGATCCGCCGCTGGCCCGGTGTCGAGACGGACCGGGCTCAGGAGCGTCCGTGGTCGTTCTGCCCTGCATCTGGTGAACCTGGACGGAGGCGGCCTGCACGAGAGCCCTTACCTTTTCCAAGCCCGGAGTGCTAGGTGGCAGCCGATTGATTTCCTCATTGATGGTAACGAGGTTCTGGACCGGCGTCTCATAGACGTCGTATCCGTTGAACTCGAACATGCCGTCGCGCATCAAGTTCCGGGTGCTCCTCCGGTCGTGCTGATCCCGTTGGCGACGATGATCTTCAGAGTGTGGTTCCTGGAGTCGAGCAGTGCCAGATCCTGACGCGGTGGCTCCGTGCGGTCGTGCGGCTCTGCGAGTCGCCCGACTGGCGTTGCGTCCTCGACGCTGATTCCTGGCTTCAGTCGTCTCCTCAGCTGGAGTGACCTCATCTTCTGAGACAGGATTGGTTGGCGTTGCTGGCGCCACCATGTAACAATATGACCCGACTCCTTCTTGCGCGAGGTAGTCTTCCTCGGACTCGGAGAAGTCGGACGCGAGCGTATAACGCTCCAAACTACTCGGAGTCAATTCTCCGAGTGATCCTAGTAGCTCCGGCTCTGTAGAGGCATCGGACACTGTGTATCCTTCCGGCAGATCGTCCAGGATTGAGGGACCCCGTAGATCTAACTCGTAGGAGTCGCTCCCAGAGAAGTAATCATCCGTCTGGACGATGTCCTTCATCTTCTGCTTCTGGGTAAGCGCGCAAAAGCCGGGGGTCTGGACAGTAATGACCTCAGGGCTCTGGACGCGCGCTGGTTGAGCGTTTACGCTCGACGACGCGACTCTCAGGAGCCGGATCGGAACCGAGTGATTGTAGATCTGTTCCCGACTGGTTGGGCCCCGCGTTTTGCGATGGACCCAGCGGGGTAGAACCGGCACGATCAGATGCGATCGGACCGGACTGGGCCGTGATGGCCGAAGTGGGCGCCAGAGAGGAGACCTCCGTGGCGATCGTAGCTCCTGCCGCTTGGGTATCCAAGGCGGCGGTGGTGGCGTCCCCGAACTGGATCTCGAATCCGTCGACGTCCGGGAGATTGCAGCTGTCCAAGATCTTGACGCGATCCATCAAGCTTACCAGATTGATCTCGGCGATATCCCCTACCTGGCGCGCCACTGTCGGTGATATTATCTCCGGCAGTCTTCCACGGGGTAGCCCACGGAAGTGATTTGTAATGCAGGGAAGATCGCAAAGATCGAAAGCAGGATGGTTAGGATGGACAGACACAGGGGTTTATACAGGTTCGGGCCGTCGACTCGACGTAATACCCTACGTCCTGTTTTGGGGTGTTGTATTGCGTGTTGAGTTGTTGTCTGATGATTCGAGTTGGCTTGAGTTGTTTTGGAGGGGGTCCCTGCCCGCCTTATATATCGGGGGGCAGGGTTACAAGTCGGTTTGTATCCGATCCTATCTCTAAGAATCCTTTCCTTCTTTACAATAATTCCTATCCCAACTAGGACTTTTCCTTCCAGATCCTTCCTCCGTGCGCCGACTTGTCCCGCACGTCTTCAGGACCAGAACGGTGGGCTGGGCCGCCCCCTTTTGGTGGGCTGCCAGGCTTGCTCGTGAGGTACCCGGGTACTATATCCCCCACACTGCAGGTAATCTTTGAGTTCCTGGAAAGATTGCTTCGCCTCGTCATCCCACACGAACTTGTCCTGCTTCTTGAGCAGTTTGAAAAACGGCAATCCGCGAACGCCGAGTCGTGATATGAAACGACCGAGCGCTGCCATGCATCCAGTAAGCTTCTGCACATCCTTTTGACAGGTTGGTGGTAGCATCTTGGTGATGGCCGTGATCTTCTCGCGATTTGCCTCGATCCCGCGGTTGCTGACCATGAAGCCGAGTAGTTTACCTGAGGGTACTCCGAAGACACACTTTTCCGGGTTGAGCTTCCACCAGAATACGCGCAAGCGTTCGAAGACCTTTGTCAGATTCCCTATCATGTCCTCGGGGTTCATGATCTTGACCACGATGTCGTCGATGTAGGCTTCTACTATGTCTGGGATCAATTGATCCAGACATGCTTGAATTGTCCTCTGATAGGTTGCGCCTGCGTTCTTCAGACCGAAGGCCATTGTGTTATAACAAAAGGCACCAAACGGCGTGATGAACGCGGTCTTTATCTGATCTTCCAGCTTTAGGCCTATCTGGTGATAGCCTGAGTAGCAATCGAGAAAGCAGAGCAGGGTGGAGCCTGCCGTGGAGTCAACGACTTGATCGATGCGGGGGGAACGAAGGGGTCTTTAGGGCAAGCTTTGTTGAGATCTGTATAATCAACGCACATTCTCCAATCATTGTTATTCTTTTTTCTTACAAGAACTGGATTAGCTAACCAGTCAGGGTGGAACACCTCCTGAATAAAACCAGCCGCTAACAGCTTTGTAATCTCTGCCCTAATTGCCTCCTTGCGGTCCTGCGCGAATCGACGAAGCCTCTGCTTGATCGGTTTGGCAGTCGGATTGACCTTCAAGGAGTGCTCGGCAAGTTCCCTTGGGACACCTGGCATATCGGATGGTTTCCACGCGAATATGTCGGCGTTTTCCCTTAGGAATTTGACGAGCACTTCTTCCTATTTGGGGTCTAACTCTGCCCCGATGATGGCCGTCTTCTTCGGGTCATCCAGGTCCAGAGAGATCCTCTTCAGCTCCGTCTCCTTGCTTGGCGCGATGGCTTCTCTTGCTGGCTTCTTGGCGGGGATCTCTAGAGAGTCCTTGTCCACCTCCTGTGATGCAGCCAGTACTTGCTCCATGCGATTGGACATGTCCAGGGCAGCTGCCGCGTTGAGGGTTTCCTGTTCGCATGTCTATGCGACTCGGATGTCCCCCAAGACGGTAATTACGCCTTTAGGTCCTGGCATCTTGACCTGCAAGTAGACGTAGTGAGGAATCGCCATGAACTTGGCGAGCGCCGGCCTCCCAAGGATGGCGTGGTATGCAGTTTCAAAGTTCGCCACCGTGAACTGCATATGCTCGGTCCGGTAGTTGTTCCGGTCTCCGAAGGTGACGGGCAGTGTGATGTGCCCGAGTGGTTCCGCCCCCTCTCCCGGTATCAAACCGTAAAATGCGGATTGGGGGGACTCCGGTCGAGAGTAGTCAGGCCGAGCTCCTTCAATGTGTTAGCAAAGAGGATGTTCAGGCCACTGCCACCGTCGACTAGTACCTTGGTGAGCCGAACGTTGCGAATCGTCGGGGCTACTACCAAGGCATGGGACCCGGGCTTCGGTATGAAGTTTGGATGGTCCTCCCGGGTGAAGGTGATCGGAACTTCCGACCACTTGAGGTATTCAGGTACCGGTGGTTCCCTCGCGTGCATGACCTGGCGATGGGTGAGCTTCTGCTGGCGCTTCGACTCGAACTCTGGTCCGCCATAGATCATGCGCACCACTCGGTCGGCTTCCTGGAAGTCGTCGCCGGGCTCGTCGTTTCGCCTGTCGTCTCGCGGGGAACCATCGTTCCTTTTTCTGTATGGAGGGCCTCTGTTGCCCCCAGTGAAGGCTCGCTTGAGCCCGTAGCACTCTCGCGCCGAGTGCTTGTGCTTGTGGTAAGGACATTGCTCATCGAGCATGCGCTGGAAGTCCTCTGGAGTTACCCGGCCTCTGGACCGGTCCAGGGCGGCGACCATATCTCCCTCGCTCTTCTTCTTGCGAGGGTGGCTGTGAGTGCGTCGATGGTCGTCGTGTTGGTCTTCGTCCTCGCGGCGGTCGCACTTGCGGGTTGTCTTGTTCTCTTCTTCCCAGCGGCTCCTAATCTCGCTGAGTTGTTCCTTTTCCGCGATCTCTGCGTCCGCCCACGTGCTAGCGACCCGGAACATGTCATTGACAGTCGCGGGTGGCTTCCGAGTCCACTTGTGAATCAGTCTACCGTCGGAGATGCCGCGCTGGAAAGCGGACATCACTTCCTGATCCGTGACGTCCGTGATGGAGTTGCGCTTCTCTGAGAACCTGCGCACGAAGTCGTGCAGGGTCTCGTTCTTGCGTTGCCTGATCTGACCGAGGAGCCGCTTGCTCCCGGGCCTTTCCCAGGTACCGAGATAGTTACCGATGAAGAGTTCGGTAAGCTACTCCCAGTTGTCGATGGCGTCCTGCGGGAGTCCTGCCAGCCAGTTGCGGCAGTCCTTGGTGAGCATGATGGGAAGGTAATTTGCCATCACGTCCTCGTCGCCGCCGGCCGCTTGTACGGCGGTGTAGTAGATCTGAAGCCATTGAGATGGATCAGATTTCCCGTCGTACTTGTCGATGTCCGACAGCTTGAAGCCTCTGGGCCATGTCACGCTTCTCAAGCGCTCGGTGAACGACTGGAATCCGCCGATCCGACCTCTAGGGCGGGAATCGCTCGGACCCGATCCGTCTGTGGTTCTTGGGGGAGTGCTGTCCCTCCTGCGATCCCGGTCCCTAGGCGGGGAACGGGTCCTCCGATAGTTCCGAGTCCTGGGTGGAGTTCGGTCCCGTCGGTAGGTCCTGCTGCGCGGTGGAGTTCGCTCCCTTGGCGGAGTCGGTCGCCTGGGTGGTGGAAGCGCTCGTCCTCGTGGCGGAGTACGACCGCCGTTGTTGCCGCGCCTTGGGCTACCGGAGGGGTCAGAGTAGTCTGACTCCG
Source organism: Urochloa ruziziensis (assembly GCA_015476505.1). NCBI lineage: Eukaryota > Viridiplantae > Streptophyta > Magnoliopsida > Poales > Poaceae > Urochloa > Urochloa ruziziensis. The sequence goes on along the minus strand of CM027126.1, from coordinate 15,782,984 downwards.
TCGAGTAGCCGCTCCTGTTGGAGTTACGACGGGGATTTCCATGATCCCGATCGTACTCTTCGCGCCGTCGGATTTCCTCACGGTGGCGCTCTTCAGTGCTGTTGCGGATGACGTTCCTCGCATCTCGATCTCTGTTGATCGTGGTGCGGAGGTCTTCATCACGATCCGATCCGCCGCTGGCCCGGTGTCGAGACGGACCGGGCTCAGGAGCGTCCGTGGTCGCTCTGCCCTGCATCTGGTGAACCTGGACGGAGGCGGCCTGCACGAGAGCCCTTACCTTTTCCAGGCCCAGGAGTGCTAGGTGGCAGCCGATTGATTTCCTCGTTAATAGTAACGAGGTTCTGGACCGGCGTCTCGTAGACGTCGTATCCGTTGAACTCGAACATGCCGTCGCGCATCAAGTTCCGGGTGCTCCTCCGGTCGTGTCGATCCCGTTGGCGACGATGATCTTCAGAGTGTGGTTCCTGGAGTCGAGCAGTGCCAGATCCTGACGCGGTGGCTCCGTGCGGTCGTGCGGCTCTACGAGTCGCCCGACTGGCGTTGCGTCCTCGACGCTGGTCCCTGGCTTCAGTCGTCTCCTCATCTGGAGTGACCTCGTCTTCTGAGACAGGGTTGGTTGGCGTTGCTGGCGCCACCATATAGCAGTATGACCCGACTCCTTCTTGCGCGAGGTAGTCTTCCTCGGACTCGGAGAAGTCGGATGTGGGCGTATAACGCTCCAAACTACTCGGAGTCAGTTCTCCGAGTGATCCTAGCAGTTCCGGCTCTGTAGAGGCGTCGGAGACTGTGTATCCTTCCGGCAGATCGTCCAGGATTGAGGGTCCCTGTTGATCTAACTCGTAGGAGTCGCTCCCAGAGAAGTAATCATCCGTCTGGACGATGTCCTTCATCTTCTGCTTCTGAGCAAGGGCGCAAAAGCCAGGGGTCTGGACAGTAATGACCTCAGGGCTCTGGACGCGTGCTGGTTGAGCGTTTACGCTCTGCGATGACTCGGCGACGCGACTCTCAGAAGCCGGATCGGAACCGAGTGATTGTAGATCTGTTCCCGACTGGTCTGGCCTCGCGTTTTGCGATGGACTCAGCGGGGTAGAGTCGGCACGATCAGATGCGATCGGACCGGATTGGGACCGTGATGGCCGAAGTTGGCGCCAGAGAGGAGACCTCCGTGGCGACCGTAGCTCCTGCCGCTTCGGTATCCAAGGCGGCGGTGATGACGTCCCCGAACTGGATCTCGACTTCGTCGACGTCCGGGAGGTTGCAGCTGTCCAAGATCTTGACACGACCCATCGAGCTTACCAGATTGATCTCGGCGATAACCCCTACCTGGCGCGCCACTGTCGGTGATATTATCTTCGGCAGTCTTCCACGGGGTAGCCCACGGAAGTGATTTGTAATGCAGGGAAGATCGCAAAGATCGGAAGCAAGATGGTTAGGATGGACAGACACAGGGGTTTATACAGGTTCGGGCCGTCGACTCAACGTAATACCCTACGTCCTGTTTTGGGGTGTTGTATTGCGTGTTGAGTTGTTGTCTTGAGACTTCATCCTTTGGAGGGGGTCCCTGCCCGCCTTATATATCGGGGGGCAGGGTTACAAGTCGGTTTGTATCCGATCCTATCTCTAAGAATCCTTTCCTTCTTTACAATAATTCCTATTTCAACCAGGACTTCTCCTTCCAGATCTTTCCTCCGTGCGCCGACTTGTCCCGCACGTCTTCAGATCCAGAACGGTGGGCTGGGCTGCCCCCTTTAGGTGGGCTTGCCAGGCTTGCTCGTGAGGTACCCGGGTACTATATCCCCCACATCGTTTACATTATGTAATGAGGACACCATACTCTTTTCCTCACAGGGGAAGCTTTCGAGTTGCAATTCATAAGCAATTCGGAGGTGTGAGGTTTTTAACGAGGCGGATTTCCTGTGTAACCCCTTGTGTAATATAAGCAAGGTTCCCCAAGAAAACAAAATCCCGAAGCAACAAACCGCTCCGTAAACAAAGCGGAGTTGTCTTCGGAAAAACAGATGGTTCAAGAACCATTATGAGTTAAGCCTCGGAGCGCAACAATGGCCCGAGCGCAGAAGTCTTAACTCATACGCGAAAAACGCGACGGAACATTCCGCAATGAACATAGGGGAAACACGCCCCTGGGCCCAAAAATATAGAAAATGGTACCAAAAAACTAAAACTTCTGACGGGAAGGAATATGAACCATATCATTCAAAATCTGCCTGCCCCTCGGAGTTCGACCTTTGAACTAAGGGGGGGGGAGGTGTTCTTCGAAACAGCTTAATTCAAACATCGAACTGCCCTCGGGGCTTTTATTGAGCAATTACATTGCAGGAAAATTTTCAGGTTTCACTCATTACAACATCACAAATTTCAGAAAGCAATCTATCTACAGCGCCAGAAATGATGGCCTCAGCTTCACCTCTCAAGAACGCATTGAAAGTACCTGCGGGCAAGAAAACAAAGTTACGAAGCAGGGCTCGGAAAAATCTAACTGGGGAATTTATATATAAATTCCGCAGGTTCATATTCGCTATCATCTACAGGTTCCTCCTTCGGTGTTAACAAACTGAAGGGGGGCTCGAATCTAACTCCAGAACTAATCTGGTCAAGTCGATTCATCTCACGGACGAAGAATCGAGTGTGTAAAGTACGATCGTGTTCCACCATGTTCCGGCAGAACACTGAGAAAAACAGTCGAGATTCGGCATTTCGAGCGTTATACTTCCGAAGCTTATACTCCCAAAACGAGTCGAAACTTGCATTCAGATATTTCGCTCGGAACTTGGACCAAATGCAACCAGACATAAGAAAACCATCTTTGTACATCGTCAAAGGGAGCACACCTTCGGTTACCACAGTAGGATCCACACGAAGGACCTGCGTGGCAACCGAGTAGAGTTAGCAAAATATTCTCAAATTATTACAATGAATCCACGATCCATGAAATCACGACGCAAGCCTCACACCTCTCGCGCCTCAACATTCGGGTTGATTTCCGCCGGGGTAGCAGAAACTTCTTGGGTAGATGTTGCGGCGGCTGCACCAGAAGCTCCACCGGCCTCGAGTTCAAGTTCTTCCTCGATGGTCTCCAGCTTCGAAGATTTAGCAGACTTTGAAGCGAGCCGAGCCTCGAGCGCTGAAGAAACCTTGTTCTCGATTTGATCCCGGATCTGTAAAGAACAGCGAGAAAAATAGTGAAAACGAAGCCACCACAGAAAAAAGTAGATAAAACAAACGAGAAAACCAACCTGCTCCTCAGTACGACGAGACTCATCCCGAGCCAAAACCCCGCCGTGAAATTTGAAGAAAGTGAGCATGAAATTGTTGGCGATGTTCTTGGCAAGGGGGCTCAGAGCTCTTGGAGCCAAATCATCCACCGAAGGCCAAACATAAGAAGGATCCTTCAGCATGCGCAGCTCATTCTTCCCAATGTGCTTCGAATTGGCAGTAGCATCTGAAGGTAGCAACGAGCATATGGCCTGGCCAAAAGCCCGAGAGGCAACCTTAGCATTTAACTCTCCCCACAAGCCGCTACCAATAGAAGCAATCTCCAGGCAAGAGAATATCCAATCATAAAACCCTTCGATGCTGCATTCGTTGACATCCAAGTCAGGGGGGATAAGACCAAAAGGTGCGAGAGCGCGAGCGAAACCAGTTTTGACTTCTTCAACACCTTCGGCGTGAGCACGCATGTAATCCTCAAACTATTTTTTCAGCTCGGAAAGGCTAACATCCTGGGTGCTCAAGTCTTGTTTCAACTTTTCGTTCTCCTCAATGAGTTCCTTGTTTCGCTTGGCAACCCGCCTTTCAATTTCCAGTTCGATTTTCATATCATCAACGATTTTTCTCAAATCTTCATTTTCCTTCACAAGAACTTGTTTCTCTAGGGCCAAATCATTCGAGCGCCCTTTCTCCATCTGAAGACTCTCAAGAAGTGATTTCTTGTCTTCCTCCAGCGCAGCAACTTTTCCGGAGGCAACCTCGGAACTCTTCAAGTACGGCCGAAGATCATCCATGTCTCGCTTGTGTGTACGAGAAGCACAACGAATTGAAAGATAAGTTTTTAAGGCTAGGTCCTCAGCCTGCTGCAGAACAGCCTCAGTGTTTTGCTGGCAAAGTCTGCTCTCCATCAGCGGCAAGCAAAAAGAGCGACCAGCTTCGGAAAGAAATTCATGCCCATGTCCCCCACTCTTAAAAGCGACCTTTCCTACCATCTGACCACCAATGAGCTTGCAGTCCTCGGGAAAACCAAGCTTACACGCAATTTCTTTAGGATCCTCGGAGCTCATGAAGTAGCTGCTGCTGGTTTCTGTGTCATCAATGTCCACATCCGCATCTCCTTCATCCCCGGCTATCACAGGTTGCAACGGCACAGATTCTGTTCTGGTATCCGAAGTGCTGTCCGAAGATGGACTAGAATCTCTAGACGACCTTCAGGACGAGTCAGATCCAGAATCATGCGGGTCTGGAGAGTTGGCGCGTACATCACCAGCACCATCACCACCTTGGACGCCCCGCTCCGCCTCATCGGTTCTGTCGTCACTATCAGAAGCAGGGGGCTATACACAACACCAATACCAACAGAAGATGGCCCACTAGCTAGAACCACTTCGGAGGTAACCAGTTTAACAGCCCGTTCCCCTGCTCTAGGTGAACCCGCGGGGGAGTTAGTCCGAGGAACATCCAGAACACTGTAATCAACTGTAGGAGCTGGAGCTTCAGAAGGTCCAACCCTTTCACCTTCGAGCAACGATTCATCATCATCCATCTCTCCAAAAACATCCTTGAGAATCTCCTTGGGGTCAAGAACCTTGAACCTCTTCGAGGTGTCACCAGAAGTTGAAGTCTTGCGTTTCGCTACACTTTTCGGTCGAGAGTGCGGCGACTCCTGGACTCTGGCAGGAACAACACCACCACTACCAGAAGTCGCTTTCGAGGTAGCAGGTGCAGAAACATCTTTCTTGTCCTTGGAGGACTTCAAATCTCTCGCAATACTCTTGTTAGTTGATTTTTGAAGACCAGGAGACATCTTAAAAAACTCGAACACACGGTTCGACCTCTTCAATGATAATATTTTCTTGCTCTCGCTGAATTCAGCCGGAGATTCTTTCCCAATCATACCATTGACATCCTTTTCAACCCAAGAAGCATTGATGTCTTCAGGAAAAAGTAAAGCGTTAGTAATAGCCGCGAAACGGAAAGAAAACATAAATTCGAAATGAAAAAGGAAAAAGTATCAGAAATAGCCAACAAACCTTTGGCTGTTAGACCGAAGCACTTGGCGAAATCGGGCATCGAAATCCCATCCTCAGGAGTTTCCTTCCAGAAATCCACACTCCACCTGGCCTGGACGGGAAAAATACGACACAGGCGGAACTCTTCAAAAAGATCGCGAACACTGTACTTCTGTGAAATTTTCCGGAGCATTTCAACAAACGCCACCCCTTCGGGGGCTGCCCCGGCAGATGAAGGCCAAGATCCCGAGAGATTACCCAGGGGCGAACACACGAGGGGATAGTCACCTCCATCGTCCTTGGCAACCACGTGGTACACCCAAGAAGTCCACCAGTTCTTCGGACACTTGTTCCGATAGGCCATAACAGGAAAGAGGACATGCGGTCTGTATACGAAATTGAGGCAGCCAAACTGGCACTCCTTTTCGACGTCCCCCTTAGAAGGGTGAGCGTGGAGTTGAGTCTTAGATTTCCTATGCACCCGGTGGGCGTATAGGAAACCGTCCAAACTGGGCTTAATCTTCGTGGTCTTGCAGACCCATAAGTACACGTTCAGGCGAACGAAAGCGTTCGGGGTAAGCTGATGCAGATAAACCCCACATCCCTTCAAGATTTCCACGACAACAGGATCCAGAGGAAACCGAAGGGCGGACACGAAGTGATCCCGGAAAACAACAACCTCATTAGCTCTCGGCGAAGGTTTCGCCTTATCTTCTTCTGCAAGCCTAGCTTTCCCTGGTTCAATCATCTTGGAAGACTCCAGCAGCTGCAGATCAGTCTGCTTGAAAGTGCTAAAACCGAACATCAGAGTCGCTGGCTTCGACGATGGTTTCTCAGAATCAATACCACCCTCGTCATCAATCCTCTTCCTTTTCAGAGCCATTAAAGCAGGAAAAGAAAAGCCCTGCGAAACAGTCAAACCTATTCAAAACCGAAGCCCAATAGGAAAAACGCAATTAAAACCTAATCAAGAACGAACTAGAAAAAATATACAAAGAAAGACTAGAAAGCAAACAAGAAAACTTACCCGGAAAAGAAGCGCAGAAATAAAGGCTTCTCAAAATCAGCGAAAGCTTCGGAGCTCCTCTAAAACCAGAGTAGAAGAATAGAGACGAGTAGAGACAAGTGTCGGTCCAAGGTTCCTTATATAGCCACCCAAAAATAAATGGGCCTCGCGAGTAACCAAAACAGGCCAAAACAAGGCCCAGGTGGGGGAGGTGTTCCGGGAAGTCTACGCCTTCCCCTCGACGTTCCACTGCTCGGCGACGTGTCGGCAGCTCAGGCCGCCGTGTAGGTAGACTCGAGGAAATGACGCGCGTCCTTCACCGCCGAGGGGCTACTATTGGGGGTAGACTTCGGAAAGTAACCCCTCCCCACCTTTGGGGAGCCTCAACTGAGTTTTCAGCTTTGTCTTCATGTCTGATGAAGTTTCAGGGTCAGGCGCGGTCCAGGAGACGGGCGCTGGGTTCTCGAAGGTAAACCCAAGGGCATCCTCGGGTTCGAGGCCGAAGATGGCATCCGGCCAGTCGCGTTGGGGGAAACAGGCGCGGTCCAGAAGACGGGCGCTGGGTTCCCGAAGGCAAATCCGAGGCCACCCTCGGATTTGTAGTCGGAGATGGCGTTTGGCAAGTCGCGTGGGGGAACCCGAAGATACCCGCGGAAGAGCGTGCCGGATTCCACCTCGACCCAAGACCGAAGATCGCAACGAGAGGCGAGGCGAATACGAGAAACCGAAAGCTCCTTCGGATTCTCGAATGGGCCCGGCTGACGGAAGCACCCGTGAAGGGTAAAGTCTGTAATGTCCTAGAATATTCCGGGAATCAAGCAGTTGCTGAGGGCAAGATCGTAATTGTACTTGGTGTCGGTTGAGAAGGTTTTTGTAACTAAGAGGAGGATGATCATTTTGTTTTAGTTGGAATATATGATTTATTATATTGCATTGGAATTCCGAGAGTTGGAGTCGTGTCCATTTCCGAAAGGGGTCACGTCTCCCATTCTCCGTGCCTCATTCGGTTCGCTTTCTAGGCTGTTGGTGACGGAGTCTACCCCGGGGCCGTCCTACACCCAACACTGCGAAAAAACAAACAATGGCACGACGACCCAACAACTGCCACCTTCCTATCCCCCTCGTCATGGCCTTATTCCTCCTCCTACTCCGTTGCAACTGCAGAGCCGATCACCACCCAGCCGCCGGTGACCGCGAGACGCTGCTCAGCCGTCAAGCATGACTGGGGAAACCCCCCGCAGCTCGCGTCGTGGGACCCCGTCGCCGCCGCCGACCACTGCAGCTGGAAAGGCGTCAAGTGCGCCGACGCCTGCGGAGTTGTCACGGAGCTTTCTTTACAGAACCTGAAGCTCACCGGCTCCGTCTCGTCGTCCGTGTGCGAGCTGAAGAACCTCACCCACCTCGACCTCTCCTACAACAGCTTCACCGGCGCCTTCCCGCCGCCGCACTCTACGCCTGCTACCCAGCTCCGCTTCCTCGACATCTCCTGGCAACTACTTCACCGGATCACTCCAAGCCGACATGGCCGGCTTGTCGCCGTTGATGGAGCACATCGACCTCTCCGTCAACAAGTTCGAAGGCGCCTTCCCCGCTCCCGCGCTCTACGCCTGCTCTCAGCTCCGCTTCCTCGACATCTCCTGGAACTACTTCACCGGAGTGCTCCCGGCAGACATCGCTGGCTTGTCGCCAGCGATGGAGCATCTCGACCTGTCGACCAACGGCTTCAACGGCACGGTGCCGGCCGCGGTAGGCGCGGCTCCCGGCGCTCAGGACCCTACTGGCTTGACAGCAACTCTTTCACCGGAACATACCCCGCTGCCGAGATAAGCGAGCTCGTTGAGCTAGAGTCGCTCGATCTGTCCGACAACGCGTTTGCGCCTGCGCCCGTGCCGCCGGAGTTTGCCAAGCTGACCAAGCTGGCTTCTCTCTGGATGGACAACATGGGCCTCACCGGAGAGATTCCGGAAGCATTTGCCAGCCTCACGGAGCTCACACTGCTCTCCATGATGTCAAACAATCTCACCGGCTCGATCCCGGCGTGGGTTTGGCAACATCGGAAGCTTGAGCATGTCGACCTGTCCAACAACACCCTCTCCGGAGAGATACCAGCGGGCTTCAGCAATCTCAAGAACCTGGAGAAAATTGATCTTTCCATCAACCAGCTATCAGGCGAGCTCCCACCAGAACTAGGTAAGCACTCGCCGCTAGGTACAATCCGCGTGTACAACAACAACCTCTCCGGCCCGTTGCCAAAGACACTCTGCACTAATGGAAAGCTCAAAAATATCGATGTCTCCAATAACAGCTTCACATGGTGAGGATTCAGAACAACAGATTCACCGGCACGTTGCCGACTGAGCTATCCTCTAGCATCTCACAAATCTGGATGGGGAACAACATGTTCTCTGGATCCAGCCCAACATCCGCTACAGGGATGAGATGGTTCAGAGCGGACAACAACTGGCTCGACGGCACATTACCAACTGACATGAGCAATCTTTCCAATCTTGAGGTGCTCTCAGTGCGGGGCAATAGGATAACAGGTTCCATACCGTGATACCAAGCATGCCATCAGGAAGCCTTGCGATGGTGCTGAGCACCGGAGATACTTGATTTGCGTGATGATGAGATATTTATCTCTAGTCTCTGCTTCTGATGTTGTGACTTCTTCAGAGAGCAAATATTTTGTCCTGGTTTACATATTTAGGGTATATGTTGATGGAGTGTAAAATATTGATTTTCTGTATTAAAACATTTTGGATAGAAGCTGCTAAGTTTCAGCTCTAGTTTGAGATTTTGACAGCGTTCTAATGTAATAGCTATGTTTGTCTGAAGAATAATGATGAGATCATGAGAGAATGCTTTGGAGCTCCTGAAGCTTTTGCCGCAAATTTTTGAGGTGGCAAAACAATATGATCACCAAAAATCTCTCTGAAGCGCCTAACAGATGGCTCCACTCCAAAAGACCCAATGCACATGCATAGCATTGGCAATAACAATTCGTGGATCAGAAGTTTAGTATCTGCTAATAAATGAAGACTTATCGATGTTTTCAGTAGTAATAATCTCTATGCAACGGAAACTTTAGAGTTCAGAAGGATCATGTGCTGTTTATTCATCACTTTTTGTAGAAGAAGTGAAGAAACTGATGGACTTGTAGGATCAACTAGTAGTAGATACTCACGGGTAAAACTTGAACAATAGGATAATAGATATGGCTAACACGTGTACAACACTTAGATCTAGAACAAATACATGTAGAGGGGAAAATGGGAATGCGCAGACCGTTGGTAGTGGCGACGGGGTCGGCAGCCATGGCGGCGGTGGCGGTCGCAGGGGCGGCCGCGGGTTGAGGAGGCGCTGGAGCGGAGGGGACGATGCGGTTGAGGTCGGGACGGTGGCACCGTGTGCGCCGCACCCACCCGGACGTCGGCGGCGGTCGAGGTGGAGCTTCCCGCTGCTCCAGTGCTCCCTCGATCGGTAGGGTTTGTAGGTGGGGTGCTGGCGGCGCGGTCAACCTCGTGATGAGCGCCCTAGCCCCCACCCCATCTTTATAGCACTGTGCAACGGGGGCCCACCAACCAATGTTAGGTTGGGCTCCCCCGATCAGGGTGCGTGAACCGAGCCCATCACGGCCTTTGGGCCGTGGTGGTGGAGATCGACCTAACAATCTCCCCCTCGATCTCACCTTATGTTTTCTTACCTTAAGCTCTTCGCCTGACATCCACTTCATGACAAAAAAGCACATTGAGCACATCAAAATTGACATTTCAATTAGATTAATCAGCCACAATAAACTTCTCTATTGCAAAGGATCGTACCTTGGGCCATTATCCAGTGATCATAAGGCTTTCCCTTAAACCCATACCGATAATATGTTCTCTAAACACACTGGGTGGTAAACCTTTAGTGAGCGGATCCGCAAGCATATTCTTCGTACTTATATGCTCCAGACTTATAGTCTGATCCTGGATTTTATCTTTCACAACATAGAATTTTATTTCTATTGGTTTGGTAGCATTACTCGACTTGTTGTTGTGAGCATAAAATACTGCAGGCTCATTATCGCAGTACATTTTAAGTGGTCTATTAATACAATCTACCACTTTCAAGTCGGGTATGAATTTCTTTAGCCACTTGGCCTGCAACGTTGCCTCATAGCATGCTATAAACTCTGCATACATCGTAGATGATGCAACCAGAGTTTGTTTAGAGCTTCTCCACGAAATAACTCCCTTTGCGAGAGTGAATACATAACCTGACGTGGATTTTCTATCATCCTTGTCTCCCGCAAAGTCTGCATCTGAATATCCTCTTATCTCTAGAGAATCGGATCTTCTATATATTAGCATGAGGTCTTTTGTGCCTTGCACATACCGTAAAGCTTTCTTTGCCATTTTCCAGTGCTCTATGCCTGGGTTATCTTGATATCTACCGAGTACTCCAGTGATATAAGCCAAATCAGGGCGAGTGCACACTTGTGCATACTGTAAGCTACCAACTGCTGAAGCATATGTAACCATTTTCATTTGATCGATCTCATACTGGTTCCTAGGGCGTTGAAAATCCCCATACTTATCGCCCTTCACTATCGGTGCAGGTGTGGCTTTACTCGCATGCATATTATATTTCTTTAGGATCTTCTCCAAATATGTCTTTTGCGATAGTCCTAAAACCCCGTTTCTTCTATCTCGGTGAATTTCAATGCCCAGAACATATGAAGCCTCACCAAGATCTTTCATATCAAAATTAGAGGACAAAAACATTTTTGTCTCTTGCAACATTCTTTTATCACTGCTAGCAAGCAGGATATCATCCACATATAGGATTAGGAAAATGTATTTTCCATTCTTAAACTTTGCATAGATGCAATTGTCCTCTATATTTGCTTTAAACCCAAATTTCTTAATTGTCTCATCAAACTTCAAGTACCACTGTCTAGAAGCTTGTTTTAATCCATAAATGGATTTTCTTAAGCGGCATCCCATGTTTTCTTTGCCTTTCACAACAAAACCTTTAGGTTGAGTCATGTATACGTTTTCAAACAGATCCCCGTTTAAGAACGCTGTCTTTACATCCATCTGATGTAATTCTAAATCATAGTGTGCCACCAATGCCATTATGATCCTAAAAGCATCTTTACATGAGACTGGAGAAAACGTCTCATTGTAATCTATTCCTTCTCTTTGTGTGAACCATTTAGCCACGAGTCGCGCTTTATATCTTTCAATATTCCCTTTAGAGTCACATTTTGTTTTGTAGACCCATTTGCAGCCTACTGATTTGGCTCCTTTAGGAATTACTTCTAAGTCCCAAACTCTGTTGGCACTCATTGAATTCATTTCTTCTTGCATGGCTTCTAGCCATTTTTCAGATTGAGCGCTTCTCATAGCTTCTTCAAAAGTGACGGGATCACCTCCCATTTGAAATTCTTCTAAGTTGCCAATTTCATAGCAATCAGGAATGGCTAAGCGTCTCACTCTTGTAGACCTTCTCAGTCCTCCTCCAGCTGGTTCAGCAGCTGGCTCAACAACTGGTACTTCAGGAACCACAGGTTGTTGAGGTTCTATTTCTTGAGCAACAATTGGTTCAACATCTTGTGCCACAATTGGTTCAACTTGAGGAATAGGTTCCACATTCTCATTCATTGCTGGCACTACAGGACTAGGAGCTTGTACCGGTGTCACAGTGGCTTCCACTGTTGGAATTGACACATCCACTGTTGGAATTGACACAGGTAACTCAAAAAAGGGTTCTTGAATCATTGGGCAAGGTGCAAAGACCCGCTTCTCCTCAAGATCTATCTCCCGAGTAGCCATGCTCCCCCTGATCATTTCATTCTCTAGAAAAACTGCATGTCTCGTTTCCACAAACTTTGTGTGTCTGTTAGGACAATAGAAACGATACCCTTTTGTCTTTTCAGTATAGCAAATGAAATAGCAACTGACTGTCTTGGGATCTACCTTCCCAATATTTGGGTTAAAAATCTTAGCCTCAGCGGGGCAGCCCCATACACGCATATATCTGAGAGAGGGTTCACTACCCGTCCAAAGTTCATAAGGTGTCGTAGGAACTGCTTTGCTAGGCACTTTGTTTAGGATGTGAATGGCGGTCTTCAAAGCCTCCATCCACAAATTAATTGGTAAAGTGGAATAGCTTATCATGCTTCTAACCATATCCATCAAGGTACGGTTCCTCCTTTCAGCTACTCCATTTTGCTGTGGGTCACCCGGTGCACTGTACTGGGCAACTATGCCATTTTCCTGAAGGTACCTTGCAAAAGGTCCTGGAATTTGGCCATATGGGGTGTGTCGACCGTAGTACTCCCCCCCACGGTCTGATCTTACTAATTTTATTTTCTTATTAAGCTGATTCTCGACCTCAGCTTTGAATATCTTAAATTTATCCAGCGCTTCTGACTTTTGTTTTATTGGATAAATGTAGCCATAACGGGAGTAATCGTCTGTGAATGTGATGAACGAGTCAAAACCATCCACTGATGCAACGGGAAACGGACCACAGATGTCTGTGTGTATTATGTCTAAGGTTCCCGTGCTTCGTTTTGCTACTTTGTTTACTTGCTTAACATATTTGCCTTTGATGCAATCAATACATTGTTCTAAGTCTGAGAATTGTAGCGGTGGAAGAATTGATCCTTTAACTAGACGTTCCATTCTCCCCCTCGAAATGTGGCCTAAACGACAGTGCCATAATTTCGATGAAACGTCATCAATTCTTTTCCGTTTCTTGATTACTTTTGTAGACGAGAATACATTTTCAATCTCATGCACAATCTTAGTACTCGCATACACATCTTCACATGCATACAAATCATCATAAACAGATAACTTATAAAGTTTGTCTTGTCGGAAGGCAAGACCCACACAAACTTTATTCAACATAATTAAGCATTGTTCACTGTCGAATAGACACTCAAAACCATCGTCTGCTAAACATGAAACTGGAATCAAATTTCTGCTCAAAGAGGGAACGTAAAGAACGTCGTGCAGCTGAAGCGTGAAGCCGTCTTTCAACTTGATGGGGAGTTCTCCTATCGCCTCCACTTCAGCTTCAACGCCGTTTGCAACTTTAACTCCTCTTTCTCCTCTTTGCAGAATCCGGCTCATACTTAATCCCTACATAGAATTTGCAATGTGAGTAGTTGCACCTGAATCAATCCACCAAGTAGATTTATCATAACATAAAAACAGGGATTCATCTACAAAAGTAATAAAATCCTCACCCTTTTTCCACATCATTTCAAGCCAGTCAGGACACTTGTTCTGCCAGTGTCCCGCCTTCCCACAATGCAGACACTCATGTTTGCCAACTTTTTTCTTGTCTTGTGGCTTGTTAGAGCGATCAAACTGCACTGGTGCCTTGCCCTTGTCTTTGCTGGAAGCATTTGAAGGGCCACTTTCCCACTGGTTCTTAGGCTTAAAGTTCTTGTTGAAGTTTTTGTTGGGAAAGTTCTTCTTCTTCTGCTGATGGTGGACATAATTGATTTGTCCACCATTCTGTGCAATCATTCTGTCCTCATCTTGCACATAGCGGCCTATGAGTTTCTGCATATCCCATTTTTCCTCTAGGGAATTATAAGTGATCTCTAAGTTGGAGAATGCAGCTGGAAGTGAGCGAAAAACTGTATGGACAAGAAAATCTTCAGGTAGTTTCATGTCCAAAGCAGCCAACTTCTCATGTCGGTTGCTCAACTTCAGGATGTGCTCTCTCACACCCCCACCTGTATATTTCGTGTTTAGAAACTGATCAATCAGCGTCCTGGCATAAGTCTTAGACGACCCAGTGAACTGGGCCTCCACTAGTGCCATATACTCAGGTGCAGTGTGAGCAACACCCTCTGCATTCTTCTCTGGGATAGAGTTCCTTATGTCCTGTGTCATCTTTGTCCGCATAATCAGCAGACATTTCTTGTTGGAAATATCCCACTTTCTCTTCTCGAGATCATAAAGTGCTCTAACGGGCGCGTGGTCACGCTCTCGTGCCGCGAATGCCTCATCAGATTCATTTGCTCCACGCACTGGTGCCTCAGGCAGTACCGGATATGGGTAGTTCATGGCAGTGTCGATATCTGTCATCACCACTGCCAGGTTGAACTGCGTGCGCCATTCTCCGTAGTTGCTTCCAACCAGGATAGGGATATCAGACACATAGCTTGAAGAATTTGGGCCTGAAATTTGACATAAAATTGGTGAGAACAATAATAAAAATAAATATTGCATGTATTAATTTAACTTTGGTCAAAATCAATACATACAACATTCTTTCTACATCAATTCTATATCACCTTTGGGCAGAAAATAGAATAAATGCATAATAACTTGAACAAGAATATTTATAATATTGTAATTATCAGCTTTGGCCAGAAAATAATAATATCATAAAACTGAATATAAAATATTTCTACTTCTCTAATTAAATATCCCTTTGGTTCAATTTAACTAGAGAATAAATTACGCAGCGGAAAATATCAAATATCAAAAGAAAACTAATTTTCAGAAGCATTCTACTCTTTGTAAAAATAATTATTACGTGCAAAAATTTAAACAGAGATATTTACTTGAAAACAAGCAAAATAAACACCAAAAACACCAAATATAGCTTCTGAAAAATAAATAAACTTAATGGAAAAAATATTGTTCACAGCACCACTTTTGGCCCACAAACAAGATTTGGCCCAGCGGCCCATTCGCGCGCGCACAGAACCCTCGCGCGATTCGGTCCAGCGGCGGCCCAGCCGCTCGCGAGGCCCAGCCGCGCTCTCGCGGCATAAGTCTACTTTTGGCCCCTGGACTTTCGTTCGTGCGCAGACTTTGCCCTCAGCAGCCCGGCCCAGCCGCGCTTCCGCAGCCCGGCTCGCTCGCGCTCCGGTCGCGTGGGCTTTAGCCCAGCAACCAACGGCTGGGCCGCCGAAGCGGCCCACACCCTCTTCCCTCACGGGCCGCTTCCAGCCCGCGTGAGCGCCGGCCGCTCTCGGCCGTCGGATCCGTCGATCCGAGATCGACGGCTCCCCGCACGCGTCGCGCGTATAAAACGCGCTCGCGCCGGCTCCCCCCGGAAACCTAGCGCACTTTTCTTTTCTCCCCCCGCCTTCTCCGCTCCCGGTCCGGCGGCGCACGCAGCGCGGCGGCGGCCATGGCCGGCATCTTCGCCGGCGACGGCGGGGACGAGCGCCGCCGGCCATGGCCGCAGCGCTCCTCCTCTTCTCCTTCCCCTAAGTCCTCTCTCCCCCTCCCCAAAAACCCAACTCAGTGAGATCCAGAGAGAGAGAGGCGAGGGGGCTCGCGGCCCACCATGGCCGGCCTTTGCCGGTCGTGGTGAGGACGAGCGCCGCCGGCGCAAGGCCAGCGCGCTCCCCCTCCCTCCTTTTGTGGTTTTGGCGCCGGGGTGATCCCCCTCGCCGGTGCGCGCGTTCCCCATCTCGGGCGAGCGCGCCGCCGTCGAGCGGTGTCGCTCCGGCGTCCCTACCCGCACGGCGGCGGTCATGGCCGGCGGTGAAGAAGGCCCCACAGGTAGGTCCTCCTCCCCCTGGCCTTTTTCCCGTAGATCTAGGGTTAGGGTTAGGTCAGGGTTAGGGTTTCGGGATTTTGGATCTGAGATCCACTTTTCTTCGATTTTGTTCCTCTTTCATCTTGAATTTCATCGATCTTCATCGATTTCTTCCGGATTCACTCGATTTTCATCGATTCCTCCCTTTCTTTCCCCTCTGTCACGACTAACAGTGGGTGTTACTTTTCTTTTTGAGTGCTAACTACCCCGGATCTCTAATCTACTACTAGATTAGGCGTCTGATACCATTGATGGACTTGTAGGATCAACTAGTAGTAGATACTCACGGGTAAAACTTGAACAATAGGATAATAGATATGGCTAACACGTGTACAACACTTAGATCTAGAACAAATACATGTAGAGGGGAAAATGGGAATGCGCAGACCGTTGGTAGTGGCGACGGGGTCGGCAGCCATGGCGGCGGTGGCGGTCGCAGGGGCGGCCGCGGGTTGAGGAGGCGCTGGAGCGGAGGGGACGATGCGGTTGAGGTCGGGGCGGTGGCACCGTGTGCGCCGCACCCACCCGGACGTTGACGGCGGTCGAGGTGGAGCTTCCCGCTGCTCCAGTGCTCCCTCGATCGGTAGGGTTTGTAGGTGGGGTGCTGGCGGCGCGGTCAACCTCGTGATGAGCGCCCTAGCCCCCACCCCATCTTTATAGCACTGTGCAACGGGGGCCCACCAACCAATGCTAGGTTGGGCTCCCCCGATCAGGGTGCGTGAACCGAGCCCATCACGGCCTTTGGGCCGTGGTGGTGGAGATCGACCTAACAGAACCACGATGTGTGTCAACTGAAAAATAGAGGCAGTGTTTTTGAAAAGCTCCTGGGCCGTGAGCACCATTCAATGTTTCTGTGGCCTTCTTAGTTGGCCCGTGCCAGCCCAATATAGGCCCACAACAAGCCGAGCTGACAGCGACCCAACCCGAACAGAGCTTTCTCCAAAGGACTACTTGGTAGAGTTGTAGAGAAGTTTTCTATCAGCCCATCAGAATTTCAGATTAGGAACAAATGCTGGTGGCATGCAGTATTGCTCTAGAGCTTTGGGGTCACTGTCCCATCGTCATCATCGGCGGCGAGATCCGGCATGGGGTCAAACCTCGCCTTGACGGTGCAGACGAGCGGGTGCTTCCTGGGCAGCGTGAGCCCCGGCCCTTCCTCCATGTCCACGGGGCGCCCCCCAACTGGCTCCCACTCGAAGCACTGCACCATGGCGGCCAGCGCCGCATGCACAACCAGCATGGCCAACGACGCGCCGGGGCAGATCCGCCTCCCTGACCCGAACGGCAGGAGGTGGAAGTGCTGCCCGCGCACGTCCAACCCGGCGCTCTCCCCGCCCTCCAAGAGCCGCTCGGGCCGAAACGCGAGCGGGTCGGGCGCCCAGCTCGTCGGATCGCGCCCGATCGCCCACACGTTCACGAACACCGTGGCTCCCACGAGCACGTCGTAGCCGGAGACCTTGCAGGGCTCCATGGAGCGGCGGACGATGAGGGGCACGTCGGTAGAGGCGGAGCGTCTCCTTGGCGATCGCCTGCAGGTAGGGGAGGTTCGGGAGGTCCGACTCGTCGGCGAGGCGGGTTGGCCCGACCACGGCGTCGAGCTCCGCTTGCGCGCGGCGGAGGACGGACGGGTTGTTGATTAGCTCAGATAGCGCCCACTCCAGCCGTCCAGCGCCATCGTCATGGTGTGTCCGTGCGCGGCGGAGGACGGAGGGCTTCCATTCCTTAACAACAACGCATTTGCCGGTGTTGAAGGCGTGAATCCAACTCCTGCTCCGCCTGCGCGATGCATGCAAGCTCGAAAAAGGATGCGCTCTCCGATTCGTGTACTGAGTAAAAAAGAAAAGATTTAGTTCCTGATACACTGTCGATTCTTGTTGATACCAGTTCGTGATACTTCTGAATCATGAAGAGATAATCTGGATGATACAATCCCACATTTAGCTCACGGGTAGAGGTAGAGCAGTCATTTTTGACATCATTATTTTAATACAGAATATCTCTAGTAATCTACTGCTTTCTAAAAGCATCTTTAGCTGCCACTAACAAAATAGAACATAGGTGGTGTGGCTTCCAGTGAGCCATCCGTTCCAAATTTCCAACCCAAGAGCTAGTGCGTTTCTACTTCCAAGACGTGTTAGAACGGGCAAGCTTTGCGTATGATTTGGAATAAGACCTGCTAATCTCAATTCTCAGCACGCGCTAAAAATAACACACTCACTGAACCACCACTTCTGACCAGACTTTAAGATCGCCGCTCGAGCTGACGAACGAAACCCCCCGCGAACAAGAACAACAATGACGCGATCCAACACCTGCTACCTCCCCCTCATCGTCTCGTCCCTTCTAATAAGTTTTTTTTTCGAACAATTCGGGGGGAGAAATCCCCACCTACTTTTACCCTTCTAATAAGTTGCGAGTGCACCTCCCAGCCTGCCGCTACCGGCGACCGCGAGACCCTGCTCGCTATCAAGAAATACTGGGGCAGGCACCCGCAGCTCACGTCGTGGGACCCCGTCGCCGCCGCCAATAACTGCAGCTGGAAAGGCGTCGTGTGCGGCTCCGACAGATCATGCTTGCAACAAGCCAACGCATGCAAGCATGCATGCAGAGATCAAAGCAATCTCCAACACATGAGCCGGCCAGTTTAGCGTGTGGATTACGTTTTAGTAAAGACTCATAGCCCACATGCTAGAGCTAGTACCCATGAGCGCGTCTCCCTTTATGTTTGAGTGGGACCCACTGCTAAGTAGGAGTACATACGTAGACCGCTGACCGTTTCAACACTGCTGACTGACAGGTGTTGACTCGTTGACAACTTGACATATACTCGTACAGTTCACTCCCTATTTTCACTTCAGACGTCATCATTATTTTTACCCCCTCCCTCCCCAACTGAGCTGCCTCACGGCGTAAGCTCGCAACTCGCAGCTCGCACTCACGAAGCAAGCTTTGCTTCCTGCGAAACAACAAACAATGGCACGACCCAACACCTGCCACCTTGCTCTACTCCTCGTCATGGCCTTATTCCTCCTACTCGCTAGCAAGTGCGGGTCCAATAACCCAGCCGCCGGCGACCGCGAGACGCTGCTCGCTGTCAAGTATGACTGGGGAAACCCCCCGCGCCTCGCGTCGTGGGACCCCGACGCCGCCGGCCACCACTGCAGCTGGAAAGGCGTCAAGTGCGCCGACGCCGGTGGAGTTGTCACGGAGCTTTCTTTACAGAACCTGAAGCTCACCGGCTCCTTACCGGCGTCCGTGTGCGAGCTGAAGAACCTCACCCACCTCGACCTCTCCAACAACAGGCTCAATGGCGCCTTCCCTGCCGCCGCGCTCTACGCATGCTCCCAGCTCCGCTTCCTCAACATCTACAACAACGACTTCAACGGATCACTACAAGCCGACATGGCCGGCTTGTCGCCGTTGATGGAGCACATCGACCTCTCCTTCAACAACTTCGAAGGCGCCTTCCCCGCCGCCGCGCTCTACGCCTGTACCCAGCTCCGCTTCCTCGACATCTCCTTCAACACCTTCAACGGATCACTCCAAGCCGACATGGCCGGCTTGTCGCCGTTGATGGAGCACATCGACCTCTCCGTCAACTACTTCGAAGGCGCCTTCCCCGCTGCCGCGCTCTACGCCTGCTCTCAGCTCCGCTTCCTCGACATCTCCTGGAACTACTTCACCGGAGTGTTCCCGGCAGACATCGATGGCTTGTCGCCAGCGATGGAGTATCTCGACCTCTCGTCCAACGCCTTCAACGGCACCGTGCCGGCCGCGGTGGCGCGGCTCCCGGCGCTCAAATCCCTATGGCTTGACAGCAACTCTTTCACCGGAACATACCCCGCTGCCGAGATAAGCGAGCTCGTTGAGCTGGAGTCGCTCGATCTGTCCGACAACGCGTTTGCGCCTGCGCCCGTGCCGCCGGAGTTTGCCAAGCTGACCAAGCTGACTTCTCTCTTTATGGACGGCATCGGACTCACCGGGGAGATTCCGGAAGCGTTTGCCAGCCTCACGGAGCTCGCAAAGCTCTCCATGAGGTCAAACAATCTCACCGGCTCGATCCCGGCGTGGGTTTGGCATCATCAGAAGCTTGTGTATGTCGACCTGTCCAACAACAGCCTCTCCGGCGGGCTGGCACGCAACATTTCGGCGGTGAACTTGGCTCTCCTTGACGTGTCGATGAATCATCTAACAGGAGAGATACCAGCGGGCTTCAGCAATCTCAAGAACCTGGAGGCAATTGATCTTTCCATCAACCAGCTATCCGGCGAGCTCCCACCAGAACTAGGTAAGCACTCGCCGCTAGGTACAATCTATGTGCACAACAACAACCTCTCCGGCCCGTTGCCAAAGACACTCTGCACTAATGGAAAGCTCGAAAATATCGATGTCTCCAATAACAGCTTCACCGGGGAGCTCCCAGCGAACCTAGGCAACTGTATCGAGCTGCAATCTCTAGACCTTGATGACAATTATTTTTCTGGTGACTTTCCGGCAAAAATATGGTCGCTCCCAAATATAGAGACGGTGACGATTCAGAACAACAGATTCACCGGCACGTTGCCGACTGAGCTATCCTCTAGCATCTCAGCATATCTGGATGGGAACAACATGTTCTCTGGATCCATCCCGACACGCGCGACAGGGCTGGAGGTGTTCAGAGCGGATAACAACCGGTTCAATGGCACATTGCCAGCTGACATGAGCAAGCTTTCCAATCTTGTGGTGCTCTCAGTGCGTGGCAACAGGATAACTGGTCCCATACCATGATACCAAGCACGCCATCGAAGAAGCCTTGTGATGATGCTAGAGCACCGGATATATACTTTGATTTATGTGATGATGAGATCTTGATCTCTGGACTCTGCTTCTTATGTTGTGACTTCTTCAGAGAGCAAATATTTTGTCCTGGTTTACATATTTAGGGTATATGTTGATGGAGTGTAAAATATTGATTTTCTGTATTAAAACATTTTGGATAGAAGCTGCTAAGTTTCAGCTCTAGTTTGAGATTTTGACAGCGTTCTAATGTAATAGCTATGTTTGTCTGAAGAATAATGATGAGATCATGAGAGAATGCTTTGGAGCTCCTGAAGCTTTTGCCGCAAAATTTTGAGGATAACAACCGGCTGAATGGCACATTGCCAGCTGACATGAGCAAGCTTCCCGATCTTGAGCTGTTCTCAGTGCGCGGCAATAGGATAACTGGTCCCATACCATGATGCCAAGCGGGCCATCAGGAAGCCTTGCGGATGGTGTTGAGCCCCAGAGATACTTGATTTGCGTGATAATGAGATCAATTGTCGCTGGTCTCTTCTTCTGATGTTGTGACATCTTCAGAGAGCAAAGGTTTGTTCTGGTTTACAGGTTTAGGGTATATGTTGAAGGAGTATAAAAAATTGATTTTCTGTATTAAAACATTTAGAGTGCAAGCTGCTACGTTTCAGAACTAGTTTGAGACTTGACAGTGTTCTGTGTAACTATGTTTGTCTGAAGAATAATGATGAGAGCATGCTTTGAAGCTCCTAAAGCTTTTGCCACGAACTTTTCAGGTGACAATACAATATGATTACCATAAATCTCTCTGAAGCTCCTAACATATGGCTCCACTGCAGAAGGACAAATGCACTTACTACATGGCATCGGCGGTAACAATCCGTGGATCAGAATTTTAGTATCTGCATATTAATGAGGACTTATCGATGTTTTCAATGGTTTTATTCTCTATGCGATGGTAATTTCAGAATCCAGAAGGATCAAGTGTCGTTTATTCATCACTTTTTATAGAAGAA
Organism: Urochloa ruziziensis; assembly: GCA_015476505.1. Taxonomy (NCBI): domain Eukaryota; kingdom Viridiplantae; phylum Streptophyta; class Magnoliopsida; order Poales; family Poaceae; genus Urochloa; species Urochloa ruziziensis. The sequence goes on along the minus strand of CM027126.1, from coordinate 15,761,379 downwards.
CCATATGATGTGTGTAAACTCAACTGCAAAAAAGAGGATAGCTTTAAAAAGGATCGTGGACCGTGAGCACCATTAAAAATAATTTTCGTGGCTTTCTTAGTTGGCCCGTGCTAGCCCAATATAGGCCCACAACAAGCCGAGCTGACAGCGACCCAACCCGAACAGAGCTTTCTCCAAAGGACTACTTGGTAGAGTTGTAGAGAAGTTTTCTATCAGCCCATCAGAATTTCAGATCAGGAACAATTGCTGGTGGCATGCAGTATTGCTCTAGAGCTTTGGAGTCACTGTCCCATCGTCATCATCGGCGGCGAGATCCGGCATGGGGTCAAACCTCGCCTTGACGGTGCAGACGAGCGGGTGCTTCCTGGGCAGCGTGAGCCCCGGCCCTTCCTCCATGTCCACGGGCGCGCCCCCAACCGGCTCCCACTCGAAGCACTGCACCATGGCGGCCAGCGCCGCATGCACCACCAGCATGGCCAACGACGCGCCGGGGCAGATCCGCCTCCCTGACCCGAACGGCAGGAGGTGGAAGTGCTGCCCGCGCACGTCCAACCCGGCGCTCTCCCCGCCCTCCAAGAACCGCTCGGGCCGGAACGCGAGCGGGTCGGGCGCCCAGCTCGCCGGGTCACGCCCGATCGCCCACACGTTCACGAACACCGTGGCTCCCACGGGCACGTCGTAGCCGGAGACCTTGCAGGGCTCCATGGAGCGGCGGACGATGAGGGGCCCCGTCGGGTGGAGGCGGAGCGTCTCCTTGGCGATCGCCTGCAGGTAGGGGAGGTTCTGGAGGTCCGACTCGTCGGCGAGGCGGGTTGGCCCGACCACGGCGTCGAGCTCCGCTTGCGCGCGGCGGAGGACCGAGGGGTTGTTGATTAGCTCCGATAGCGCCCACTCCAGCGTGATCGTCGTCGTGTCCGTGCCGGCCGCGAAGATGTCCTGCATGCATGCAAATGCATAAGTGTACTGGTACATGGTTAAAGCGCTAAGCATCACACTGATAGATCTACCTGTTCTCTGCTCACTTGATCTATGAAATGAACCCAAATGGACTAGAGAGCCAAGTAATTTTTAATTTACCAAAATTATATAGTTAATAATGAATAGAGGCCGCTATTTTTACATAGAGGGCAAAGGGCATACAAAAGGAATCTTTATTTTCTACTTCTAAATATAGCTACTTCTCTCGATGTTGGTGTAGCGTTGGATACAATGTTTCCTTCAATCACATGGAAGGAAATAATTTTTCTTCGGTTTACGCTCGACCCGATGCTTGATTGGATCTACGCAACAGTCTGACAATTACGAAACTTATAAAAAAAACAGCCATGGACGTACCAGCATGAACGCCTTGATGTTATCTCTGGTGAGCGGCATCTCGGCTGCTTCATCCTCGTGCATGTCGAAGAGCATGTCCAGCAAGTCCTTGGCACCCACCTCGCCGCCCTCCTCCTCCCTCCGCCGCCGCCTCTCGGCGTCCCTCGCCGTGAGTATCCTCTCCATCATGGCGTCGAACCTCCGGTGCACGGCGTCGACGCGCTTCCCAATTCCCTGCACGTCCCTAGTGCTCGAACACGCCGATGTAATCCTGCAAGTTAAACGTTCCCGTGAGCTCCTGCCGTCTCCGCCACCACCGCCCGCATCTCCTCCGTGTCGCCGTCCTCCTCCCCGGTCCACCGCCGGCTCATCACCATCCGCGACACGATGTCCCCCGTCAGCCCCATCAGCGCCGCGTCCACGTCCACGGCGGCTCCGGCGCCGCCGCCGCTCAGGGAGGCGACGAGGCGTGCCACCTCCTGACGGCGGACGTGGCGGAGGCGGTCGAGGGTGCGCTCATTCTCGATCGGATGGCTTCCGTGGCCTCCGGGGTTGGACGGTAAATGAAATACCGTCCACCCCGCGGTGGTACCGTCCACCCCGAGGTCCCCGAATCCCCGTCGACCGTGGCCGTCGCATTCACAGGCTTCTCGTCGCCTTCCGACGGCTTTTGGGCGGTGCTGGGTGTTGATTGGGGAGCCGGTCGTGCCGCCGCCGAGCTTAGATCACCGGCACGTGCAGAGTGCCGAGCAGAGACGACGGGAATGGCCTGATGATAAGAGGAGAAATGGGGAACCCCTTTCCAAGCGTAAATTTTCTGAAAAGATGTTTTCACATATAAGTTTTGTACAATCTTGACACCAATTCCATTAAACTCGATTTTTATATTAAAAACTCTTGATAATATTGAAACAGAGATAATCTACAAAACCTATTGAAATAAATCATCCAAAAAATTGCCAGACTTGGAAAGCGAAATAAATTGATACAAATTAATTCAAGTATATCTAATTTTGAGACCACAATGAAAGCAAGTGGTGTGACAATAAGGAATTGAAAGAACATAATAGAAAGTAAAATAAAAAACAAGGGGAAGAAAAATATGCTGAGTTCATACAAACATATAGCAACACCTATACTACCACCATAAAATATGAAGATATATTTTATGGTGGATTCAATAAAATAGATTTGATACTTTAGGTGTTGATCCATGTTTTCACAAATTTAGTTAAAACTAGAGAAATTTAACTCTCGAGACAAAATTAAAATGACCTATATACTGTAAAGGACGACGAAATTTTCGTTTCGTCCGTCGTCATCTATATCCTACACCGTCGGATTTTATGAAGATCGAATGCTCTATATTAATCTAAAGAGTCCATGTTGACTACATCTCACCTTTGAGCCTACGTCGTTGGATTTTATGATGATCGAACGCTCTAGATTAATCTAAAGAGTCCATGTAGACTACATCTCTAAATTAGTATTTTTTTAAAAACACGTGTCTGCGGCACGTGCCCTTCTGCTAGTAATTGAAACGGAGGGAGTAGTTACTAAGAAATCCAAGTGATCAAATCTAAATCTTGTGATTCTCTCCTTCATTTTTTATAAATTCAACAAATTTAGTTATTGCATCGACGTAAATGCACCATCAGCTTGCTAGTTTACCTAGAACAAGCTCGCCGGTCGTCACAACAAAAATGAAAATTCTATCGAAGATTTGGAGTGCTTTCCAATCCATGGGTGTATAGTTATGTTTGAATAAGGCCCGCAACTACACATGAGAGCGATTATACTCCTCTAATTACGTCTGAACAAGACCTTCAGCCAATCAGGATGCGTATACGGTAGACCCTTGACCCATCCACACGATATAATGCCTGTACTCCATCGCCAGCTGAGCTGCCTTACACACAAAAGGCCAGCTTCCCGCGTAAAACAATGGCACGACCGAACACCTGCTACCTTCCTCGATCCGCCTCTTATCATGGCCTTATTCCTCCTACTCGGTAGTAATTGCAAATCCGACAGCCCAGCCGCTGGTGACCGCGAGACGCTGCTTGCCGTCAAGCATGAATGGGGCAACAACCCCTCGCAGCTGGCGTCGTGGGATCCCGCCGCCGCCGCCGACCACTGCACCTGGAAAGGCGTCAAATGCGCCACTTCTGGGGGGCTGTCATAGAGCTTTCTAGAACCTGACTTGAATCTCACCGGCTCGGTTCCGGCGTCCGTGTGCGCGCTCTAGAACCTGACCCGCCTCGACCTCTCCTACAACAACCTCACGGGCACCTTCCCCGGCGCCGCGCTCTACGCATGCGAGCAGCTCCGCTTCCTCGACATTTCCGAAAACCGGTTCTCCGGGCCGCTCCCGCACGACATCGACGGTCTCTCTCGTCAGCAATGGAGCACCTCAACCCGTCTGTGAACGGCTTCTCCGGTTCCGTGCCAGCCGCAGTGGCGCGGCTGCCAGCACTCAAGTCCCTGCTGCTCGACAACAACCGCTTCACCGACACGTACCCCGCAGCCAAGATAAGCGAGCTCGCTGAGCTTGAATGGCTCACGCTTGCCTACAACGCCCGTGCCACTGGGGTTTGCCAAGCTGACGAAGCTGACCTATCTTTGGATGGACAAAATTAACCTCATCGGGGAGATTCCGGAGGCGTTCGTGAGCCTCGCTGAACTCACGATGCTCTCCATGTATTCAAACAATCTCACTGGCTCGATCCCAGCGTGGGTTTGGCAACATCAGAAGCTTGAGTATATCTACCAAGGCTGCAACGGCCTCTCCGGCGAGCTGGCACGCAACTTCACCGCGGTGAACTTGGCTGTCCTTGACGTGTCGATGAATCATCTAACAGGAGAGATACCGGCGAGCCGGCTTCAGCAATCTCAAGAACTTGAAGGGAATTTATCTTTTCGACAACCAGTTCACCGGACCAATTCCGGCCGGTATCGGGATGCTACCGTGGCTCTCTGACTTTTGGGTGTTCGACAACCAGCTATCCGGCGAGCTCCCACCCAGAACTAGGTCAACACTCGCCGTTGAGTACTATCGCGGTGTGGAACAACAACATTTCCGGACAACTGCCAAAGACACTCTGCACTAATGGAAACCTCTATTATATCGGTGTCTCCAACAACTGCTTCTGCGGGGAGCTCCCAGCAAACCTAGGTGATTGTATTCAGCTGAAAGTCTTGCTCCTCGATAACAATAGTTTCTTTGGCGACTTCCCGGTGAAACTATGGTCTCTCCCGAATATGGGGACGGTGACAATCCAAAATAACAGATTTACTGGCACGTTGCCGGCCGAGGTATGGGGACAACATGTTCTCTGGATCCATCCCAACGTCCGCTACAGGCCTGATCGAGTTCAGAGCGGATAATAACCAGCTCAGAGGCGCATTGCCAGCTGACATGAGCAAGCTTTCCAACCTTTTTTTTTTTTTGAGGGTCAACGGGAGGGGAGAGAATCCCCCACCTGATTCATTGATATTGGAGCTTTCCAACCTTGAGGTGTTGTCACTGCGTGGCAACAGGATAACTGGTCCCATACTATGATACTTGACACGAACATAGTAGATCGTACTGCTGCTGTCCACTCATTCGATTCGACCTTCAGGAAAAAAAAAAAACCTGATATCTAGCGAAGGGCCATTGCAAGCCTTGCGATCCTGTCCGCGCTGTGGAGATGCTTATCTGTGTGATAATCTGCTCAGTGGCCTCTGATTCTAATGTGGTCACATCTTCAGAGATCAAAGTTTTCTCCTGGTTTACGGTATCATAAGTGTGAGATCCAAAGCTGTGAGATGCAAACTTTTTTTTCTCTAACACACAAGAGCAAAGTACTAAATAGCGTTCGTAGCACGCACAATAGCGGCCGCTACAGCGGTAGTGATCCTCTACCGTAGCTACTGCTACAAGGTAGAAGTCCCAAGATAGCAAGTTCAGACTTAGCACTACTATTTTCCACTACTGTAGCCGCTATTTCTCATATTTAACCGCTATTGTTCATGTTAGACCGCTATTTCACTAAATTTATGGTTAAAATGACATACAAAGATTGATGGGCTAGTGGAAATAATTAGGGAGTAAATCTTTAAAAAAAGCCAGTTTAGCGAGTTATATATATCCAGAATAATGGAGTCCTTCGGACATCTATTATCTTTATTAAAACAGAAGCAAAAGGAGCCACCAGATTCGCCGAGAGGGCCTAGAAAATCCCACGTTAATCCAAAAAAGAGAAGAATACAGACCGTCAGATTTTGTGAAGATCTGACGGTCCATATTATTCTAGAGAATCCAAATATTAAATAAAAATTTAGTATATTTCTCAACAAACTTGGAGTCCATCGTTAGTGCTTTTCCTATTAGAATCGGACTCTACATGTTTCCATAAGCATTGTACGGTAAAGACAAAAAGATAAAATTTTAATATTTCTTATCAAACTTGGAGAGTCCATCGTTACTGGTGTTTCTTTTTAGAATCGGGCTCACATGTTTCCACAAGCATTGTATGGTAAAGCCAAAAGAATAAAAAAAAGACACCAGCCGTCAAATTAAGCAGGTCTACTCCTGGTACTGTGACTAGGAATTGACATAGAAGAGGAGTGATTTCGACAGCATTATATGGAACATCTGAGCATTAAGAAAATGTGCATTGTTGTGTGTCTCAATGTCCGTTAATAACATGTACTAAAGCTATATGACGTACAAGAACTACCAAGTTTGCAAACCATTTAAATAAATATAGAAAAGTCAATCTATTTTGGAATCCATCTCGGACTACCATCGTTCAAAAACAAATCCCCTTCCATAAATAAAAGTATATTCAAATGCATCCATGTATAGCCTCAATTATTCAACACTCATTACAATAATGCATAGTAATTAATCACCTCCACGAGAGCTCGAGTATACACTACTACACAAAACATTTTTAGACGTGAGCTAAATGATGTTTGTAGGGGCGGCTCTGCTGTCGCCCCGCTTCTTGCTGCTAGAAATAGCCCCTGCTATTTGGTGGGGCAAGCTAGCAGCGAGAAGCTGGTCATGCCATCGCCCGTGGGTTAAGGCATGACCAGCCCCTGCTAATGCATTTTTAGGGGCGGGTTGTGCCAACGCCGCCCCCTGGAAATATTTTTAAAATTTATTTAGATTTTTAATATCATTAAATTGGTTTGTGCGTTCCTCTAGAAAGCCTGACGCCTGATGGGAGAGGACTGAAAGTGAAGGGCAGTGAAACTTTGTTTTCAGGTGAAAGGGTTGTGAAACTTCGCCGGCTATTCCCGTAACAAGCTCAGTTTAAAAATAAGAAAATTAGTGTATTATTTCTATACAAACTAACAAGTAAACTAGCTAAATAAATTCGAATTCCCTCTTTTGAATGCAAACGAGAAGAAAAATTGGATGAGTTGGCATTTTTTCAGCTGTCCCCCTCCTATAAAAAATGTGGCCTCAACCTGTATAAGGACAAACAAATATAGAGACATTCGTTCAATCAAAGGGATGATTATAACCATGGAGTTGTGGAAATTCTATGTTGTTCTTGTGGCATTGGAGGAGCAACACAAAATATTATCAGGTGTGTGACATTCATAGGAAAAAGTAGAGCATCTGTGCATGAATTAACAAATAGGAAAAAGTCCATTTTACTCCCTTTTACCTATTCACTATGTCCGTTTAACACCCTGAACAAAATTTAGGCTCGACTTACTCCCCAAATTATTTCAATTGGTCTAATCTACCCCCTAATGTGTTTTTGCATTTTTGTTTCTCTATGTACAAGTTGAATCTTAAGTTCAAATTTTGTGAGCAGGTACACAACATGATGCCTTATGTTAAAAAATTATTCTAAAATTTTTTCATGGTTATTTTCATAAGCTAGGATATTTAATATGAAATGGATCTTAAATATATTAAATTGTATGAAAAGTAGCATTGAAAAATTATTAATGTACTTTTCTAACATAGGGCATGATTATAACCATGGAGTTAAATCATGTAACAAAATTCGGAATTAAAACTCAACTTTTACATGAAGAAATAAAAAAAGATAAATCTAATTATGGGGTAGATTAGACTAATTGAAACAGTTTAGGGGAGTAAAGTGAGCCTAAATTTTGTATTTTGTGTTAAGCGGACAAAATGAATAGATAAGAGGAGTAAAATGGACTTTTCCCTAAAGAATGAGGCAAAGGCATTGGCAGGACTTTTGTGGAGTTGCAATGCGATTCTGAAGTTAAAATACAATAAGATAGTACATAATTTAGGGAACATGACGGCAATCACGATGTAAAGTGTCAGGATGGCTGGCCATGAAGAAACATAGCTTGACATGTACAATAACTACGATCAAAAGGAAAGAGAAGAAAAGTTCAACATGGTTAGGTTTGAGATAGTGATGGGGACGACCATGAAGAAGCTAGCATAGCCGAAGCAACAAACCAAGAACAAGTGTACAAAAAAACAAAGAAAAATAGTGAGTTGTCCATGAAAAAGCTATAGGATAGTGGTGTAGCAGCACACGAATAAAGGGTGCATAAGAAAAACATGCAATAGAAGAGAGATCAGGTTATGGGAATGCAGGAATGGTTTTTCCTGGCTTTAGCTCTAACTTCTTCGCGTACTGCAGTGAAACGACTCTCGGGCGCTATTTCTAAAATGAACAAGGTGGTGGAGTGAGAAAAACTGACTTCACTAGCTCTTAAAAGGTGTTTATAAATTAGAGGCGAATTCACCACAAAAAACATAGATAATAACTTACCATTTTACAATGGCTTTAATTATTATTATTATTTGTCTCCAATTATTGTATAATAAAATACTCAAATATTGGCGCTAAAAACAAGCTACCCACGCTATTTGCACGAGTCTAATACAACTAATAAATATATAAATTTGGACAATTAGTTCTTCACATTAGCTATTTAAATGATAATATAACAGTGGCAACAAGAACACCATATACCAAATATAATTATAATAATTTAATATAGAAATATAAATATAACCGGTACATATACATCTCCGTTATGTAATATGCGGCATCGCCAATAGCAGACCGACACGTTGAACTTCTCAACATTACATCGCCTCATACAACTGGCTGATCTGGTAACCAATGCATCCACACTTTTATTATTGTTCCTGTGATCAGCACATTTCCTAGACATGATTGACTGCCTGCTATGCCACCAAAAACACAAATTGTAGAATGATGCACCTTACTTTGATGACGCGAGCTCTAGAACTAGAAGTTCATGCGTAATGATGAACGTTGAGTAGAAGCTTGACAAAGACTAAAAATATAAAATTTAGTTTAATGATAAATTGTCATCGCAACAAAAACACTGAAACAAACATGTAGATGGCCGACAAAGAACTTAAGATTTAAAATATACAAATATAATGCTAAGGAAATATAATATAAATATATGTTCCAAGTTTGTATTTTTCTTCTGAGTTCATGTTTTATAAAGAATGAGTTGCAGAATATGTTCATGAAAGAAATATAGACAATAATTACGACGACATAAGTAAAAAAAGATTTGTTTAATTTTTTTAATGAAAAGACTTAAATATTAATTTATAAATGCTAGCTACCCGCGCAAATTGCGCGGGCCACCTTGCTAGTTTTTTATTAATCTAACTGCGTAAAATGCATTAAAAATAAACTAGCTTTTGCCACTATAACAAATTGAAAGAGCATAGCAAGAATTTTCTTTTGGGACAGAGAGGGTAGAAAGCAATGTTGATACTGACTCGAAGTAGCTTCCAATGTCGCTAGATACAAACCATCGCTGCAATCCGCCATGAGCCAATTTAGCGTGTGGTTTACGTTTTGAACAAGAGCCACAGGCCACAGCCCACAGACGGGTACCGATAGAGCGCGTGTCTCCAGTTACGTTTGAATGAAGCCCGCGGCTGAATACTGTTTACCCGTTTCACACGGCAGACACACAGTTGACTCGTTGACATTACAGTCACTCTCCATTTGTGCTCCGCACCACACCACGCGTCATCATTTTAACTCCCTTCTCTCCTGAACTGCTTCACAGCCTAATAAGCTCGCAGCTCGCGCTCACGCAGCAAGATTGCTTCCCGCGAAACAATAATGGCCCGACCGGACACCTGCTGCTACCTTCCTCTCCACCTCATCATCGGCTTATTCCTCCTACTCAGTTGCAACTGCAGGTCCGATCACCCAGCAGCCGGCGACCGCAAGACGCTGCTCGCCATCAAGCATGACTGGGGCAACCCCCCGCAGCTCGCGTCCTGGGACCCCTACGCCGCCGCCAACCACTGCACCTGGGAAGGCGTCAAGTGCGCCGACGCTTGCGGAGTTGTCACGGAGCTTTCTTTACTGAGCCTGGAGCTCACCGGCTCGGTCCCGGCGTCCGTGTGCGAGCTGAAGAACCTCACCCACCTCGACCTCTCCTACAACATGCTCAATGGCACCTTCCCTGCCGCCGCGCTCTACGCATGCTCCCAGCTCCGCTTCCTCGACATCTCCGGCAACGACTTCACCGGATCACTCCAAGCCGACATGGCCGGCTTGTCGCCGTTGATGGAGCACATCGACCTCTCCGACAACATCTTCGAAGGCGCCTTCCCCGCCGCCGCGCTCTACGCCTGTACCCAGCTCCGCTTCCTCGACATCTCCTTCAACACCTTCAACGGATCACTCCAAGCCGACATGGCCGGCTTGTCGCCGTTGATGGAGCACATCGACCTCTCCGTCAACTACTTCGAAGGCGCCTTCCCCGCTGCCGCGCTCTACGCCTGCTCTCAGCTCCGCTTCCTCGACATCTCCTACAACAGCCTCACCGGCGCATTCCCAGCCGCCGTGCTCTACGCCTGTACCCAGCTCCGCTTCCTCGACATCTCCTGGAACTACTTCACCGGAGTGCTCCCGGCAGACATCGATGGCTTGTCGCCAGCGATGGAGCACCTCGACCTCTCTTACAACAACTTCGAAGGCGCCTTCCCCGCCGACGTGCTCTATGCCTGCTCCCAGCTCCGCTTCCTCGACATCTCCGACAACAACTTCACCGGAGTGCTCCCGGCAGACATCGATGGCTTGTCGCCAGCGATGGAGCACCTCGACCTCTCTTACAACAACTTCGAAGGCGCCTTCCCCGCTGCCGCGCTCTATGCCTTCTCCCAGCTCCGCTTCCTTGACATCTCCTACAATGCCTTCACTGGAGTTCTTCCAGACGACATCGACAGATTGTCGCCAGCGATGGAGCATCTCGACCTCTCGTCCAACGCCTTCAACGGCACCGTGCCGGCCGCGGTGGCGCGGCTCCTGGCGCTCAAGTCTCTACGGCTTGACAGCAACTCTTTCACCGGAACGTACCCCGCTGCTGAGATAAGCGAGCTCGTTGAGCTGGAGTTGCTCGATCTATCCGGCAATGCGTTTGCGCCTGCGCCCGTGCCGCCGGAGTTTGCCAAGCTGACCAAGCTGGCTTCTCTCTCGATGGACAACATGGACCTCACCGGGGAGATTCCGGAAACGTTTGCCAGCCTCACGGAGCTCACAGAGCTCTCCATGATGTCAAACAATCTCACCGGCTCGATCCCGGCGTGGGTTTGGCAACATCGGAAGCTTGTGTATGTCGACCTGTCCGACAACAGACTCTCCGGCGAGCTGCCACGCAACATTTCAGCGGTGAACTTGGCTGCCCTTGACGTGTCGATGAATCATCTAACAGGAGAGATACCAGCGGGCTTCAGCAATCTCAAGAACCTGGAGTACATGAATCTTTACAACAACCAGCTATCCGGCGAGCTCCCACCAGAACTAGTAGGTAAGCACTCGCCGCTAAGTGCAATCTACGTGGAGAACAACAACCTCTCCGGCCCATTGCCAAAGACGCTCTGCACTAATGGAAAGCTCGAAAATATCGGTGTCTCCAATAACAGCTTCACCGGGGAGCTCCCAGCGAACCTAGGCGACTGTATCAAGCTGAAATCTCTAGACCTTGATGACAATTATTTTTCTGGTGACTTTCCGGCAAAAATATGGTCGCTCCCAAATATAGAGACGGTGACGATGCAGAACAACAGATTCACCGGCACGTTGCCGACTGAGCTATCCTCTAGTATCATAGAAATCCAAATGGATAACAACATGTTCTCTGGATCCATCCCAACGTCTGCTACAGGTCTGCAAATTTTCAGAGCAGATAACAACCGGCTCGATGGCACATTGCCAGCTGACATGAGCAAGCTTTCCAATCTTGAGGTGCTCTCAGTGCGTGGCAACAGGATAACTGGTCCCATACCATGATACCAAGCACGCCATCGAAGAAGCCTTGTGATGATGCTAGAGCACCGGATATACTTTGATTTGTGTGATGATGAGATCTTGATCTCTGGACTCTGCTTCTTATGTTGTGACTTCTTCAGAGAGCAAATATTTTGTCCTGGTTTACATATTTAGGGTATATGTTGATGGAGTGTAAAATATTGATTTTCTGTATTAAAACATTTAGAGTGCAAGCTGCTAAGTTTCAGCTCTAGTTTGAGATTTTGACAGCGTTCTAATGTAATAGCTATGTTTGTCTGAAGAATAATGATGAGATCATGAGAGAATGCTTTGGAGCTCCTGAAGCTTTTGCCGCAAAATTTTGAGGATAACAACCGGCTGAATGGCACATTGCCAGCTGACATGAGCAAGCTTCCCGATCTTGAGCTGTTCTCAGTGCGCGTCAATAGGATAACTGGTCCCATACCATGATGCCAAGCGGGCCATCAGGAAGCCTTGCGGATGGTGTTGAGCCCCAGAGATACTTGATTTGCGTGATAATGAGATCAATTGTCGCTGGTCTCTTCTTCTGATGTTGTGACATCTTCAGAGAGCAAAGGTTTTGTTCTGGTTTACAGGTTTAGGGTATATGTTGAAGGAGTATAAAAAATTGATTTTCTGTATTAAAACATTTAGAGTGCAAGCTGCTACGTTTCAGAACTAGTTTGAGACTTGACAGTGTTCTGTGTAACTATGTTTGTCTGAAGAATAATGATGAGAGCATGCTTTGAAGCTCCTAAAGCTTTTGCCACGAACTTTTCAGGTGACAATACAATATGATTACCAAAAATCTCTCTGAAGCACCTAACAGATGGTTCCACTCGAAAAGTCTCAAACTCCAAATGCGCCTGCATAGCATTGGCAGTAACATTTCGTGGATCAGAACTTTAGTATCTGCTAATAAATGAGGACTTATCGATGTTTTCAGTAGTAATAATCTCTATGCAATGGCAACTTTGGAGTTCAGAAGGATCATGTGCTGTTTATTCATCACTTTTTTATAGAAGAACCATGATGTGTGTCAACTGAAAAGCAGAGGATGTCTTTGAAAAGCTCCTGGGCCGTGAGCACCATTCAATGTTTTTGTGGCCTTCTAGCCCGAATTTTTTTTATTTTTATATTTTTTTTACGATTTTTGAAAAATAAATACTTGGGTAAAAATTTAGCAGATCTGGTCCTATGTCGCCATTTGAAGCGGCTATCGCCGTTTCATTCGGCGAAAAGGTCCTCCCCTGACGATGGTGGGCCCTTTCGCCGTTTGATACGGCTATAGCCGTTTCAAACGGCGAAAGGTCCGTGGGAGGCAACTGGCTATATTTGTTTAATTGTTTTTATTTTATGCCAAAAAGGTGAATAATTTAATTTATGTTGATTAATAGTTGATATATTTTTTCCGCTCGATTTGGTTCCATAATATGAATTGACGTAGTTTTTGACACATAAATTTTTTTTCGGTTATATTTGGTACCGTTTAAATTTTCTACCGTTTAATGTCGTAGATTTGTTTATGATACTTGTTTAATGTCGTAGCTATCGACAAAATACCGGTTTAATGTCAAAATCAATTAGTTGATATATTTGTTTAATGTTGTAGCTATCGACAAAATACTAACTACCATATACATATACCTAGTATCTAGGTGTATACAGTCTAACTAGCTATCTACAGAATACTAACTACCATCTACATATACCTATAAAAAATTACACCAAAAATTTATAAAGCGGTCTAAATGTACTAACTAATTTTTTTCTATGTCCTAGTTCATATAAAATAACTACACTTAAAACTAAAATCTACGTGTGCACAACTAAATCTAAAACCTAGCATCTAAAATTACACCTAACATTTATAAAGTAGTCTAGATCTACAAACTAATTTTTTTCTATGTCCTAGTTCATATCTAAAAAAACTCAATTTAAAACTAAAATCTACGTGTGCACAGGCTGGCTAACTATATCTAAAAGCTAGCATCTACAAATATCTATCTAAAAACATAAATGAAATAAATGGCATAGGTAAATAAATTACCTGATGCGAAGTGTAGATCTGGCAGAGCTTCGCTGCCCTCTCCTTCCCTCCCCTCCCTCCCCTCCCCTTCCCTCTCCTCTCCTCTTCCTTCTGGGCGTGGCGGCGGTGAAATGGTGCTGAGAGCCGAGCTCTCAGCCGCGCGCTGGTACTTATGGGCGGGGGCGCCTTTCGCCGGGGCAAACGGCGAGGCCTCGAGCCTTTCGCCGAACGTTACGGCGAAAGGGCCTTTCGCCGGATGGGGTGGCGAAAGGGCCTTTCGCCGGATGGGGTGGCGAAAGGCTTCGTGGGCCCGTGGCGCCGACAGCCTTTCGCCGGATGGGCCGGCGATTTTTTATTTGACCTCGGTAACTCACCTTTGACCGCGCCGACAGGTGACGTGGCCCCACCTTTTTCCTTTTTGCCGGATGGGGCGGCGAAAGGCTGCGATTTTTAAATTTTTCGCCGTTTGGGCCGGCGATAGCCGTTTCAACTGGCGACATAAGCCCAGATCTGCTAAATTTTTGCCCAAGTGTTTATTTTTGAAAAATCATAAAAAAATATAAAAATAAAAAAAATTCTTCTAGCCCGTGCTAGCCTGATATAGGCCCACAACAAGCCTAGCTGACAGCGACCCAGCCCGAACAGAGCTTTCTCCAAAAGGGACTATATCGGGTGGAGGCAAAGCACCTCCTTGGCGATCGCCTGTAGGCAGGGGAGGTTGGGAAGGTCCGACTCGTCAGCGAGACGGGTTGGCCCGACCACGGCGTCGAGCTTCGCCTGCGCGCGGCGGAGCACATAGGGTTTGTTTATTAGCTTAGCGTGATCGTCGTCATGTTCGTGCCCACCGCGAAGATGTCCTGCATGCATGCAGGTAGTAAATGGTTTAACACTAAAGCAAAGCATCACATGATCTTCCTATTTTCTGCTCAATTATCACTAACGAACCTTTTTTTTTTGCAAATTGGCTTGTAGTCCAATGGTAGGACGGTCCAGTGGGACGCTACCCACCAGGGTTCAAATCATGGTGCTCGCACCTTTTCATGAGATTTTTCAGGATTTACCGGCATTATGCGTTAAGTGGTAAGCGACGTTCCCGTCGACAACGAGGTGACTTCAGGAATCTCCGGATCTGCCGGGTGTTCAGTCCTTCGAAGGTGCTCATAGGGGTAGGGTCTGCGTACGTGTGTTCATAGAGATGAGTGTGTGAGCGTCTGCGTTGTACTGTGTAATTCTAAAAATAATGAACCCATTTTTTTCAAATGAACTTGAGACCCAAGCAAACGATCCTTAAATTTACCAAAATTATAGACGAATTAATTGTAACCGCTATTGTTTGAAAAAACATAACAGAGAATAAAGAACGGATCTTTCTTCTACTTCTAAATATAGCTAGTTCTCTCGATTTTAGTGTAGGGTTGGATACAATGTTTTCATGGTAAAATTCAGTCAGCTTTCCAATTAAAAAAACGTAATTGGTCTGGTGCTATGAACTGCAGATTATATAGTGCAGATGAAAACACATATCGTATTATCTTTAATGACCTTTGGCTAACATTTTTTTTTTGGTGAATTTCAGACACAAGCACATGCATGTATAAGACTCGGCTCAGGTCGTTGGTCGTCTCACACGGACTATGGTGCCATTGCGTAAGGGTAGAGTAGGGATCAGGTGTTTTGTCGACCTGCGTGAGAAAAAGTCAAATTGCCCGGAAGCTGTCATACCCCCCTCGTTTTTTAATGATGTTGGAAGCCTAAGGAAGGAGGAGGTACCTAAAGCGGAAGATAAACAAGATGATGGTTGCAGTGTCAAGGTTGACACTCTGAAAATTGATACAGTTATTTGAAAAAGATGGTGATAGTGATCCATTTAGGAGTTATTCTTGGAGAGCTTTTGAGCTTGTGTACAAAAAGACTAGTGAAGCAGAGTGGGAGTGTGGGACTGCGTTAGCAACCAAAGATGAGGTGTTGAGTGTTTTGTCTGTGAACATGTCTTCCTCGCATCTAAACTTACCTTGCAAAGCTGGTATCCTAGGGTATACCTTTGGTCTTAAAA
Source organism: Urochloa ruziziensis (assembly GCA_015476505.1). Lineage (NCBI taxonomy): Eukaryota > Viridiplantae > Streptophyta > Magnoliopsida > Poales > Poaceae > Urochloa > Urochloa ruziziensis. The sequence goes on along the minus strand of CM027126.1, from coordinate 15,745,688 downwards.
AGTTGCCTTTCTCCTAGTCTACCATAAAAGATTTTATTGGCCGACATCTGCATGCCGGCAACGGCAACGAACAATGACTTCAACTGGGTCAACGACGCCATCAATCATTCTGCCGTGCTGCGCAGGATGCTAACGAGCGGCAGTGACGAGCCCAGCTGGCAGCAGCTACCCGTCAAAACACTCTGTACAGTACAGTCCATCTCGGTTTGGATGTGAGGTAAGTGCAAGTATTATAATCTATGGGCGAATGGACGGGAACAGTTCAGCACCGTTCTGACATAGGAGAGAGAATGCAGAAGAGAGACAAAAGCCGACGACCGGCGAGACGCCCGCAAGCAGCCAGCGTATGAGACTATCTTTCATGCATGTTATCGGCCTCTCATTGGTTCGCGTAGCAGTTGGAAGCACGCGCAGCATTAAAAGCGGGTGGAGCCTGCCACCACAAACACGACAGCTCGCATGAGTTGGCACGCGATACGTCGGCAAGCAGGCAAAACCGTAAACCTTACTCTAATAAGCTGGACTGATTCGGAGGCAAGGGGATCTTACAGGAAAGAGTGCCGAGCAGAGACGACGGGAATGGCCTGATGAGACTATCTCCAACAATGGAGACCTAAATCGGAGACTCATTTACTACTTTAGGTTTCCTACAGTAAAAAAGTCTGTGACCCATAAACTTTCTTCTCCAACAGAAGACCCAAAAGAGCATCCTTTCTGCGAATGGGTTACCAGGAGAGAGGATACCCAGTTTTAGGTTCCCTCTCTCCTAAAAACCCATTTTGGGTTTGGGTATGGGTACTCTGTTGGAGGCTGAAATAGTGCCATGAAAGACTCATTTTGGGTTTGGGTTTCCTTTTGGGTCACTTGTTGGAGATAGTCTGATAAGAGGAGAAATGGGGAACCCCTTTCCAAGCGTAAATTTTCTGAAAAGATGTTTTCACATATAAGTTTTGTACAATCTTGACACCAATTCCATTAAACTCGATTTTTATATTAAAAACTCTTGATAATATTGAAACAGAGATAATCTACAAAACCTATTGAAATAAATCATCCAAAAAATTGTCAGACTTGGAAAGCGAAATAAATTGATACAAATTAATTCAAGTATATCTAATTTTGAGACCACAATGAAAGCAAGTGGTGTGACAATAAGGAATTGAAAGAACATAGTAGAAAGCAAAATAAAAAAAACAAGGTGAAGAAAAATATGCTGAGTTCATACAAACATATAGCAAAACCTATACTACCACCATAAAATATGAAGATATATTTTATGGTGGATTCAAAAAAATAGATTTGATATTTTAGGTGTTGATCCATGTTTTCACAAATTTAGTTAAAACTAGAGAAATTTAACTCTCGAGACAAAATTAAAATGACCTATCTATACTGTAAAGGACGACAAAATTTTCGTTTCGTCCGTCGACATCTATATCCTACACCATCGGATTTTATGAAGATCGAATGCTCTATATTAATCTAAAGAGTCCATGTTGACTACATCTCACCTTTGAGCCTACGTCGTTGGATTTTATGATGATCGAACGCTCTAGATTAATCTAAAGAGTCCATGTAAACTACATCTCTAAATTAGTATTTTTTAAAAAACACGTGTCTGCGGCACGTGCCCTTCTGCTAGTAATTAATTGAAACGGAGGGAGTAGTTACTAAGAAATCCAAGTGATCAAATCTAAATCTTGTGATTCTCTCCTTCATTTTTTATAAATTCAACAAATTTAGTTATTGCATCGACGTAAATGCACCATCAGCTTGCTAGTTTACCTAGAACAAGCTCGCCGGTCGTCACAACAAAAATGAAAATTCTATCGAAGATTTGGAGTGCTTTCCAATCCATGGGTGTATAGTTATGTTTGAATAAGGCCCGCAACTACACATGAGAGCGATTATACTCCTCTAATTACGTCTGAACAAGACCTTCAGCCAATCAGGATGCGTATACGGTAGACCCTTGACCCATCCACACGATATAATGCCTGTACTCCATCGCCAGCTGAGCTGCCTTACACACAAAAGGCCAGCTTCCCGCGTAAAACAATGGCACGACCGAACACCTGCTACCTTCCTCGATCCGCCTCTTATCATGGCCTTATTCCTCCTACTCGGTAGTAATTGCAAATCCGACAGCCCAGCCGCTGGTGACCGCGAGACGCTGCTTGCCGTCAAGCATGAATGGGGCAACAACCCCTCGCAGCTGGCGTCGTGGGATCCCGCCGCCGCCGCCGACCACTGCACCTGGAAAGGCGTCAAATGCGCCACTTCTGGGGGGCTGTCATAGAGCTTTCTAGAACCTGACTTGAATCTCACCGGCTCGGTTCCGGCGTCCGTGCGCGCGCTCTAGAACCTGACCCGCCTCGACCTCTCCTACAACAACCTCACGGGCACCTTCCCCGGCGCCGCGCTCTACGCATGCGAGCAGCTCCGCTTCCTCGACATTTCCGAAAACCGGTTCTCCGGGCCGCTCCCGCACGACATCGACGGTCTCTCTCGTCAGCAATGGAGCACCTCAACCCGTCTGTGAACGGCTTCTCCGGTTCCGTGCCAGCCGCAGTGGCGCGGCTGCCAGCACTCAAGTCCCTGCTGCTCGACAACAACCGCTTCACCGACACGTACCCCGCAGCCAAGATAAGCGAGCTCGCTGAGCTTGAATGGCTCACGCTTGCCTACAACGCCCGTGCCACTGGGGTTTGCCAAGCTGACGAAGCTGACCTATCTTTGGATGGACAAAATTAACCTCATCGGGGAGATTCCGGAGGCGTTCGTGAGCCTCGCTGAACTCACGATGCTCTCCATGTATTCAAACAATCTCACTGGCTCGATCCCAGCGTGGGTTTGGCAACATCAGAAGCTTGAGTATATCTACCAAGGCTGCAACGGCCTCTCCGGCGAGCTGGCACGCAACTTCACCGCGGTGAACTTGGCTGTCCTTGACGTGTCGATGAATCATCTAACAGGAGAGATACCGGCGGGCATTAGCAATCTCAAGAACCTGGAGGAAATTTTACTTTTCAACAACCAGTTCACCAGACTGATTCCGGCCAGTGTCGGGATGCTACCGCGGCTCCCTGACTTTTGGGTGTTCGACAACCAGCTATCCGGCGAGCTCCCACCAGAACTAGGTAAGCACTCGCCACTGGACAGTTTTGAGGTGTCCAACAACAACCTTTCAGGCATGCTGCCAAAGGCACTCTGCGCTAATGGAAAGCTCGATCTAATCGATGCCTCCAACAACAGCTTCTCCGGCGAGCTCCCGGCAAACCTACGTGATTGTACCCTGCTGAGGTATCCTCTAGCATCTCAAACATCTGGATGGGGAACAACATGTTCTCTGGATCCATCCCGACATCCGCAACAGGGCTGAAGGTGTTCAGAGCGGAGAACAACCGGCTCAGTGGTGCATTGCCAGCCGACATGAGCAAGCTTTCCAATCTTACCGAGTTGTCACTGGCCGGCAATAGCATAACTGGTCCCATACCATGATACCAACGCATAGCAAAATGCTGCAGACAGCTCATTCGGCTCGACTTCACTAGCATTTGGATGTCTATTGTCTAGCAGAATGCCATAGGGATGCCCGGCGATGCTGTCGAGCACTGGAGATACTTGATTTGCGTGATGATGAGATCATTGGTCTCTGATTCTAATGTTGTGACATCTTCAGAGAGCAAGGTTTTGTTCTAGACTCCTAGTTTATATGTTTAGGGTATATGCTGAAGGAGCGTCGTCTAGTATAAAATATTGATTTTCTTTTTTTTATGTGAGCTCCGAAGTTTCGACACCTAGTTTAAGATTTGACAGCGTCCAGTGTAACTATGCTTGTCTGAAGAATAAGATGAGTGCATGTTTTGAAATCTCTCTGAAGCTCCTAACAGATGGCTCTGCTACAAAAGACCAAATGCACTCACATGGCATTGGCAATATCAATTCGTGGATCAGAACTTCAGTATCTGCATGCAAATAAATGAGGGGTTGATCGATGTTTTCAATGGTTTTAGGATATATATGCCATGCTGATTTTAGAATTCAGAAGGACCAAGTTATCCATCACTTTTATAGAAGAATCATGCATGTGTCAACTGCAGAACAACAGCAAAACAGAGGATGTCTTTGAAAAGTTCCTGGGCCGTAAGCACCATGCAATCAACATTTTCGTGGCTCCTTGGTTGGCCCGTACGTGCTAGCCCAACAAAGGTCCACGACAAGGCTAACTGACTAGGCTAACTGACTGACACTGACTCAGCCCGAACAGAAGTTTCTCCAAAGGACTGGTAGAGACGTCCTCTCCTCGATCAGGCAGCCCATCATAGTTTCACTTCTCCGCCGCAGCCTCGTCGGCGACGAGATCCGGCATGGGGTCAAACCTCGCCTTGACAGTGCAGACGAGCGGGTGCTTCCTGGGGAGCGTCAGCCCCGGCCCCTCCTCCATGTCCACGGGCGCGCCCCCAACCGGCTCCCACTCGAAGCACTGCACCATGGCGGCCAGCGCCGCATGCACCACCAGCATGGCCAACGACGCGCCGGGGCAGATCCGCCTCCCTGACCCGAACGGCAGGAGGTGGAAGTGCTGCCCGCGCACGTCCAACCCGGCGCTCTCCCCGCCCTCCAAGAACCGCTCGGGCCGGAACGCGAGCGGGTCGGGCGCCCAGCTCGCCGGGTCACGCCCGATCGCCCACACGTTCACGAACACCGTGGCTCCCACGGGCACGTCGTAGCCGGAGACCTTGCAGGGATCCATGGATCGGCGGACGATGAGGGGCCCCGTCGGGTGGAGGCGGAGCGTCTCCTTGGCGATCGCCTGCAGGTAGGGGAGGTTCTGGAGGTCCGACTCGTCGGCGAGGCGGGTTGGCCCGACCACGGCGTCGAGCTCCGCTTGCGCGCGGCGGAGGACCGAGGGGTTGTTGATTAGCTCCGATAGCGCCCACTCCAGCGTGATCGTAGTCGTGTCCGTGCCGGCCGCGAAGATGTCCTGCATGCATGCAAATGCATGAGTGTACTAGTACATGGTTAAAGCGCTAAGCATCACACTGATAGATCTACCTGTTCTCTGCTCACTTGATCTATGAAATGAACCCAAATGGACTAGAGAGCCAAGTAATTTTTAATTTACCAAAATTATATAGTTAGAGCAACTCCAAGAGACTCTTTAAATCCTTCTTCATTGTTAATTTTAGAGATTTTGATTAAAAAGTTACCTTCCAACAACCTCTCTATTTGATTATTCAAACATAGTCACTCTCTATTCCGGATTTCTCGCTAGCAAAATATAGAAAAGAGAATAGCTCTCTAGAGTGCATGCAAGATATAAAGAAGCTGTTGGAAACATGAAGATATAGAAAACGATTTTTATGCAAATGGCTCTTTAAATGATGATTTAGAGAATGATTTTTAGAGAGCCTCAGACTCTTGGAGATGATCTTAATAATGAATAGAGGCCGCTATTTTTACATAGAGGGCAAAGGGCATACAAAAGGAATCTTTATTTTCTACTTCTAAATATAGCTAGTTCTCTCGACGTTGGTGTAGCGTTGGATACAATGTTTCCTTCAATCACATGGGAGGAAATAATTTTTCTTCGGTTTACGCTCGACCCGATGCTTGATTGGATCTACGCAACAGTCTGACAATTACGAAACTTATAAAAAAAACAGCCATGGACGTACCAGCATGAACGCCTTGATGTTATCTCTGGTGAGCGGCATCTCGGCTGCTTCATCCTCGTGCATGTCGAAGAGCATGTCCAGCAAGTCCTTGGCACCCACCTCGCCGCCCTCCTCCTCCCTCCACCGCCGCCTCTCGGCGTCCCTCGCCGTGAGTATCCTCTCCATCATGGCGTCGAACCTCCGGTGCACGGCGTCGACGCGCTTCCCAATTCCCTGCACGTCCCAGTGCTCGAACACGCCGATGTAATCCTGCAAGTTAAACGTTCCCGTGAGCTCCGCCGTCTCCGCCACCACCGCCCGCATCTCCTCCGTGTCGCCGTCCTCCTCCCCGGTCCACCGCCGGCTCATCACCATCCGCGACACGATGTCCCCCGTCAGCCCCATCAGCGCCGCGTCCACGTCCACGGCGGCTCCGGCGCCGCCGCCGCTCAGGGAGGCGACGAGGCGTGCCACCTCCTGGCGGCGGACGTGGCGGAGGCGGTCGAGGGTGCGCCCCGCGAGGAGCTCGTGGACGCAGGCGCGCTTCATGAAGCGCCAGAAGGGCCCGTAGGGGGAGAAGGAGAAGTCCTGGCCGCCGTAGGTGAGGCGGCGCACGGCGGCGGGCTTGGGCCGGTCGAGGAAGGCCGGCTCGTGGGTCTTGAGCACCTCGCGGGCGGCGTCCGGGGAGCAGGCGGCGATGGCCGGGACGGAGCCCAGGCGGAGGTAGAGGAGCGGGCCGTGGCGCGCCGCCAGGCGGTGGAGGGCTTGGTGAGGGAGGGGAGCCAGGAGGTGGAGGTGGCCCAGGAAGGGGAGCGCGAATGGGCTCGGCGGGAGGCGGAGGCCGTTGCTGGCGCGGCGGCGATGTAGCGCGTAGAAGACGGTGAGGACAGTAAGGAGGAGGACGGGGAGGGTGGTGGGGGTGAGGAGGAGGTCTCGTGCTGCGGCCACTTCCATGGTGGCTGCTCTGCTGCAGAGTTGACCAGTGAGGTGATCTGCTTCCAACCAGCTGCTTGTGGGAATGTGCGATCGCTCTGCGGCATCGCGACTCGCGTGGCTTTTATATAGGCTAGAGTGAGATGCTCTGCTACGATTTTGGAGACAAGGGATTGCAAGCCGACAGCAGATGCCTTGACTTGCAGGGTTGCAGCACCACTGCACCCAGAGCCCAACAAACAGTACACTGGGAGATGAGACCTTACCCGGTAGGCCTGTGGGATCAGTTCCTCTAAGAAACTTCCTATTACTTTCACACACCCTCTAGATCCCATGTGCCCAAATTCTAGAAGGATTTGGCTGTTGTAGAGACCCAATTTAGGAGGCGCGTTTGTAGGCGATCCTCCCGTAAGGACCAGTAGTGGGCTTCTCTAGGAAGTAGGAACTTAGCAGGCGTTCTTTCTTCCTCTTTATTTTTCTTCCTTCCTTTCTTTTCATCTTCTTAGAGCAACTCTAAGAGAGTGTCCAAATGATATCTAATTGCTAGTTTTAGAGATTTTGATTAAAAATATACCTTCCAACAGGCTATCTATTTAGTTATTCAAACATAGTCACTCTCTATTTCGAATTTCTCGCTGGCTAAATATAGAAAAGAAGATAGCTCTCTAGAGTGTATGCAAGATATATAAAAGTTGTTGGAAAACAGAAAGATATAGAAAACGATTTTTATGTAAATGACTCCCTAAATGATGATTTAGAGAGTAAGTTTTACAGAGACTTTTGAAGACGCTCTTGCTCGCTCAATAATTGTGGAGAAGGGGGCATGTTGGGAGAACGTGTGGAACGTTATCGTGACATGCAGGAAATTCTAATGTTTTCTTATCGGTCCCTTTTTCATTTTTTTAGATTAAATTGGTCCCTTTTTCATAATCCAGATTGCTACCGTAATTCGTAATCTACGCTGTCGTTGTTTCCCACATTATCATCTTATACATCATCACACATAACTTCTAGTTCCTGGATGGTATTACATCCCGTGGAAAGATTCAAGGACAGTGACACAGAATGGTATTACTATGAGTCTTTGACAGCCACTGTCACCTGCAGGCCGCAACTTGCATTGGGGAATCGGTCTGTCAGCACTCAGCAGTAGTTCATGTACATGTTAATATATCTATTACCTTGACCAGGTAATATAACACTAACTAGCAGCTCTGGCACGCATCAAACCATCATCTTGTCTTAATCTATCTTGTTTTGCCGGCCGGCACGGCAGGCGGGGGGTGTAAAATAGCATGCGACGACAGGTGCTTTTCGGTGGAGTACATGCTTGTTTGCACCAACAATCCAAGAAGCTCGGGCGCTAAGCTCATGGGAAAGGAGGAAACGCAGCGAAAACGTCTCGTGGACCGCGTCATATATGGTCGCCACTTGCCGCCTTAGATTGCAGATCAAGCACTCGTATAGGCGAGTATGGGACGGAGCGGCGGGTATGATTTGTTTGTCGTATATGTTAGATATATATGTAGCTGTGCATACTCTGTTTTTACCTTCTCTGTGTTTTCCCTCTAGTTGGAGGGGTTTTCTGCATATTGTAGAGCTGTACATCTTGCCCCTTTGGGCTATGGAATAGACTGAGTTGCATATTCCTATCATGGTATCACAGCCTAGGGTTTCAAGCCCCCTGGACGACGCCGCCGCACCGCCGGCTCGCCGCCGGTGAGCCTCCGGCGGTCGGGCAACTCCATCTCTCCTTCTCCTTTGCGCCCTTCCCCCTCGCGCCCCCCTCCCAGCCCGTCGATTTGAGCCGCCGCCGCCGCCGGCCCGAATCGCGCCGCCGCCGCCCGATTTGAGTCCCCGCCGGCTCGATTCGCGCCGCCGCCGCCCGATTTGGGTGGCCGCCGGCCCGATTCGCGCCGCACGGCCTCGCGCGCCGCCTGCTCCGCCGTCCGAGCGGCCCCCGCGCGCAGCGCCGTCGTCCGTGTGGCCCGTGCCGCCGTCTCCGTCTGCTTCGGGCGGCCCACGCCACCACGCCCGCCTCATAGGCCCGCGCGCCAGCACCTCCTCTTCTGTTGTGCTATGGCTTCTCGGCCGGGTGCTGTCCCTGTCCCCCGGTGCCCAGTTGTGTTCAATGGCTCAAACTGGAGTGAGTTTGCTTTTCACATGGAGATTCATATGGGTGGACAGCAGCTGTGGAGCTACCTCACGGGCGAACGACCTTGTCCGCCTACGCCCGTTCTTCCCCCGCCACCCACCTACGCACCTGATGCAACTGATGATGTGAAGCAGCCTCTCCTTGAGGCCTTTGAGGCTGCGATGGAGACCTATCAGTCAGCTCTTGACATTCAGGCAGTTTGGATACGTGAGGAGGCACTGGCCAAGGCCATCCTTTTTGCAAGCATGGAGGTTGACATCTCTCTGTCTCTCCGGGGCCTCTCCACCTCCGACGTGATGTGGGCTCACCTCCGACGCAGTTACGAGGTTCGCAACGAGGCGTTGTACCTCGCGGTGGTTGATGAGGCTAGTGCACTTCGCCAGCACGACCTTACGGTGGACGAGTTCCATCGTCAGATGTCAGCTATCTGGCATCGTCTGGACACCTTGGGTGCGGAGTTCTGTGCTGCTGGCACTTGTCGGTGCTGTGATCGTCACCTGAGTCAGCGGGAGACTCTTCGTCTTCACGAGTTCTTCTCCCGTCTCCGCCCTGAGTTTGAGGTTGTCAGGTCCCAGCTCCTAACTCGCCGGCCTCGCCCGGTTCTCGACGAGGCACTGCCAGAGCTACGTGCAGAGGAGACTCGTCTTCGAGTGGGGGGCATGAGTGGGGCTCCGCAGATCTCCTCAGTCTTGGCTGCTCGAGCTCCTCTCCTACCCACTACTCCTCCTCCTCAGCCGCCACCGCCCACCGAGCTTCAGTGTGGCTACTGTGGCAAGTTTCGCCACACAGAGCCTTTCTGTCGCAAGAAGCAACGTGACAAGAAGAATCGTCGTGGGGAGTCCAGTGGTTCTAGTGCTGCTCGCCCAGTTTCTACCCTGGAGCAGGAGGTCCTCACGTTGTTCGTCGTCTCAATGCTGTTGCTTCGTCACCCTCTGGCACTACTGCTCAGGCTTCTGGTTCTCCAGCACCACCTCCTCCCTCAGGTACACCATCTAAGTGGTTCCTTGATTCTGGCGCGTCCTTTCACATGACTCCTGATTCCAGTCAGTTGTCATCTCTGTCCCGTGTTGATCCACCTCCCGTTGTTCAGACAGCTGACGGCACCTCCCTTCCAGTTGTTGGTCGTGGTGTTCTTTCTACATCTTCTTTTCATGTTCCCACTGTTTCTCATGTCCCTCATCTCACTATGCAGTTGATGTCTGCTGGTCAATCACTGATCATGGTTGTCGTATCATTCTTGAGTCTGACTCTTGTTCTGTTCAGGATCTCCGTACGGGACTTCTGGTGGGGACTGGGCCTAGGCGTCATGACTCTCAGCGTCTTTGGGAGCTTGATTGGTTGCGTCTTCCTTCGCCCATTTTGGCTAATTCGTCGTCCCGTCTCCCTGCTTCCGCATCAGCTGTGTCCACCAGCTGCTACTTTTGCTCAGTGGCATCGTCGTCTCGGACATCTCTCTGGCTCGAGACTTTCCACTCTTGTTGGTAGTGGTGTTTTAGGTCCTGTTTCTGGTGACGCTGTTCTTCATTGTACGGGTTGCAAGCTTGGCAAACAGCTGCAACTCCCCTATCCTTCTAGTGATTCTATGTCACGGCGTCCCTTTGATCTCATTCACTCTGATGTATAGGGGCGTGCTCCTTTTGTTTCGAAAGGGGGTCACTCCTATTATGTTATATTTATTGATGATTATTCTCGCTTTACATGGATCTATCTTATGTCCTCTCGTGGTCAGTTTTTGTCTATCTACCAGCAGTTTGCAGCTATGATTCGCACTCAGTTTGATTCTCCTATTCGTGCTTTTCGTGCTGATTCAGCTGGAGAGTACATTTCTGACGCACATCGTCGCTTTCTTGCTACCGAGGGTACCCTTGCTCAGTTTTCTTGCCCTGGTGCCCATGCTCAGAATGGTGTTGCCGAGCGCAAGCATCGTCACATTCTTGAGACTTCTCGTGCTCTTTTGCTATCTTCTGAGCTTCCACCTCATTTTTGGGCTGAGGCTGTCTCCACGGCTGTTTTTCTTATTAACAGACAACCGTCCTCAGTTCTTCAGGGGTGTACTCCCTATGAGCGCCTTTTTGGGCATCCTCCGAGCTACAATCATCTCCGGTGTTTTGGGTGTACCTGCTTTGTCCTTCTTTCTCCTCGAGAGCGCACTAAGCTGACTGCTCAGTCAGTTGAGTGTATTTTCCTTGGGTACAGTACGGAGCACAAGGGTTATCGTTGCTATGACCCTGTTGCTCGTCGGATGAGGATTTCTCGGGATGTCACTTTTGATGAATCACGGCCTTTCCACCCTCGCTCCTCCTCGTGCCCCTCTTCCACCACTGTCGAGTCTATTTCCTTCTTGACTCTCCCTGATTCGTCTCTTCCGCTGCCTCTTTCACGCTCCTCGCCTTCTTCGTCCCCACCTATCTCGTCTTCACCACCATCATCTTCCGCTCCTCCTGTTGCCTCCGTCCCTCCACTAGAGGTGCCCTCTCATGAGCTCCCTCATGTCTCCACTCCTACACCCACCTTCGAGTCTTCTCCGTCGCTCCTTGGGCCTGCTCCTATGAGCGTCCCCCCTCGTGAGATCACTCACGTTTACAGTCGTCGTCCGAGGCCTCCTCCTCCTCCACCAACAGAGTCCTCTTCCTCGCTTCTTGGACCTCCTCCAGAGTCGACTCGGTATGCTCTTCGTGACCGTAGTGCAATCCATCCCCCGGATCGCTATGGCTTCACTGCTGCTGCTCTTGTAGAGCCATCCACTTACCGAGAGGCTGTTGTCCACTCAGATTGGCAGCATGCCATGGCTGAGGAGATTGCTGCCCTGGAGCGCACTGGTACATGGGATCTTGTCCCTTTACCACCTCATGTGACACCTATTACTTGCAAGTGGGTTTATAAGATCAAGACTCGCTCCGATGGATCCCTTGAGCGCTACAAAGCTCGTCTTGTGGCACGTGGTTTTCAGCAAGAGCAAGGTCGTGACTATGATGAGACATTTGCTCCGGTTGCTCACATGACCACGGTCCGGACTCTTCTTGCTGTTGCTTCCGTTCGTCAGTGGTCCATCTCCCAGCTCGATGTTAAGAATGCTTTTCTCAATGGTGAGCTACGTGAGGAGGTCTACATGCAGCCACCTCCAGGATACTATGTTCCACATGGTATGGTTTGTCGGTTGCGCCGCTCTCTTTACGGCCTTAAGCAAGCTCCTCGGGCCTGGTTTGAGCGCTTCTCCTCTGTTGTCACTGATGCTGGTTTTAAGCCCAGCGACCACGACCCTGCTCTCTTTGTTCATACTTCTCCTCGTGGCCGCACACTTCTTCTTCTCTATGTTGATGACATGCTTATTACCGGCGATGATTCTCAGTTCATTGACTTCGTGAAGAAGCGTCTTAGTGACAAATTCTTGATGTCTGACATGGGTTCTCTCCGTTACTTTCTTGGTCTCGAGGTCTCTTCCACGCCTGCAGGCCTCTACCTGTCCCAGGAGAAGTACATCCAGGATCTTCTGTGTCGCGCTGCTCTCACCGATCAGCGCATTGCTGATACACCTATGGAGCTTGGCATTCACCTAACGTCGACTGATGGTGAGCCTCTTGCTGATCCCACTCGCTATCGTCACCTTGTTGGGAGCCTTGTTTACCTTGGGACCACTCGTCCAGACATTTCTCATGTTGTTCATATTCTAAGCCAATTTGTCTCTGCTCCCACACAACTTCACTATGCCCACCTTCTTCGTGTTCTTCGATACCTTCAGTGGCACCATCTCGCGTCGCTTGTTCTTTCCTCGCTCTAGTGGCCTCCAGCTTCGAGCATACTCTGATGCGACTTGGGCAAGTGACCCCTCTGATCGTCGCTCCCTTTCAGCTTATTGTGTCTTTCTTGGATCCTCCTTGATTGCTTGGAAAACCAAGAAGCAGACAGCAGTTTCCCGGTCGAGTGCTGAGGCTGAGTTGAGAGCTATGGCGACTGTGACGGCTGAGATCACTTGGCTTCGGTGGCTCCTTGAGGATTTTGGTGTGATGTCTTCTGCACCAACTCCTCTCTCTTCCGACAGTACCGGTGCCCTCAGTATTGCTCGGGATCCTGTGAAGCATGAACTCACCAAGCACATCGGTGTTGATGCTTCGTACACGAGATCACAAGTGCATGATCAGATTGTGGCTCTTCATTATGTGCCTTCCGAGTTTCAGTTGGCAGATTTCTTCACAAAGGCACAAACAAGGGCTCAACACAGCTACTTTCTCTCCAAACTCAGTGTTGTGGATCCCCCATGAGTTTGAGGGGGGGTGTTAGATATATGTGTAGCTGTGCATACTCTGTTTTTACCTTCTCTGTGTTTTCCCTCTAGTTGGAGGGGTTTTCTGCATATTGTAGAGCTGTACATCTTGCCCCTCTGGGCTATGGAATAGACTGAGTTGCATATTCCTATCAGTATACACCTTTTCTGTCCTAAATTATATAGGCTGTCTTGATATGTACCTAAATGGCTAAATGATACTACCTTTGTTTCAAATTATTTGTCGTTTTGGCTTTTCTAGGTTCATAGTAAATTTATGAACATAGAAAAGCCAAAACGACCTATAATTTAGAACGGAGAAAGTATATAATTTGGACCGGATGGAGTAGTTTCGATCAAATTGTTGCATGTGGGATGGAACAAGCAGTTGTTGAGTGCTTGCTCGTGGGATGGTATGAACAATGATATGTGTTGCTTTTTTTTAGTGTAACAGGAGGAGCAACCTCCTGGATATATAAACTTATAGGTGAAGTTTAACAAAGAACTCTCAAGAAACGAAAAGGGAGGAGAAGAAAATCAAAAAGATTACAATTGTTGCTCTAGCCATCGATCAGTCATTGGCTGTTTCCAATCTTCTTCTTTCACCCTTAGGCAATGTTTTCCTAGACGCTAAACGCTAGACAGTTGGCCACCCTCCGTTTAGCGTTTAAACAACTTAGGCAATAAATTAAACGGTTTAAACGGTGTGCACTGTAGCAGTAATATATATTAAAATATTATAATTTGGTACTATTTTTTAGTAATTGCGGTTTTTAGGTTGTAACATAACATATAATGTCACAAAATCATTGTATAGTGCCTAACAATCACATACACACAACTCTAGATTCATATTTTTCTTCTTCAAAAGAGCTTATGACTCAATATTTTCCGACTAGCATTTAATTATCCTGTTAGAGCATGTTTCTTATTCCCTATATGACAGTCTAAACATGTGTTTAAGTGTCTAGACATATTTAATTGTTGTTTAATTTCATCGTTTAAACTGTTTTTTGACCAAGTTGACCGTTTAAACGCGTTTAGCGTTTAATTGAGCGACTAGGGCCCTAAACTAGACGCATGCCCTCTGATTACAGTTTAAACGCGTCTAAACGATCGTCTAGACGCGTTCAGGCAAACAGTGCCCTTAGGATAACCAGGGTGAAAGATTGCCCAAGTTTTCCATGCAGTTTTGAATATTTGGTGCAATGCCCTCAAAGATCAGGTTGTTCAATTCCTTGTCATCTAGATACTACAAAGACAAAATCTATGAACAGTAGTGTTGCTCACGAGAGGAGTCCGATCGATGGGCAGTGAATGATTTCGCGTCCCCTATGGGCCTATGGGCCAAGGCCAGGATGGGCAGTGAATCTTGCAAGCTCTCTCTCATGTAGGGAAATGTTTCCCGCCTGGCCCCAAGCCAGAAAAACCAATCTTGCAATTGTTCAACTTGCAAGGACTAGGGGAAGGAAACAGTGCAACCACAGTACCACACCCCATGCGCGTACATATATATATATGATGTGTTCCTGAGTGTCTCTACGTCCTTGGAAAAGAAATCATTAAGGTTCAGTTCATCGATCGCATGTGTGAAACGTGAAAACTTTGCGGACGGAAGTCATGGTGCCCTCATGGGAACTAACCGGCCGGTCTCCCGGCGCACGGGATGGGCCACTTGCTGGTTGCTGGAAGCCTGGAAGCGGCCGTGGACTTCGACCCGCTAGCCCCTTCATGTGCGATCTATCCCATGCATGCAGCACGCCTGCATTATCGACTCGATATGGTTTGGCATTATCCAAGGAATCCTAAGAAGCTTCTCTCTCGAAGGATCCATTATTTTGCAGGGTAGAAAAGCCCCTGGATGTCAGGTTATTATTCGTAGTAGCATCAAAAGGGCCAAAGAGGTATCAATTAAACTTTTTTTTGCGGGTAGGTATTAATTTAATTTTGTGTTTGAGGAATCATCATAAATAAATTAAAGAAATCGACCCTTTAATTTTAGGAGAGAATAGATCACTATTGGAAAAATCATTATCCTAATCGGCTCATACGAACCGGTCCAAAATGTTCGCTTCGTTTAAGTCATTCGAAAACGGTGGAATAGACAACACTACAGTATTTCCGCTTTGAATAGTTATCCTAAGCGGATCAGACTGCGCCGCTTCCAATAACTAGTTATTCTAACCCCTCAATGTCAGGCTATTGGTAGCAGCATCAAAAGGGCCAAAGATCGATGTATTGATTTAATTTTGTGTTTGAGGAATCATCATAATTAAATTAAAGAAATCGACCCTTTAGTTTTAGGAGAGAATAGATATGTGAATTCTAGATCGGCATGCCTCATTTTTTAGACGATCCTTGCTTGAATCGGGAAAGCATGGAGATCTGGAGATGCATATTGCGATGTGGTTATTTGAGAAGATATTTGAGATCTGGAGATGCATTTGCGATGTCGTTATTTGAGATCATGGAGATCTGGAGATGCAGTTGCGGTTGTTATGCGCAACGACAAGGTCGTCGCGGCAGCATGCAGGCGGGCCCAGGCCGCCGCCATCACAGGCGAATAAGGCGGCGTGCCTAGGAAGGGGGCGACCCACGCAGACACCGCCGGGCCCACCGGCGCGTATCAAGTCTGAGTCCTTGGAGTCCAAGTCAAGTAAGATTTAGTTTAGAGATTTTAAAAAAGGTTTGTTAGTAAAGGATGGATCCCGATCTACAATGAATCCAATCCGAGTTACCTTAGAGCATCTCCAAGAGAAGCCCTATCCAACTTGCCATCGTCAAATTTGGGTCGCCAAAGCCAAAATCGGTCTCCAACATCATTGGTATCCAGCTTGCTATGTTTAGCAACTTGCTAAATTGCTCCTCCCACTTGCCAAGTCTGGCAACTCCAGCACCCTTGCCATCCGGGTCGCATGCCTGGAGGAGGAGCTGGCCCCACCGCAACAGCGCCGCCCCGTCCCGGGAACACGCCGCACGGGAGGAGCCGGCCGGCGAGGAAGGAAGGGTGACGACGATGGCGCGGGCGGCGGGAGGAGCTGCGGCGGCCCTCCACTTCCCTCTCCATGGCGCTGCGGTGGTGGGTACGGAGAGGAGCTCGGCCGCCGGGGGCGAGGAGGGTGAAATCTCCTCACGCCGGCGAGAAGGGGCCAGCGGGGAGGAGACGGCCAGCTGACGCCGGCGAGGAGGGCCCAGCGGGGAGGAGACGGCCGGCCGACGCCGCATCTCCTCTGCCGTCCGCTGGGCAGGGAGCAGCCTCGCCGCCGAGCGGGAGTCGAGGAGAGGAAGCGCGGGAGAGGAAGGGCGCCGGCCAGGAGCAGAGGAGGAGCGGGCCGCGGGCGGGAGAGGAGGACAGGCGGCGCTGACCGAGGCCGCGATTGGAGGAGGAGGCGCCGCCGGGCCAGGAGAGGAGGGGGATGGGGCACGGTCGCCGCTGTAGGAGGAGATGAGGATGAGGAGGGGTGGGAACTGGGAAGAAGAAGGAAAAAAAAGGAAGGGATGACGCATGGGTCCCATGCGTCAGAGGGTGTGTAGGAGAAGAATTGAAGTAGCCGTTGAGATTTGGTAAGTCAAAAATGGAGAGTCTGTTGGAGTGAGTAGTATAGTATGGAGAGGAATCTTTTTGTTAAGTCAGATAGAGAGTCAGATAGAGACTCGAAAATGGGGAGGCTATTGGAGTTGCTCTTAGGCGTTAAGTTTGGAGTCGCTATATATTGATGGGAGTTGTAACCAAATGAATCAAGACAGAAATTATAGGAGTAACTCCCTTTTTAGTTTCAGCTCTCTAGCTCTCTCTCTACCGCCGTCGCCCCCTCTCCCTGTGCCTCCATCGCCGTCGCTCCTTGCCCTAGCTGCCGTCGCCGCCCCTCCTAGGCCGCCGGTCCCCCTAACCCCCGCTTCCGTCTTACATCGGTATATTCATTTTTTAAACGAACCTTGCTTGAGTCGGGAAAGCATGGAGATCTGGAGATGGATTTGCGACGTGGTTCTCTGAGAAGATATTGAATTGCACGTTGGATTCAAAACATTTTTTTTTCTTTTTTGCAAATTTCCGGTTAGTTTTTTCTGAAAAGATCTTCTTGTTCGTATAAAATATAGTGTTTAATTTAATCATGTGAATATATGATCAGTATCCAAATTTAGCGAGTATGTTTTTTTTCCTTCTCACAGGACATGTGCGCTTACTCATCCCATGCAAAAGTGACATTTTGGACATCGATATGTCCCCAAAACACACTATAAAACGTAAAAAAGTTGTACTTAATTAGCATTTTCAAAAATCCAAACCTGCCATACACATAAAGAAAAGCATGCAAACAAGGTTTTGAAAAACAGCTAAACTTTGTCACTTATTCATGACCATGAGACGCACTTAATCAGTGTACCTAGTTACTATTGGACATGATTTGAACGTGCCTTGCATTGTCACAACGGCAGGCGGGGTGTTGTTAAAAAAAACGGCACGCGGGCGGGGTGTTGTTCAAAATGAAACGGCACGCGGGGTGACGGTTGTTGGTCACAACGTCTTGAACCGGCGTGCAAGCGCATGGAGAAAAGCAGGAGAAAATGGAGAAATAGCGGAGCGGGGAGGTGACGGGTGGGCGTGGGCTGAAAGGCTACCAACCGGGCCAGTGGGGGACGAGGAATCTCACCCACCGCAAAGCGGTTTGGGCCCTCAAACTTTTTTTTTTTTGAAAAACTTTGGCCCATCAAACTGGCGCGCTCGTTTTCTTTTCTCACAGGATGTTCCTGCTTGTTGTTCGCGCCGCGGACACGGCAGCCGTTTCGCCCTCTCACCAGTCAGTCAGTCACCACGTGGCCTCGTATCGGGATGACGTCACCCGTCCTAGGACGTTGGGAGCTCAGCTCCTCCGCTCGCGCGCGGCCGTGGTCATGCCGTCATGCGGGACGCGGCGGTGGACGAGGACGGACGTTTGCTCTGCTGATCTCTGCGCACCTGTCTCATGTGTCACTGTTTAATATGGAAGCATTTTCTTCAGTGTTTCGCTGGATACGGGTTTTATGGACGCTGCTCTTCGACAAGCATACCAAGTTCTACTTTACCACCCTCGGCGACGTCGCCATCGGATTGGTTCTTCACCGGCCACCGCGGGGCTCCACCGAATCTACCTCATGCTCTCCGACGCTAATCTGCTTCAACTACCTCGCCGGAGATGTCCTTAATTTACCAAAGGTTCTGTGTCCCCACCTCAACCTCTGCATTATGCAAAGAGGCCCTCCCGCTCCGGCGTCTTCAACGAGTCAACGGCGGAGGGCTCACCGGCGACGACGTCATCAATACCAAGACTTTACACGGCGACACGTCTCCCTCACTCCTTTCTGTGTATCGACGCGTGTTGGAGTACGTGGCACTAGTTGCTGCTGTATGGGTCCGATCGGGGCTTGGTTCGTGTTCTACACCTTTGTTAAGGTGTTTCTTATGTAATGCCGCTTTAATATAAATATATATATTAATTATAAAAAACAGAGGATTTTTTTGCGGGCATAAAAAACAGAGGATTAAAATAGTGGTAAGCATTTGGTTTCGATAAAAAAAATCAGCAGCATGTTTTGGGTAAAAGTAGTTTTTGGAATGACATTCATCTTGTCACAAAAAAAAAATCCAATGACTCACAATTATCCAACTTTTCTACTCAGTATTTTGCCATCACCACCATACATAAATCATCTCGATAGAATTGGAGATGGGACTTGATCTGACTCCAAAGGCGCATGATAGGATGGAGTTGTGGTTGTGGCATTGAGCAAGGTGATGTCCATCTGTGACCATGCGCAAGGAGCTCGGAAGGCATTGTTGGTAGGCCACCCTACGGAGGGGGGCTTAGGCCCCCTCATGAAGTTGTGTTTGTCAAGCGAGGTGATAATGACTTTACTAATTTAAAATATTTTTGTTGGGTAGTGCCTTCTATGTTGAAGCGATGTTTTTTTAGCCAATATGTTGAAGCGGTGGTTGAGGACAAGGGCAAGCACTGGACTGAGGTTTACCGCGATTGTTGCAACTTAGTCCAGACGCAGACGGAGGATGCACAAACTCCCGTCGTCCTACTCAAGTGAAAAGTGCACAAAATACATCATGCAGGTAAAGTTTTTGAACAGTTAACTTGCGACTCGAAACGTCACTTATATTTATAACAATGATTCAATGAAGGAAGAGTAGCGCTGAATCAGTGTACTCAGGCGCTATGGAAATATGGAATATCGATTGTACCGTGCATTGTCACATACGTCGGCGCACAAGCACCTGGAAAAACCTTATTAAAAAAGAACCTGGAAAAAGAAAGAGAAAATGGCTTGGTCTCAAAAAAAAAAAAAAAAAAAAAAAGAGGGAGTGGATGGAGTGAGACTGTGAGAGGGCGACGGGTTGGCTGAAAGGCCAGATACCGGGCCTTCGGATCTCATCGCAAAGAGTTTGGGCCCTCTCAAACTGGCGGATGCAAGCAGGATTCAGCCCAGCGGTCAGCGGATAACAACCCCACGTGCTCGAGCTCGGTCAGAAGATCTAGGCAACCAACCGAGCAGGTCCACGTGGCGCCTCTCCAGGAAAGAGACTGCGCCACCGCCACGGCCATACGCTCGAACAGCTCACACAGCTCAGGCGACAGCCGGGGGCGTGCACGGAGGGTCGGGGGCACCGCGCCGCCTCGCCCGGCCGGCCGGACACGCGTCGCTCGTTTCGTTTCTTCAGTCTCGTGATGACGTCACCCGTCCTGGTCCTAAGACGTTCCCACCAATCCCACCATTGCCATGTTGGAGCTCGCCGGCGCGGCGGTTTCGTTTGCCGGCTGATCTCTGCGACTGTGAACGATAGGGAAGCCTTTTTCTTAGAGAAGTATTACAGATTTACAGCAGGCTGTAATCGGTCTAAATGTTGAGTGAAAAAGTAGAAAAACAAAGAGAAGAGAGGTGGTTTTTAAACTTGCAGCCCGCTTATACATAATAACAAAAAAACTTTATAAGAGTAACAAGTGGGTCATGTATTAATGGTGAAAAGGTTAACCAATGGGAGTGTCTATCGGTCACCTAGGTGATCCAGGGGCTTCCCTCACCCAACAAGAAGAAGGCTGCAAATAATCCTTATAGCCAGCAACAAGATGTATCATTAAGAGTAAATTGCACCCACCATACAACAACTTGTATGGTTGTATCACTTTAGTCCAACAAGTTGTAAAATGTGCAAACAGATATATAAACTTGTTAATTGTGTGCATGTACGGTCACGTGTACAACACCAAGTGTATTTTTCTACTAGCAAGCTACACTGATCGTCGTATGATGAGGATACCTTTTGGATACTGAATGTATGTGCTCATTGGTAGCTATATCTATGCCTACGCTTGCTTCTACAAATTAAAAGGTGTATAATTACTTGAGCTGTATAGTTATCACAAAAGAACAATGGAGCTGTCTTTTTAATTTGCGATTACAAGTATGCTAAGCGACATGAACCTGCATCGAAAGGAGCAGGGGAAATATTGACGAATACGTTCTCTCCAAAAACGCTTACTATGTGCTACCCAGCGATGATGCGCGAAATGTGCCTAGGCAGAACATGCTACGCTTGCGCTTGGCTCAGCTTGAACAAAAGGCGAGGACCCAAAGAGCAGGAGCTTGGCTCGGCACGCACCGCGTTTCCCTCATCAGTTGCTGCCGTCACGTTGACTCCGCAAGCATGCTCGGCGCTTGTAATCTCTAGGAGCTAGTGATGAGCAAGCAGCACCTGCATCTCGTGGGACATCGCTACGGATCATTACTGATGTCTCAAATCCAATTTCCAGCTGCTTGTCGTCTTCCCATCGAGATGGGAGGACCAGCACTGCCACAGACCTTTGGCATCTCTTTTTTTTTTTCCAAATTAGAGTAGCAAACTCAGCCATCCATCCATCCCCCACGAGCATGCCGGGATTGCCGGCGCACAAACTCGTGTTGGCGGCTTGGCGCCCACACCTCGGCACTGGTCGCCAACCACAAGCATCATCGGCGGTGGCGGCAGCAGACTTGAAGTTGAGGCAGCAAGCAGCGGGTTGATCTAGCCATCTAGGCACCTCCTCCCTGTAAGCCCAGCCGAGCAATGGACGTGCATGGGGCCAGGCTCATCAAGCGCAGGTACATTTGCCTTAGGAGACCGTATGTGAACGTGCATTTGCCTTTATTTGCCACGCTTAACAGTGTATATATGACTGTACACGCACGTATTCGACCAGTTTATGCATCAGTTTGCATATTTTGCAACTTGCTAGACTAAAACGACACAACCAGTGCAATTTACTTTAGGAAGTGTCTATGCGATAAGGGTGTATTTCATATCAAAGACAACACACGTGTGTTCATGCAAGAAAAAACACACATAATATAATAATTCAAAAGGAGTGTGTTTTGTTACGAAGGCAACACACTGATTTTCCCTAGGCACTTAAACAACCCATAACACATTATTTTATCACAGCTGAAATGAGTGTATTCTGTTAAGAAGCCAACACACTGATTTTTCAACAAATATCCTGATCTGAAGTCACTGAGATATGTAGTAAAGGGATATGTGAACTAAAAAGAAAGAAAAAAAAAATCAAAGATGACAGTTTACCTGCACAATTTTGACAGCCCTAGACCTAGGATTTGACAGAACATTTGGAACTGGCATTTGAAATATAAATATGTGTCAAGCAGAATGATTAGAACTGTAATACAACAAATAAATCAAATGGTTGCGATCAAGGTATTAATTTGATGTGCCACATTGCTGTGACTGAGGTGCATGTTCCCATATTCCCGTCCCTTCATCTTATCACAACCATGAGATGGCTTTTGGAGCTCAGTTTGCCCACCTTCATCATGATCAGAGAAGAACATTCAGGAAAAATCCCAACAAAAAATACCAAAGGTCAAAATACTAAATTAACAGCGTTATAAGAAGCAATTGACATTGAAATTTGAACTGGCATTTCCACAAACAATGACTGGCAAACCATTATTTGTAACTGTCAATTTAAAAGAATAGGTACATGTGCACAAATCCTGTATTAAACAACTTACCACTAATTCAAATTTAAAATCCTAAATTTTGAAATGGGTAGTGCTCTGAAATGTGAACAACATGTCAAGAAGATCAATTCAGTTGACAACCCATTTTTTTAAACTACATTTTGCAGATGCCTGAACTCTTATTGAAATACAAGCTGGCCATAGGTATAAGAAAGAGCAGACATGTACAACATTACAAAATGATAGGACCAACAAAAACAGGTTACAAACTTCAAAGCAGACATAAGAAGAGGAGACAGAGAGCCCGGTGACACAAACAAGGCAAAAAGGAACCTGTTTTCCAAGTGAAGGATGCAACTAGTGCTTCCTAGTTTGCTAAAGCAGACATCAGGTGCAAACCTGAAAAGCAGGCACCAACTTAGAGCCTTTAAACAAGAGGAGCAAGTGGGTAAACATTTACACACTGGGGAAACAGACTCAAAGCAAAACTGGCTACTCAGTAGCTCAAAGATTGAAAGAAAAGAAGGTAAAAATCACAACTGACCATGGAAACACAACTTCCTTGAAGGAAATAATAAATCTGAAAGCACCATTGTCTAGTTCTGACCCACTCACTTTTGTTCAGCACTTAGAGCTTGGAAGACAAAAAAAAGAGAGTGAGACAGACAGAAAAATACACAAAGAAAAAACAAATCACTAAACACCTAGAAAGAAACAACCTGTTTGTGCACTCATTGAAATTGAAAGCTAATAGCTTGAATAAGTTGATGTTGTTGCTGTTCATGTAACACAAAGACACATGCAGAGCAGAGAAATTGAAGTGCTATACTTCATGGTGAATAGCGACACAAATCTGAACGTTTTGAAATATTTACACAAATATAAAGTCATAATGAGAAAGATGATGTACCAAATAAATGCCTTTGCTGGTAAATGACTTCTTGCATTTTGAACACTTGAATCCTGACCTATAAATTGTTGGTCTGAGGCATGCACAATCCATAGTGTTACTGCACAATGAGTTAGACAAGTAAGCACGCAATGGTGGTAAGATGACCAGATACCCAACTAACTGCAACAATGACAAGTAAATTACCTGTTGGCTGGGTCTCATGGTTGTCCATCAGCAAGTCTTTAAGATTACAAATGCTTCTCTGAAACCAAAAGCAAATGAAGAACAAATAAATCAGAGGCAAAAGATAAAAAAAAAGATAAAGGGATATGTGAACTAAAGATGACAGTTTATATGAAGAAGAAATGAATCAAAGGTAAAAGAAAAAAAGAATAACAATTTTTCTATAATTAGTAAAATTGCTAATTCAGATGCTCGAAAACCCGAGAAAATGCAAATTCTACAAAGAACAAATATCAAAGTTAAGATAACAATTTTTTCTATAGTTAGTAAAATTGCAGATTTAATTGGGGTGCTAGAAAACCCTGGAAGATGCAAATTCTAAAGAGAACAAATTTAAAAGATAAACTGCATATTAAAATATTTCACTGGGAAGGTTAAACTGCACAAAAGTAAAAAATGCAAATATAAAATGTTCGAAAAACCAAATGATGGCTTCGTAATTATGATTTGACAGTGAATTTAAACTGTCATTTGTAAAACTTTTGACTGTGAAACCTTATATTGGTAACTGTCAACAGTAAAACAATTGAAAATACTAGGACCATGTGCAGAAAATAGAGATTACGAAGCAAAAACAGGTACTCTAGCAACTAGGTTTACCCAAGATTCATAAAACAGTTGTCTGATGCATCACCCAATGGAAGTTGTCAGTTCTAGAAGCCAATAAGGTCAGGAAGGGAATAAAACCTAACAGGGATCAACTAAAATGGTTCCAAGCCACGGATTAGCCAATATGACAGACATGCATCTACAAATCCCAACCGCTGACAGGTCAGTTCAACAACTACAACGCTGGAACCAAAATCAATCCATAATCTAGTATGCAGAATGAACTTACCTCAACTCACAACCTCCTAAAAACCATCAAATGCTGATTAACTTTAGGCAGCTAGGAAACCTAGAGAAAAAAGCGAACTCTTCATCATACTGAGAAGTGTATGCGATTTCATCAGAAATAAGAAGGGACAAATAAGCTAAAAAATAAAAAGCTTAAAAAACCAAGAAATGCTTAGAAAACAACACACAACCTTTGGACAAGAATTAGATTCGTACAGCGCACATTGACGAGAATGGAAAGAATTTTTTAAATCAGCAATCACAATTTTCATTAAGTTAGCATCTAAATGATTAGCCAGATTTTAAGAAAGGATAATATATAGACCAAATTATGACAAATAGTTGAATATACTTGAATGACAGTTGACCAACTAGCATTTGACAGTAAAACTGAAATTATCATTTCGACTAGTTTTGACTGTCAAATCATATAGTTGTAATTGTTAGCATATAAACCAATTAGTAAACTAATGCTAAAGAGTACTGCTGGTTCAGTTGAAATCGACATCAACAGTTTATCAGAAAACGGCTAGCTTCTGTCACAGTAAAACAACACTTGGGTACTTGTATTAGTAAACAATTTGTCAGGGAGGGAAGAGGATGTAACTCACATCATAGCAAATAGCAAACCTCTTGGGCACTGGCTGTAGGTGGAGGAATGTATTGCCCTTCCTTGCAGAAGAGAAAGAGAGCGAGCTTGTGTTGACCGCCAGCAATTCAAGGAACAGGCATCTTTGAGAAAAACAAAACTTGTATTGTGAAGACTAGCAGCTCTAGATTAATGTCATAATCACAACCAGTTACCACACTGATTGTGCTATTGTCGTAATCTTCTACATCACTAAGACAGACTGAACTGTATAGGCATCAAGTGACAGCCCACATCGACATTCATGCTGGCCACTCGACAAAAACAAACATTTAATGTCCGACAATTGCCAGTTGCTCCTCTGCTATAAACAAAGGAAAAATGAAAACCATCACTAGCCTGTAGGAACTGAAAGGATATAGGCTGCTGAAGAAAAAACAACAACTGCCCAAAGCAAAATCAAAACGAGATGCTTCCACTTAGAGGAAAAAAACCCACCAAACTGTAGAAGAGACTACATCGAGAGAAGACGAATAACAAATGAACATACAGAGGAAGAATAAAGAACTTCACTACAGTTATAAGAAATATTTGGCTACCTTGCGTTCATGTGAAATATTTGATTAAATTAAGTGGAGTATACAAAAAATCTAAGCATGCGACCATATATGCACTACAGTTCTAAGAAACCTGGAAAGCAAACTTAGTATTTGAACTTACAAATAGCCAGATGGTCATAAACCAATTTTTGGACGCCCTAAGTTAGCTAGGAACAGAACCTACAACCAGTTATGTATTTTAGTTACTGCTAGAACAAATGAAGTAAAATTGGGACTGGGTAGTTAGTTAGCTACTCCAAAACAACGAGACAACACTCATAGGGAACCTGCCTAAATCCCCTACCAAAAAGTTTTGCAGCCAGACACTCAATAAAAAATTCAACCACATTTCATACTAAAATAGGAGCAAAGGCAAATCCAATCAATGATGAAACTTGAATGACACAAAATCTTTAGAATACCACCTGCAGAAACATTGCTCCTAAGAAAAACTACACACAAAATACAAAACTGGTTGTAGGTTCATACTGGTTAGTTAAAAGGAAAATAGGACATGCCGTTGGAACCTTGCACTTGAAGTTCATACTGGTTAGGCCTGAAGAAAAATAATTTAAACTATCATTTCTAAAACTATTTAACATGAAATGCAAATGCACTTGTTGTTCTAGATCCAAGCATTTTTCAGTAGGAAGAAAGGAGGAAAGAACAGCTGCAGCAAGAAGGGAGAAATAATATACAAAGAGCAAGGGTACAGGGAAATGCAAATGAAGCAAATATGATCAGAAATTAGGATGATGGCACTAAGAATTAATAGGCACTGACAGTGGCATATATCAACAATGATAGTGAACCTAAAACTGTAACCAGTCTAAACTGAACTAGGCATTGGCTACATGATGACCTGTATATAACAAAAAATGTTACATTAATTTTTATAAAGTTATTCTTCAAAGCTAGTACAATCAAAATCACACAGAAATCTAGGGAAAAAGGATCAATCTGTGCAAAACAAAAATGCTTGAGACTATAAATAGTACTCAACAAAATATAACTGAACAAACAAGGCAAATCAAATGGAAATCGACATTTTCATGAAGAATTAAAAGGACACCAAATGGGAAAATCAAATCAAAAGGGGATTAAAAGGTCAATCGCATACACAAATCAAAAGCACAACCTACAACGAAGAAACTAACAGGTGCAGAGATTTAGCGACCAAGCTAAACACACTGATGAGATATCTACCTGTATCCGCTAGATCTACTGAAATTGCAGGAAAAAAGAGCTACGAATTAGAGATTATCACAAGCAAACTAGAAGCGATTTAACAGAGTACCAAGAAACAGAATAATCAAACCCTAGACCATGAAAATCAGAGCGAAACATGAATCCTAGATGCGGTGGTGTGGGCTCCGGGAGCGGCGTCGGGCGGGCCCAGCGGCGGCGGCGGGGCGGGCTCCGGCGGCGGCGCTGGACGGGACTCCGTGGCGGCGACGGGCAGGCTCCGGGGGCGGCGACGGGGCTGGCTCTGGCGGCGGCTGGGCGGCGGCGGGATGGAAGCCGAAGGTGGGGACGGGGCTGACTCCGGGTGCGGGGACGGGGCGGCGGCACATCGGACTCCGGGGACATCGCCGGCGGCGGCACGGCGGGCTCGGGGGGGAATCGCCGGCAGCGGCACGATGGGGTCAGGGGCGCGAGGACGGGGAGGAGATCACGATGGAAACGGGGCTCGTTGACCACGAATGGAGCGTCCCCCACAAGAACCAAACCAGATAACAAAATACACTGACAGGTAGGACCCACAACAAAAAATAAATAAAAGCCAAATAGACCTGACAGGTGGGACCCACAACGATAAACAAATAAAAACGCAAAATAGCCCAGATCTGATCAACGGACAAGAAAGATTACAGGGTAGATCGGACGCACCAAAAATCAGTGTGTTGGCTTCATAACAAAACGCAATTGTGATGGTTAGCTTTTCCCTTACTTTATCGTTAACCTTGTTCTTAGTATTTTGGATGGATGCATAAAACAGCCAGTTCGTCCGAACGGGTTCGAAGGTTTGTTATTAAATTAGCACCTGCTACTGTTACTCCGTACAAAAGAATCAGTGCGGAACGTTGCTAGTAGGTGGTGGCTTCAAACGTGCTCCACGGTTTTATTAGCCAAGCAAACATGCATGGGTGTCGAGGTGAAGGATGGGCTGATATCGCCGCAACACCTAGTGTGAGGTCAAGTACATGGCAGATGGCACTCGACGGCAATACGAGTGAATGATATCATTTGCTGTACCACCAGAGAAGAGATTATAGTCACTGAACACATAGGCCTATGTTGCACTCGCTCAAATTTGCGTGGGAACAAGTGCAATTTTCTGGTTTCTACACGGTTAAGTAGAAATAATAGTCTTTGATAAAAAGGATTATATTTTTATGTGTAGGGTTATTTCTATCTCTATCTCTCTCCTCATCTATTCCCATCAATTTGTGTGCGCTCTTTATTTTTCCTTTCTTATCTTCATGCCCAACTATCTCCATGCCCAACGCTTAAAACGACGGATGGAGGGAGTAGGCGTCAAATGACTTGCTGAGGCCCGGTAGCCCGGCCCTAAACATGGCTTTTGACCGGCCCGGACCGTCTTTTTTTTTTTGAAATTAAAGGCCCGGACCGTCTTTGATGAGTGTTCCCTGCACGAAGCCTTTTTACTGGCTTGGCCTGCCCGTGTGGCTGGAACTTGCTCGTTGCTTTGAATTTTTTTATTTTTATATTTTTTTTTACGATTTTTCAAAAATAAATTGCTGGCTCAAAATTTATCAGATCTGGACTTATATCGCCGGTTGAAACGGCTATCGCCGTTTGATCCGGCGAAAACGGCCTCCCCTGGCGATGGTGGGCCCTTTCGCCGTTTCAAACGGCTATAGCCCTTTGAACTGGCTATCGCCGTTTGGAACGGCGAAAGGTGCCCCCCGCCGTGGCAACCGCTTTCGCCGGGGGGGTTGCGGCTATAGCCCTTTGAACTGGCTATAGCCATTTGAACTGTCTATATTTGTTTAAAAGTTTTTTTTATATTTGTTTAAAAGTTTTTTCATGAAAAAGGTGAATAATTTAATTTATGTTGATTAATAGTTGATATATTTTTTCCGCTCGATTTGGTTCCATAATATGAATTGACGTAGTTTTTGACGCATAAATATTTTTCGGTTATATTTGCTACCGTTTAAATTTTCTACCGTTTAATGTCGTATATTTGTTTATGATACTTTGTACGTTTCCGGTTAACCATTTTTACCGTGAACTGGCTATATTTGTTTAAAAGTTTTTTTATGAAATAGGTGAATAATTTAATTTATGTTGATTAATAGTTGATATATTTTTTCCGCTCGATTTGGTTCCATAATATGAATTGACGTAGTTTTTGACGCATAAATATTTTTCGGTTATATTTGCTACCGTTTAAATTTTCTACCGTTTAATGTCGTAGATTTGTTTATGATACTTTGTACGTTTCCGGTTAACCATTTTTACCGTGAACTGGCTATATTTGTTTAAAAGTTTTTTTATGAAATAGGTGAATAATTTAATTTATGTTGATTAATAGTTGATATATTTTTTCCGCTCGATTTGGTTCCATAATATGAATTGACGTAGTTTTTGACGCATAAATATTTTTCGGTTATATTTGCTACCGTTTAAATTTTCTACCGTTTAATGTCGTAGATTTGTTTATGATACTTTGTACGTTTCCGGTTAACCATTTTTACCGTAACGCAATAGTTAAATATTGAGTTTTATGTATGGGATTTTTTTATATGTAAAGAGAACGATTTAACTAGTAGAACAAATAACATTTTTTGAAACATTAGAATTGCATAACCCGGCTTGAATGCATAGATGCATTTTAGCGAAATGAAATGATCAGGAGGTAAAGGTGTCGAGCACCTCCTCTGATCTAAACATCTACTACTAGGTGCAATGGCATGTGTACCACATTGATAACGGTATCATGTGCTACTGCTAGTCCTAACATGCCTTTGGGTAATTTAAATCGCCGGGTGTGAAGCCTATGCTTCACTGGGTACAACGGGGATATTTTCCCTTCCTAATGGCTTCAGGGCCAGCTGCTTTTGCACGACGTGCCCTCTCTCTCTTTCTCTCCCTTTCAGCTTCACGTTCCTGTGCCTCTTGACGCTCGACCTCCTCGAACCTCTTGCGGATCTCCTCTTGGTCCTTCTTGCGCTTCTTTTCCTGCTCCTCCTCGTGCATCATTCGTTGCCACCTTGCTCTTGCCGAGGCTGCTTCATGCTCAACATGAGCCTTGTCCTCATCGGACTGCTCTGTATCTAGCCACTGCAAGAAATCACAGAGAGGTGGGGGAGTCTTTAACTCCCCAAAGTAAGAATACGAAACATGAAATGGTTAGAAAAACATGGTAGGGTTAGTGAATACCTTGGCTCTCATGCTTGCAGACACCTTGGGTGGATCATACTCGAAGTTGTCACACATGAAAAATCTCATGCCGTAGTAGTCACCCAAGATTTTTGACTGCACAAGCTTGCATAGGTCACCACAGAAGCACATTGGCACATGCACCCCTTGTGGAACGGCAACTCTCACCTTCCTCCACTTGAGGAGCTCTGGATCTGAACAAGCCATGGTTTGTAACTGAGACACTGCACAAGTTCAATAGCAATGGCATGCCATATATAGTGAATGATTGGGTTGGTCCATAGACCGAGTCCATGATGTTTTGGATGTGTGGTACATAAAAAGAGATCGAATCCAATGCAAGCGGATAAGTTCGCCACGCCGTCTTCAGTGCATGCTCTGCGCGAGACACTGTATCACAGAAAAAGCGGCATTGGATGCCTTGCTTCCCCACAGTGGATGCCCTAGCCTTGGATGCTATGGTAAAGCAGAGTAGTCTGAAAAGCGACACTGGATTCCCCACATTGGATGCCCTGGCCTGGGATGGTACGGTTAATAAAAGAAGTCTGATAAATAGTAGAGTCTTTGGATACAAAGGTACATGACTTCATTAAATTAAAACGAATTTGGAATACATGACAAAGAAAGTCATGGTGCATGTAGCAATGTTGCATACACTACGGTACATTTCAATGCAACGTGCTTGCGCCATTGACCTTCAAACTACACAAGTGGCAGTGGCACGTGCGACACATGTATGATGTGCCGACCTAATCCTAACATGCCTTAGGTAATTAAACGGAATAATTACGACAACTCCATTGAACGGTCCTAGTAATCTCCCCACATAGCAAACTGTGTTGCACCTTCTCCATAATATCCTCCCATCGGCGGCGGAGGAGGGGGCGAAGGCGGCGGTGGCGGCGACGCAGGCTTCTTTTGGTGACAGGGGCAGCTGCAATATGGGTCATTGCACGGCGCCTCCTGTGACACAGCTTCATTCTTGTTGTATTCCTCTTCTTCATAGTGCTGAACTTTGGTTTCCAGATCTTGGATTTTGTTCTGCAGATATTCGATGAACTCATGATGGGGAAGAAGAGGAGGAGGATCGACCCACCTAACGAACCCACAGTTTTCTTCGGCTTCAGAAGCCTAAATCAAATAACTCGAGTAAGATGGTGAAACTAAGACAAGCATAATTAACTGAGGATTATTAGTAACATTTACCCATGCTCTTGGGCATTTGAAGAAACGACGACCTCCATTCAGATCGGAGGTATTCATCTGCACTAAGCAATCTTCACCATGCATGCATTTTGGCCAGTCTTCTTTGCTCTTAGTGTATCCTCTAAGAGGCTTATCCTTTGTGAAATCATGCTTGCTTTGAACTGGAAACTCATACAATGGTTCCCCAAAGTAATCAGGACCAAGAGACCCGACATCGTCCCACACAATGGGAGGTCCCTTCCTTCCCCCCTTTGCACTCCCGAAGCTCAAACCCTTGCCACTACCTGACCCTCTAGACATTGTTGCTGAGCTGAATGATCTTGTTTCTTGCAATGGGAGGACCCTTGTGTGTACATATAGGCTGGCGAAGGAAACTTGGTCGTTGCCCATACTGTGGTGACACAAATGCACCTGAAAAGCCTACGTCCATAGGACTGAAAAGCCTATTACGAAGAGCACTGAAAAGCCTAGGACTAAGAAAAGTGAAATGCCTGTTGCGGCACATGCATGACACGGTCTGAGCAAGAAGTAATTGCATAGTCTGAGCACGTCATAATTGAAATCGAGATTGATGATCTGAAAAGCCTAGATAGATGCCTGAAAAGGCTACTCGCATGCATACTGCCAAGGCTAGTTGATATTGTGTAGCCTTTTCAGAAAGTGTGTACGGTTTTCAGTGAAATGTCATATCAAAGGCAATGATGTCAATGCTTTTCAGTGATCCATTGTATCATAGGATGCGTAGGCTTTTCAGTGATCCATCAGTTCACCATCTACTACATGACATAGTGTGAGCAGGGCATAAATGACATAGTCTGGTCGCGTCATAAATCACATAGTTAATAGTCTACTACATGCATCACATAGTACGAGTAAGACATAAAACACATAGTCTGAGCACAACATAAAACACATACATAGATAAGAAGGTACTAAATGCGCCCTCGCTTGTGACGCTGTGCACCCCTCGCACGACGCTCTGCCGCCTGCGCCGCTCGGGTGTGGTGCTGTGAATACGTGAGCGGGTCTGGTGCTGCAACCTGGCGTGTGGGACGTCGCGCCTCATCTGCAACCGGTGTCTGGACGTCCTCCTGTGAGCCCTGTGTGGGAAACAGCGGCGCACCACCAAGCTGCGAAGTGCCGATCTCGTCCGGGTAAGGGTTCGTGCTGAAAAAGGATCCTACCCACGGTCCATCTGGCTGACTGCCATCTTCCGCAGTCTGCACGTCTTCCTCGATCCCTCCGTACCCTGTGTATCCTAAACAATAATAAGATAATAGACAATTAGTTTTATGCAAGTAATAAAATTGCATGATAAATTTTTTTAATACGTACCGAAGTCGTGAAACAGCGGACCACCAGAAGAGGGCCCTGTAGCACCAGGGTTGGGTGGGGCGAACCGTGGTACTATGTTGCAAAAATAAAGATAATTCAATATGAAACCATTTCATACATGCAGAAGTAAATAAACAAAATTTTAGTGTGCATACCAGCCGGCCGTGGAGTGTACATGGGAGGGCGTGCTGGTGTAGCAGAAGACGACCCGGGGTACTCCGGTCGTGCAGGTGTAGCAGAAGACGACCCGGGAGCCTCCGCGATCGCTCTGGCATAGGGTATGAGTGTCTTCGGCGCCGAGGTCCCGTGGGACGAGCAGAACAAGACCCAGCCGAATAACCACAGCAGGTAGGCCTCTAGGTGCCTAGCCACTGTAGCCTCGTCTGCATCAGCTCTCAAGTAATCCGCCTGCACAATGAAAAGAGTTATTATCGATATGCATCAATTATTCTGTCAATGCAAATGAAACAGAGAAAACGCAACACTCACACTAAACTGCATGAGCCACTTCTTTGTGGGCCCATGTGTGTTGCTGAAGGTGCGGTACGGAGGCGCGTGATCGATCCGGTGAACGTCGGCAAAGCGGCCCAACAACTCGTCCCGCCACCCTGGTCCGACGTCCAGGGCCGCGACGGGGTCGCCATCACACGGCAGACCCAAAAGGAGGGAAACGTCCTGTAGTGTAGGTGCCATCTCACCGACTGGTAGGTGGAACGTGTGAGTCTCTGGGCGCCACCGGTCCAGCAAAGCTGCTAGGAGAGACATGTCGAAGTGGAAACGTGTCGCCTTGTCCCCTCCCCTGACCTCTGCATCCATCATGTCACCCTCGACCAACCTCGCCATGGGTAAAAGGCCCGCAGCTCTTAACCTGCAGAAATAGATACAAATTTAGATTAGTGCTACAAAAGGAGATACAAAATCGATATTAATTCTAAATAAGATTATATCGTTACAAAGTTAACCATACATACGTACCTCGGAAGCCAACGGTCGTCAAGGGGCATCGTCGACAACGGCACTCGTGCGCGAAACGTGTGCTGGGGCAAACCACGCACGGCAGACATGAACGACCGGTGCTTCGCGTCAATCACCCTGTCCAGCAACTCCGGAGTCTCGTAGGGCTGCGGAGGCCCTTCGGCCATAGCTGAAAGAATTGAAATCTTTGTCAATACGAAAGTGGTCGCAGCTTAATAAATTAAATTAAACAATAAGGTAAATGAAACAATTATAAATACAACAACATTTTAATAGTCCACATTAACCATATGATGTTCAATGCACACGAATTACATATTCCAAACTAGATGAATTACATAATACATACTACATGAATTACGTTGTCCAAAGTGCACAAATTACATAGTCCGAAATAGACAAATGACCTGGTTCAAAGTACACAAATTACATAGTTTATAAATAAATACTATATTATTCAGTGGTCACAGGAGACCATCATTGTTAGCACGACCACGGCGGCCACGAGCACGTGAAGTGGAAACTGGAGCGACGGTAGATGGCCCCGCTTGGCTTGTTCCCCTGGCATACGTCATTGCTGGACAATTCTTGTAGCTGTGACCAGTTTCATGGCACTTGGAGCAGAGGCGCACTTCTGCACCAGCTTCAGATTGATCCATGTTGTTTCGAATCCGTCTGTTCTTCCGTCTGCCAACTCCTTGGAACATTTCTGGATCAGGATCAGGAATGTAAAGTGCGTGCTCTCCAGGATTAGAAATGAAGTTTCCTAGGATACGATACCCATAAACCTCATTCTTCCAAGTGGCCCAAATTGTTTCTTTGAAATAATAGTTGGACACAAACATACGAGGCTGAAGCCCTCCCGCCTCAAGACATGCAGCAATGACATGGGTGCAGGGACGATGATGCAGCTTTGGCTTGTGGCAGGAACAAACACATCCAAGATTTGTAATAATGCATTCTTGTGCGTGTCTCTCCCGCCGCCCTCCCAATCGACCTTTGTCCCTGCAGAGGACCTCAAATCGTCGTTCAGCGGCACCGTTGGCGGTCACACGGTGTCTACGAGCCTTTTTCATTGCCTTTTCCATGTACTCAGTCATTTTGTATCCATACACCTTCTGGTTGTCAGACATTGATTTGTTTGCCACTGTAAAACGGTCCCTGAAATACTTGATTGTCCGATATAAGAAGAACTCCACAATTCCAACTAGGGGGAGTCCCCTTACACCCCGGAGCACCCAATTATACACCTCAGCAAAGTTTGTAGTCATTATGCCATATCGAGCACCACCCTCGTCAAACAATAAAGCCCATTTCTCTTTGGGCTCATGCTCAATCCACTGAGAGAATGTCTTAATGGCCCGACCGGGTTTGCGCACGACGTGTGGACCATCAAGGCCAACGTCATCAAGCGAAACGGGATGTTGGTCCTCACTATTAACCGGTCTCTTTGCAAGCTCTTCTGCTTGTTTCTTTGTAAGTTCATCAAGTTTCTTCCAAATAAGGTTGAATTTTCTCTCTTGATTCTGGATGCATAGCCGCTTAAATAGTTTCATCAGGGTCTTGTTTTTGAATTGGCTATGAAAGTTGGCACCCATATGCCTCATACACCACCTACTCTTCAAGTCAGGCCACTGCACAGCCCTCTCACGTTCAATGCTGCCATTCTGCATGTCCTCGACTGCTTGTAAAATGCCTTTGTGGCGGTCATGAATAACACAGACATTCGGTACATCCTTAACAATCATCTGCTTCACTCTCTCAAGAAACCAATACCAGCTATCGCCTGACTCTTTCTCCACAAAGGCGATCGCCAACGGCAAAACCTGATTGTTACCATCGGACCCAATAGCAGTCAAGATGGTTCCTTTGTACCTACCAGTCAAAAATGTGCCATCAATACAAATGACTGGTCGGCAATGCTGAAAAGCCTCAATGCAAGCACCCAAGGCTAGGAATGAACGCTGCAACACCTGCTTGCCTGGTTTCTCAGCACAGGGATAGGTTTTCAAGTCATAGTAACTGCCTTGATTTCTCAAACATATGTTGTGCAGCAAGGCTGGAAGATTGTTATACGACGCTTCATACGTCCCCCATTTCATCTCCATTGCCTTCTGCTTTGCTCTATACGCTTTGTTGTAGCTGATTTTGTAATGAAATTTTTCTTCCACGGCACAAATAATTGATTTTGGCTCAAAGCTGGGATTGTCGACGATCTGAGCATACATGAATTGAGCCACAAAATCTGCTGTAAGGTTGCGGTGATGTGGGTTTAACTCCTCAAGTTGGCATTCATGCTCCACCAATTTCGACACCTCCCAGTAATCAGTCCACTTGCCTTTAAATGCATGAACTCTAAAAGGGCAGTTGCTTTGCACGCAACACACATCATATACCTTTGGGCTGCTCTTCACCACTCGGAACTGTCTTTGCAAAGATAGTGTAGACCACCGCTTTATGGCTTCCTTAACTTCATCCCCACTTGCATACATTGCACCGACAGAAACCTCATTCTCTCTGTACTCCCAATCCACCGCTTCACCTTCATTGACAGTTAGAGCTGAATACTCATAGCTTGCCCAGTTGCGTGGCACAGGATAGCAATCCTCCTCATCTGAAGTGTCTCCCTCCATGCCATCAAACTGCTCTTGCCCCTCCCTCTCAACCTGCTCAACTAACTCAGGGATGTGTTCCCCCTCATCAGCCTCGCCGGTTGGTTCATGGGGTGCGTCTTCAACATCTACCTCCTCGTGTTCTCCATCTACCTCCTCTTGTTCAGTATCTTCTTGGGCAGGATCGGCTGTAATTGCATTGTCGTCATCTTGATGCTGACTGCTAGACCCAATCTTCTGATAAACTTGAACAAACAAGACTAGTGGTAAGCCACGCTCGGTAGCTATATTGACATACTCTCTCCAGTTTTGGGTTCCAACAAGGGGCATCAACTCCCAAAACAGGGGTGTGTCCATTCGAAACCTTACTACAGCCATGACTGACAGCTCAAATTGCTCCCTGTCAAGTCCAAATGCCTTGAATAGCCAGTTGCAAACTGAGGTCCAGTTCCTCTCTCTTGCTCGAACTACTTGTTTGGTGAATGACTTAAATTCAGACAAGTCTACCCCTTCAGGACCATACCTAACCTCCCCAGGCCCATAAAACACTTGAAAAAATAAACTCTCTGACATGCCTGCCATGATACGTAAGAGCACTAATAATTGTGAGTAACTACTTTTTCATTTCAACTATAAATGTCACTAAAAAAATTGAGTGACCACTGACTACGAAAATATTTTTTATACCTCATATGTTAAGAACTAAATAACAAATGTAATGTAAAAGTCAGGGCTAACTATTTTTTCTATGACAAATAACTAGCATTTCTATAAAAAAATAAAATTACTAATTAGTTTTTCTATAAAATAGTTATATCTAAAAATTACTGAGATAGCTAGTAGCGGTTGACATCTAATAACAAAAAAAACCGTTCACATTTATTCGAATCACATAGTTCATATAAAAAAACTATACTACTCATTTTTCTATATTACAAATCCGAACTAACAATATTACTACCTACCATGCAAACCTAAAAATATAATACCACTAGTTCTAACTAGCATCTACATATAGGTATAAAAAATTAAATTTACTAAGCAAAAGCAGTCTAGATCTAGTAACTAAACTTTTCTATGACCAAGTTCATATCTAATAAAAATAAACTAAACAATCTTGTAACTAAACTTTTCGATGACCTAGTTCATATCTAAAAGCTAGCATCTACAACTATCTATCTAAAAACATAAATGAAATTGACTGCAAGGTAAATAAAATTTTACCTGATGCGAAGTGTAGATCTGGCAGAGCTTCGCTGCCCTCTCCTTCCCTTCCCTCCCCTCCCCTTCCCTTCCCTTCCCTTCCCTTCCCTTCCCTTCCCTTCCCTCTCCTCTCCTCTCCTCTCCTCTCCTCTCCTCTGGTGGGCGCGCGGAAGACTGAGACTGAGAGAGCTCGCTCTCTCAGCCGCGCGCGGGGGATTAAAAAGGGCGGGGGCCTTTCGCCGGCCGAAACGGCGAGGCATGGGGCCTTTCGCCGACCGTTACGGCGAAAGGACCTTTCGCCGGATGGGCGGCGAAAGGGCCGTGGGCCCCTGGCGCCGACAGCCTATCGCCGGATGGGCCGGCGGTTTTTCTTTTGACCGCGGTGAAAGGTGTTTGACCGCACCGACGGTCCTTATCGCCGTATGGGACGGCGAAAGCCATCCCTATCGCCGTTTCAGCCGGCGATAGCCGTCCCATCTGGCGATATAAGACCAGATCTGATAAATTTTGAGCCAGCAATTTATTTTTGAAAAATCGTAAAAAAAAAATATAAAAATAAAAAAAATTCCGTTGCTTTGGTTGCAGCAGCAGCAGCTACGGTCCGGTCCACTACCACGCCCACTGCCGAAAATGGTAAAAGTCAACACCAACAAAGTTTCACCGTCAGTGTCCTCGCCCCCGGGCCCCGGCGACGACTGACTCTCTCTCTCTCCCACAGCCCCACACGGTAAAAGTGACCCCGCAGTAAACAAAAACCAACCACCGCGTCGTCCTCTCCTCCCCCACCCCCGCTGCGGCTCTGCCCCCCTTCGCCTTCCTTCTTGACCCGCCGAGAGGCAAGCCCGGCCGAGCAAACGCAGCAGCAACTCGCGGCGCACCACCTCTTGCCTCAGCGCCGGCCCCCTACATATATACCACCACCGGACACCGCTTCCCCCTTCTCCTCCCCGCCTCCGCCTCCGCTTCCGGCTTCCCTCGTCCCAGAACGCCTCCGCCGCGCCAATGCGCCGCCCCTCGCCGCCGCCGCCGCAGGAGCTCCCCGCCGCGGGGGGCGAGATCCAAGCGGCGCTGATCCCCGCCGCCGCGGGCCCGGCCTCCTCCTCCGCATCCGCCGCTGGCCGAGGACGCGGAGGCGGGAGCTCCTTCACGGCGCTGCTGGGTCTCCCCACCTCCCAGGCCATGGAGCTCCTCCTCCCCCGCGCGGGGGCGGCGGCGCCGCCGCCCGCTCCGGCTCCGGCTCCCGCGCCCACCTTCCCCTCCGACCCGCACCTCGTGGACCGCGCCGCGCGCTTCTCCGCGTTCGCGTCGCCGTCCCCGTCCTCTCCGTCCCCGACCCCGCCTCCGCCACCGGTCCCTCCCGCTCCCGCCGCCGCCGCTAACGCCGGAAAGCGCAAGGCCGACCCCGCCGACCGCGCCTCCAAGGTAAGGCCCCCACACCACGCGCCCGCATTTCCGCTTGCTCCCCTCTCCGAACCTCCGGAGCTTGCTTCTGATTTACCTGGCGGCTGCCGCGCAGGGGAAGTCGGCGAAGAAGGGGAAGACGGCGGAGGAGAAGCCCGCAGGCGGCGACGGGGACGACGAGAAGCCGGCGTACGTGCACGTGCGGGCCAGGCGGGGCCAGGCTACGGACAGCCACAGCCTTGCCGAGCGGGTGAGTACTCCCCTCCGCCGTCACCGCCGCCGGCTCGCCGCTAATCGCGTGACCGCTCGCCGCGCCTAACCCTGCCT
Organism: Urochloa ruziziensis; assembly: GCA_015476505.1. Classification (NCBI taxonomy): domain Eukaryota; kingdom Viridiplantae; phylum Streptophyta; class Magnoliopsida; order Poales; family Poaceae; genus Urochloa; species Urochloa ruziziensis. The sequence continues at coordinate 15,707,050 of CM027126.1, read as the reverse complement.
CGAAGGATTAGATTCCGGGGGTTTATGCCAATGATTGGGTGATTAGGACGTGATGACGTCGCTGCTATCGCCTTTCCAAGGGGTCGCTTTCCTCGCTAATCACTTGATTATTCGCCCACCCATCCTTCTTCTTCAGTTTCATCAAAAAGTTAATTAACTTTTCTCTTTTTTAAATATAAAATAAAATTAAAAACCATCCAGGCGAGACGCGAGAAGATCAATGCGAGGATGGAGCTGCTCAAGGAGCTGGTCCCCGGCTGCAGCAAGGTCTGTGCCCTGCATTTTCTCACCATTTATTTCCCTTCCCATTTACTATTATTTGTCAATTACTTTTCCGTTTCGCACTTTAATTTCAGTACCGACCATTGCCTTTGGATGGAAGCCTAAACGGCTACCATGGCGCGTAGTGTCGTGTAATTTCGGTTCTCCTTCGCGCCAAGTACACTTCTTTTTCCTGCTTTTCGGTGGTCTTTTTACTGCTTTTGAGAGGCCACGTCCAAATGGTCCTCCACTTTGCTCGCCGCCCTGCAACTGTGCAAGGGCACATCAATCCAAAATGCTACCCCTCCCTCGTCGGCGTGCAGCATAGTCCGTCTTCTTGCCCAGTCCTTGCAAAAAAAACGCTTGCAGTGCAAGGGGGGCGGCTTAAATGCAGTGCGTTCCAAAACGTGGCAGTGCCGGATTATTCTGGCACCGTGCGGGCGACACGTCCATATGGGCGTGTTGTGTTGCACGATGGGGGTGGGGAATGGCTTGCTTCCTTCCTTGCGGATGATAAAGGGGGAGAGGCACCTTGATCCGGCGCACCTAACCGGGGCATTGGGTGTGGTTGTCTGGGCAGAATGTGGCAGCCGCTTTAAAAAGGCGCCGAGGGCGGCTAGCTTAATGGAGATGGAGGGGAGGGGGCTGGCTTGGTCGCCGTGACAACGCCATGAGGCCTCCATCCTCCTATCCTAATGGAATGTTGCTATCCTTTCTGCGCTGGCAGTAATGTGATTGATTATGGGTCGGCATCTTTAGTTGTGGGGATCTGGAGGCAGGGCCGCGTGTGAGGACTGAGGAGGTGCCTGGATAGGTGCCATTGTGGGAGAGATGGAGGATGGATGGTTTTCGTTGGTGTGTGCAGTTTATGGGCAGTGGTTGGTGTGTGCAATTGCTGCTGGGGTTGTTTGACCATTAGTTTCACCCCGAGGACAGCAGCTTTTGGTCTGCATTCTGGAGATTTCAATCAATATGGGAGATTGGTGTTGTAGGTCAATTCCCTCTTGTTGTTTTCAACAATCATGCAGGGCTGGCCAATGTGGACTGGTTAGCTTTGGGGTACAATGTAGTATAGGCCTGGGTCAAAACTTCTTCCAACTATTGTATGCTCTCAAAACAGGAACTATTGCTGGAGAACGCAAGATCCAACAGTAACCATTCTTATGAAGTGGTCTTCTCAACAAATCTTTTGCCCGTGCTTCCTTTTTTTACTCAAAGTGTCACTGTGAAATAGTGTTTCGATTTTTGTTCCAAAAATCCAAAGTTAAAAAAGCAAACTTGAGGTGGTTTTCCATATGATTTTGCTTTCTTTTTAATCAAGTGGTTCATTGGAAGAACTGCAACTGACGGGAGGTAATTAACGTTGTTGCTTGCTTTCGTGCCCTGTCAGGTATCAGGAACAGCGCTGGTGCTGGATGAGATCATTAATCATGTTCAGTCTCTCCAAAGACAAGTCGAGGTAACTGTTGGTATCCCTTGTACCTGTAAATATGAAGTGCCCATTTCCATTTTAGCCAACATATAATCTCATTGCTGTTTGGTGATTGTGGTTGGCCCAGTACTTGTCAATGAGGCTCGCAGCTGTAAACCCAAGGGTCGACTTTGGTGGGCTAGACAGCTTTCTGACCACGGAGGTACATATGCAACCATTCCCCTTTTTGTCAGCTTTCCACAAGTTGGGCTTGCATAATCTCTTTTGCAAGCAAAGTTTTTTTCCTTGGAATACCATACCTGACTAATGGAGACTACACTTTTGGAAATTGGAAAACTTGCGCATCTGAACGCTTGGCTTCTGCAGAATCTCTCTATTGCATTTAACTGCTTTATTTTCTGTATTTCATACTGTCTCCATCTGTACTATAAGATACCTCATGCATACTCCTAAATATGCAGCTGTTCTTTCTGGTTCTAGTCTAGTTGGGAGGGACTATTTGCAACAGACCCAATCGTTATAAGCAACCGAGCTACTGTACCATCTATATGGTGCCATGTAGTCAGTTAGTTATACATGGAAGAAATGGCAAAAGTTGTCATTTTCCGATTTATGAGGTCACCATTTCCCAGAGCTTCTTTGAGTATTGCCGACAGGAAGTGTGTAGGAATATTGCTGTGACACTTGTGCCACCTTGACAGCTTGTTGGTTTACTATTATTCCGGGGGTCCAAAGTTCAAGCTTTAGGTCTTTAGAGAGAATTTTGTTTGCTTGTAACTGGATGGCTCACGGCTGAACCAACGTCGATCACGAATGCCCTGAGCTAACATTCACATCAATGGATATTGTTTGTAGAAATCCTATTAATAATGATCTGAGGCTTGCTTGATAAATGCATTATCTTGGCAGGTCAACACACTAATAGGAATGTTACATATTCAGAAAAGCCTTGGAAAGGTTCATATATGCATGCACTCTGAATTTGAAGCATTTCGGATATAGCAAATTCTGTGCAAACAATCATATACCCACCTGACTAAATCAATCCTTATATGTTTCAAACTTCATTATTTTCCTGCTGGAAACATAGTTCAATCCCTTATATGTTTCAGTGTTTGTTATGTTCCTGCTGGAAAACATAGTACTTGTTCCTCTTGAATTTTTCGAATAGTTAATTGTATTCTTACTGCTACATTTGCAGTGTGGAAGAATAGCAGGTCTGACCTGCAAGAATGGAATTGACTTGGAGCAGGTCACCTGGCCAGAAATGGGTGTTCATGGAGCAAGGCATCTGATGCAACTTCAACAGCAGTTCTGGCATGGTGATTTAGCGCATCCGCACCAAGCGGCGCCGCAATGGGAAAAGCGGGGAGATGGACATCCTCCTGTCTTTAGCAGCTCCAGCCCTTCTCTATTCGGCTATGATCTAACAAGCTCTGGTAAAATTGCACGCAATCCTATAACCCCTTCTTGACTGAATTTAGTTGTTTGTCGTTTACTCAAGTATCTCAGTCTTGCTTGGACCACAAACTTTTGTCTCTTATTTTGTCAGTAGTGTTTAGTAAACATACAGATAGGTAAATTTAAAATGTGTGTTATAGCTCTAAGTTTGTGATGAATAGTTTCTACTAGGGGAAATTACTGAAGTATACCAAGCCATCATTCTTACAGTCCTGATCAACTCTTGAATATGCTAGCGTTGCTGTTGCGTTGGCCCAGTTTGCAAATAGTATCAATACTATTGAAGAAAGTAAGAAACACAGGTGAAGCAAAAGACATACAAAAGCATGTGGTGATACAGTGTCCAAGTGACCTCCCATTTTGCACGAGCTAATAAACACAATAATTAACCATAGATCCTAAATAGAAATCCTCTGTTTGCTTGTGGATCTGAGTGTAACAGGGATGTCTAATTTGAATTGCACCCCTTTTGGTGAGAAATTTCTCTACTTAGCTTGAGCTATTTTCATACTAGGAAAAGGCATACCAACCCATAAGTTTGCTGAAAAGATCATATTGGAGCGTTTGAATCTAGTGACTAAAGTAGAGAGTGTATATCTTGGCTCTTGGCCCCTTTTATTTTGTTTCCTCAATCATTATAGCCATCATCACCACTATTTCGGGTGGTAAAGCAAAGGGGGCCATGGGTGTGTTGGTCTGGTGGATCTGTTCTCTCTGGCACTGGCGGGTCCAACCGGTTGGTGCCGATGGCCCGAATCAAATAAATGCATGTCCAGAACCAGAAACCATATCGCCCCCATCGTTCTGTTTGGGCTTTGGCTGCATAAGGCCTGTAGATGCAGATCTGGTCCCTTGGGCCCTTCTGACCACTCGTACAACTGTGAGTGGGCCCATTATTTCTGTAAATTGTCCACTACTTGTCTGGGTCTGCGGTGTCCAATTTGATATGTTGGAGCTAGCCAGCTGGAAGCTACTTCGGCCTGAATGCCACTATCTGCAGCATGGGGCTGTGTTTTTTCTTCTATTATTATAAGCATTGAATTTAACAAGCATGCATGAACTGTTCTATGTTTTTCATCCTGACATCTACTGGATGATGCACCACGATAAGATCTGTCAACTCCTACATTTTTTTAATAAGTCTAAAAGCTACATTTCTATTCTAAGTGTCTTAGATAGCTGGATCAGTGTGGCATTCTACTGCCCTTGTAGCCAGTGAGACGTAGGGCAGCAGTGGATAAATTGATAGGTATTGCAGAGGAATAAATTGTTTGCAGGAGTGATCAATTTCTATAGCTTTGCAAAGATGTGTGCGATCATAGATCCTACATCATGCAGTCCAAGCTAAACCAGCTGCAGTGATATAGCTTACCTAGAACACAACTAGAGCTTTCGTTGCACCAATGAAAGAAATCGAAGAGAAGGCATAACAGCCCCAGCTATCTGCCGTTCGGATCTGGGCAACCGATCTGCGGCCCTGGATCCAAGCAGAGCGCTTTGAGGAGAGACAGGGACTATTGGAGGTACAGGCCTAATCATGCAAAGTGTTCAGGAATCATTAAACCCCTTGGGGACCCCTCCTGACGAGTAGATGATATATCTGTACTGCATTACGGCTGGCAGAATCTGTTTTTGCCCAGAAATAATTGACAGCTTCTTGTGTACCGGTGCCTGCTCAGCGCTGAGTGGCATACAGCAAGCACTGTCCGGTGCTTCGGCCAGCATCTTTATCGCGTGCCCCCCCCCTGCCACAGCTCTGGAGTCTGGACACGCAGATCTCTTGTTCATAAACTCACATTGAATGGCCGGAGTTCTATTCAACTGTTTCTCTGAAATTTCGGTTTGATAATTTATTACCATTTTTTTTATTGAAAGTTATGAATTCTTGCACGAGTCTGATCACCATTTTCATGATTTCCTGCAGGAACACAGCAACCCCCGGCGAGCAAGCTAAAGACAGAACTGTGAGCGATGGTGGTAGATAGTATGTCAGGAGAGCAAGCTGAACATATGTGGTGGGCAACAGCAGCAACTGAATTTCAGTACTTGATCAAGCTTGACACGAGCTGCGAATTGTATGATGAAGGCTGTGGCAGTGGATGGCGATGTCAAGCGAAAGCGAAATCAAACATTTTGAGAGCCAGAGGGGATGTACATATAGAGATAGAGATACTATTGCTACGGAGCTAAAAACGAGGATGCAGCGAGGATACCAGCTTTCCTGCTGCTATCGCTGAGAGATGAGCGAGCCATACTCTGGTCTATTGCTGAATGCTGGTGTATTTTTGGTGTACTTTTGACTATAAATGTCTCATCTTAAGGTTATATGAGCAGCATCATTTGATGAACAACAAACAGTATGGGCCCTATGCCCTTCTCTATTGCATTTCCAGAAGTAATGCAAATCTTTCCCACTTCTTTTTTAATCTAAACACGAGTGATGGGTACAAGTGAGAAGTTTGTACATCGTCCAACGCAACCTTTTAGTTGGCACGTGTGTTCTAGGGTGCATCACTCGTCAGGGACCAGAGACTGATGTCGTAAGCACATTTAGATGGAGAAGAAAGACGCGTCGGCTAACCGCTAACATTACTGTTATTCTCACATCTAAACTAAACTCCCTGAAGAGAATTTGGATCCATGTGAAACCGAATCTGGAAGAAAGAGGTTGCAGCTATATGGGGTCTCGAACAGAGCACAACTGAAGAACAAGAAAATGAAGTGACAGTATTTGAGGAGAGGAACTCAAATAAAGACATTCTTCCACTGATTCTTCAACCACATTCTACTTTAGTTTGCTGTAACAAGCTCTACATTAAACGATCAAAAGACTGTCACCTACTGCATATACTGAAGTATTGCAAATAAATGACTGAAAGAATGGATCATGAATTAACATAAGTAACAGTACAAGTTCCAGTTGATGTAAACTGTGATTCCAACATCTTTCTATCAAAAAGCAGAAGTGCGTTTCAATGGTAAATACAGATGGTTAGCTACAGAAAATGTTCAAACTGATGTATTTATGATTAAGTGATAAGTCAATAACAAACGGATACATCATTCCATTACCACCTAGCACCTACCAGCTGACCTTAATGATAGGATTTACATTTATTCAACATGCACAACAACATGCAATTTGTTGCAGGCATGGTACAATATTTTGGAGCGACACAGAACGTAATTACCTTATGACGACATTTGTATTTGTACACATTATTGAAGGTTTCCTGCCAATTCATGTACTATTACATTTCTGATTCAAATCCAATGTTCCAAAACCCTTCTGGCGTCAAAGGTGGGGCATACCGGTAACGATGTCTGGAGACACCATCGTGATGCTCACATCGCAAGCTTGTAGATCCTGCACCGCCACCGTTCGCATGGCCATCAGGAAGAACAGCATCATAGAACTTCTTGCACTGCTTGCACTCGACACCTTTCAGGTTCTCCCGATCAGCTTTCTTTCTTACTGATTCTCTGTATTTGAAATCTTTCTTCGGTGGCTGTACGGATATCGTGCTTTGCTGCTTGGGAGCAGGCATCCTGGGAATGTGCTTTAGGCCTTGTGTTGCATTATTCATATCTTGAGTTTCATCATCTGAATTGTTGAATTCCATGTCTTGCGGAGGAGAGGCGGCAAGGGCCTGTGCTCCTTCTGGAGTTGCAGGATTCCTGATATTATTCTTGATAGCCTCCAGAGGTGTATCAAGGAAATCATCATGTGGATCAGCAACGCCTGGTTCTTTGCGTGCACGGGTCTCTCTCCAGTGCAGACTTGGACCGGCAACACTGGATAAAGCTTCTAATTTTGAATTGCTGGCACCTTTATTTGGCAATGGATTAGTTGGGCCAGATGGCAGAGCAAGGCGTGAGTTCCTGAGTGGATTCCTAACTGAACTAGCATGTTGGGCAGCTTGGGCTTTGGCACCTGGAGTAGAGTCATTATTCAGGTCTCTTCTCATGGAAACAACAGGAAAACTCTCCTTGTTTGTGTGCTCCGAATCTGAAAACCAAGCAAAGAAGATGTAAAGACATAGATCCAATCAGTAATTCCTAGCATCAGCAATCAGAGCCAAGTAATGATGATGATACTTTGGATTTATGTTTGAGGGCATTGATCAGAATATCAGGCATAAATGTTAAAATTCACATAGAGAAGAATACACATCCCACACAATTCTTCCAGGAACAAACGATGGTGCTTCACAAAATTGAAGCAGGTCATAGAAATTGACTGATTGAGTTCAGATATCTGTACCTTGAAGCTTTCTCTTACTTGGGGGATTCTCTGTGTTTCTTTTATCTACAGGGATGTCTACATGAAACTTGGAGCCTTCATTCTGGTCAATCTTTCCAAGAAGAAAGTTGTACTGAGACTTCAATTCCTTGTAGTTTGTCTTCAGCTGAGTGTAATCTTCAATCAAGTCCCTCCGCTTATTCTGCTCCAGAAGCAGATCCTTATCCTTCAGGTCAACCTGCTGCAGCAGCCGTTGGTGCGCCTCTCTTTCCCTGGTCACCTCAGCAGCCTTCTCTTCAATCTCCCTCTGGAGCCGACGCACCACCTCACCTTTCCTCATCTCATCTTCCAACCTCCCCAGGAGCTGTTTCTTCTCAGCCTCATGCCTTGCAGCCAATTGCTCCGAATCCGCAAGCTTCCCCTTCATCTCCTCAAAAGAGCTCCCCATCCGCAGCAGCCTCTCCTCCGCTTGTCGCTTCCCACTGCTCAGCTCCTCCAGCTGGCTCATCAGGCTAGCCTCCCTCTTCCTCCACTCATCCTCACTGGCCTTCATCACGTCCGCGAGACGCGCCTGGGCGAGCTTCGCCTTAGCCTGGATGTGCGGGAAGAGTTGGCTGCAGAAGATGAACTCCATCTGGGAGACCTGGTCCTTCACCTCCTGGATAGTGGCCACGAGAATGGTGCTCAGCCCGGATATGTACTTGAGATCATCCGCAACCTCGCCAGCGGCAGCGCCGCAATCGACGGCGAGCACCTTCCCCTCCATCTCTACAGTGAAGAACAGAATCGCAAACTCAGATCGGTTCACTTTACCAAACCCTAGAACGTAAAATCACCCAATCCGGACGGATTTTCCCGAGGGAGCACGCGAAATGCGGGATCGAGAGGGAGATTAGGGGATGGTTCTTACCTCGGGGACCCGATACGGTAGCGGGAGAAACCCTAGAAGTCGCCTTCCTCGCCGCCGGTCGCCGCCCGCGATCTCCGAAATGGGAGAAGCTTTTCAAATGTTTCCCTCGCTGCTGGATTTGGCCGGAGGGACTAATTCGCAATTAGGACCCTGTTTTTAAATTCTATTGCAACTACATTCCTGTAGTTTTTAACATTTACGAAAATAGACTCTACACTGAATGCGATCTGAGCCGTCCGTTCCTGATCGGACGGGAAGTTAGCCTTCTTGGGTTCACGACTAGAGGAGCAAGGCGCCACCTCTCGTCTCGACATCGACGGCGGCGGCGGCGCACGCGCGAGGTGCTCGGTGAAATGCCCGCGCGAGCCCGGGGCTCTCAGATACGACGCCACGCTACCCATGCTTGCTGCGCGCTGCCTCCGTCGTCTCAAGATGGCTGTACGCCTCGAGTGCCGCTCCGCATCGGCGGTGGCGGCACTCCCGGCGGCCGGCGCAGCGCGGTTCCACGACTTCGACGCCGCCGTCACGGAGTGCATCGAGAGGCGGGAGCTTCGGGCTGGGCGGCAGGTGCACGCGCGCATGGTGGCGGCAGGGTATCGCCCGGCACTGTACTTGGCGACGCGACTGGTGATAATGTACGCGAGGTGCGGCGCGCTGGGGGACGCGCGGAACGTGCTCGACGGGATGCCCGAGCGGAACGTGGTTTCGTGGACGGCCATGATCTCGGGGTATTCTCAGAACGAACGGCCCGCTGAGGCCATGGAGCTGTTTGTCACGATGCTCAGAGCCGGTAGATCACTTCAACCATTTGGTCTTCTGTTGCTGAAGTTACACTTGTCATCTGAATAAGTGACCAAAATTCATTTTTCAAAAAAGAAAAAAGAATAAGTGACCAAAATTTGAGTTCCATAAAGTATATACTGAGTGCATGCTTGGTCAGAGGCTTATCCTTTTTTCTATGAATTTTTCGGTTATATACTGAAGTACTCTTCTGTTGGTGCATTGTTGTTATCTGCTTTAGCAAGCAAACTGTAGCACCATCCTCCAGCTAAATTATGTAGCTTTGTATCATAATTATACCTGAAAATATGTTAAATCTGTTCTTTGTCTTGTCCAACATAATATCCATTGACCATCAAAATTTTGCAAGTTTGTTCATTGTTATAGCACACACCAAAAAGTTGACATCCTTCCAGGATGGTGTATGCAATGCTATATTACTAATTTATGCCATATGTGTAATCAACTTAATTTCTAACTGGCAGGATGTGATCCTAACGAATTCACTTTGGCATCAGTCCTTACATCCTGTGCTGGCTCTCAAGGCATACATCAGATCAAGCAAGTTCATGCTTTTGCCGTTAAGACAAATTTTGAGTTACACATGTTTGTAGGGAGTGCCCTTCTTGACATTTATGCCAAGTCAGAGAATATCAAAGAAGCTCAGAGGGTGTTTGATATGCTTCCAGCAAGGGATGTTGTTTCCTGTACTGCCATTATATCTGGGTACACACAACTGGGCCTTGATGAGGAAGCCTTGAACTTGTTCAGGCAGTTGTACAATGAGGGGATGCAATGCAATCAAGTTACCTTCACAACCCTTCTCAATGCACTGTCTGGCCTTGCTTCCCTCGATTATGGCAAGCAGGTTCATGGGCTAATACTTCGTAAAGAGCTACCATTTTTCATGGCTTTACAGAATTCTTTGATTGATATGTACTCCAAATGTGGCAAGCTTTTATACTCACGAAGGGTATTTGACAACATGCCGGAGAGATCAGTCGTTAGTTGGAATGCGATACTTATGGGATATGGAAGGCATGGCTTAGCACATGAAGTTTCCCAGCTCTTTGCATCTATGCGTGAAGAAGTGAAGCCTGACAGTGTTACTCTGTTGGCTGTTTTGTCTGGCTATAGTCATGGTGGTATGGTTGATGAGGGCCTTGATATCTTTGATCTTCTAGTCAAAGAACAGAGCACACTCCTTAATATTGAACATTATGGGTGTGTTATTGATCTTCTTGGACGCTCTGGACGACTTGTAAAGGCACTAAATTTGATACAAAAGATGCCATTTGAACCAACTCGAGCTATTTGGGGTTCATTGCTTGGTGCTTGTAGAGTTCATGCTAATGTTCATGTTGGAGAGCTTGTCTCTCAGAAGCTTCTTGAGATTGAACCAGAAAATGCTGGCAGCTATGTGATCCTTTCTAATATTTATGCTGCTGCTGGGATGTGGAAAGATGTTTTCAGAGTGAGGAAATTAATGTTGAAGAAGACTGTGATAAAGGAACCAGGGCGGAGCTGGATGATTCTTGACAAGGTTATTCATACCTTCCACTCCAATGAGCGTTTCCACCCCAGGAAAGAAGACATAGATGCTAAGATTAAGGAGATATATGTTGTAATTAAAGCAGCTGGCTTTGTTCCTGACCTTAGCTGTGTACTTCATGATGTTGATGATGAGCAGAAAGAGCGCATGCTTCTTGGTCACAGTGAGAAGCTAGCCATAACTTTTGGACTTATGAGTACTCCTTCAGGATTGACCATCCGGGTTATGAAGAATCTTCGCATTTGTGTTGACTGCCACAATTTTGCAAAGTTTGTTTCCAAAGTTTATGGAAGAGAGATATCCCTTAGAGACAAAAATCGCTTTCATCTAATTACAGAAGGAGCTTGCACCTGTGGAGATTACTGGTGAAAGATACCTGTAATGTTCAGATTTGCTTTGCTGATAGTAGGGGGGGGGGGGGGGGGGGGGGGGCGAGCTGTCTTGGTGAACACTGCAAATATTGATATGCATTGGTCCACTGAACACGCTGAGAGGAACTAATGGAAAATATCACCTTCACGTGCTCCGCATTCTGATTTCAGATTACTATAGCCGTTCAGAAAAGACCTTTTGCAAATAACTTGATTCTACTTAGCTCTCCTGTCTGTTCAGTAATCAGTCTAAATTGATAATCTCGGTATGTTCATATTTCATAAGATATACTAGTGTGTCAAGGAAAAAATGAGTTGTTTTCCTTGCGTGTACCTTACCTAAAATCATTTTAATAAAACTTCACATGTTATGCTTGCAGATTCCCTGTGCTATATGAAAGGTTTTGGAGCTTTGCAAATTGCCAGATAATACGCCTGCATCATACAATGTAAGCCACACTTGCCTGTAGGCAGTATATTCATAGGTAGCACAGAGAAATGCTTCAGCTACTGCGAATCATCAGTCCAAACATTTACATTCATCCAACACTACATTTCTGAAGAGAGAGTTTTCAGAGCATGTGTCTTCAGCAGAACCTCTCTGTGTTATATGTTAGCATATAAGTTTAGACGGTTTAGTATTTCTGCCATACATTTGATAAGATTCTCCTGGAACAGCCTGTGCCGGATTTTCCGTTCGTATGCGCCTTCAAAATATATAGTGTAGACTGTATGGGGTGGCAGTATCTCTGTATGGCTAAAAGCTAAATCTGACTGCTGCATGCATTTTCTTTCCCTCAAGCATTTTTTGTATCATTGTGCAAACAAACCATGATCACCTGTTTTCAAAAGAGAGATGTTTAAACTTTTGTGCACAAAACTTGGTAATCTGATACATATTTTTTTTTTTTTTTGAACTCAATCTGATACATATTTTGGTTACAGGCACCTTGGCACTTTCTCTCAGGCACCACTGCCCATTAGCTCCTTTGATACCTTATGAACTAAAGGCTCTTCAGTGGAAAACTGCAGCTGTCACAACTGTACTTGTCACAGTAAAGTGGCAATTCAACTATAGAAAAGTGCAACTGTCACAGTAGCGTGGCAATGCAGTCATTTCAACTGGTCCAATTTCGCTCCGCATTTCTGAAGAGGTAATTTTATATTTGTCTTCAGATTTAGGACGCTGTGATTTCCAGAGTGATCTTGTTTCAGAGCACCTCCAAATGCAATTCACCATTATTGGTAGCTTGTTCGCTACCAAATCCTTATCACCATGGTGCACTGCCTGAAGCATAATTGATGCTATCAACTCAGGTCACATAGAACCGGGGGCAACTGCTTCCCGCACCTGCGGCGTCCCGAGTGACGCCGCACACCCCCGACGCGAACTCCCCCGGTACGGACGCGAACGCTTCCCCGAAAGGACATTGCCACCGGTTGCTCCCACCTTTACCCATACGCGAGCCTAAGTTTATAAATTGAATGTCGAAATTAAATTCTGATTCTACTTTTAGATTTCTTATGACGAGACCTTCAAAACTAGACCGCACTTGACTATGTTTGAAATTAAAATTTTAAAACTTTTTTTAGAAAGGTGAAACAATTCATCCGATTTTAGCAATCGGAACAAATCATCTAACCCTGCGAAACAAAAATATCGTATAGAAGGAACATAAATTTATAATGGTGGAACAATTTGATCCACCACGATGGAACATCTCTTTATAAACTTACGAATGCAATAAATTTTCCACACAATGGAACATCTTATTGACACTATTGGAACAATCGAAACGACACGAAGGAACATTTTATTGGCGCTGTGAGAACAGTTCAAACAACACCAGGGAACATCCCATTAGCACGGGGAGAACAGTCCAAACAACACCAAGGAACATCCCATTAACACTATGAGAACAGTCCAAATAACATCAAAGAACATCCGTTAACACTATGGGAACAATTTAAAACAACACTAAGAGACATGTCATTAACACTGTGAAAACATCTTATTAACACTAAGTAGTAAAATAAATTATACTGTTTGAATTATCTTGAAATAAAAAAATAGTAAAAAAAGAAAAAAAAGAATAGATAAAATATTAAAACAAAATAACAAATAGAAAGAAAAAACAACGTCAACTCTCCCGCAGGCCACGGCCCACCAACCGGCGCGTGGCCTACCAACCGGCGCGTGGCCCACCAACCGGCGCGTGGCCCACCAAATGGTGTGTGCGGCGGCCGCCGTCCTGCCGCACGTGCGGCGTATAGCCGTTCCGCATAGAACCCACTGGTTGGAAGTAGCTACAGCTGAGGCTGTTGTTCACTGAGCTAATCAGCTATCATTGGTCCTTTCGGGAAGCTGCAGTAACAGCTTGCCTTGATAAACTAGCATTGTTGCCAATAGGTATTTGAGGAAGGCTTTGTGCAGATTTGTCCGGTCCCAGTCGTGTGTATTACCACGAACATACACTAAAATACGAGTAGTTTTGACGAGGTGATTGGGTTTACTATCTTATCATGGAATTAAGAAAGATGGTGATGTTTATAAGGCTATCCGAATTACTCCGTTGAGCGAAATCTACTACTAGTACACATGTAGCAATGATTAATTCTATCAGCATCTGTGGATGGATGTGGCAAAATGACAATCTTCAGGAGGGGCTACACGTTGTCATATGCAGCTGTCATTGAAGCCATTTCTGTGCATGCCACGAGTGACAAAAGCAACGTAATAGTGGCACAACGAGGATTGGTGGCTTTCCCTGCAGAATCCGAACCCACTCCGTGCAAAAGACAAGATGTCGGCGGTACTCTGTAAGTTTGAAGGTACGTAGTACACCCTGTAACATACTAGTACTTCTTTCGAATTTCGAAAACGGCATACTCGATTTCGAATTTTTCGTGGCGGCGGCGAGGTTGGAGCTGCGGTGGCCGTCGGAGGTAAACAATGGGTGTTTTTTTGTTTTTGTTTTTTTTGCGACCAGAGGTAAACAATGAATGGGCTTGTGTTGGGCCGAAAGTCCATCTTCCGATTGATACATCGAGACCCCCAATTTTCGCTCAGCCCCGCCGCGCACGCGCAGGCACGAGCGATGGGAGCGGCGGTGTGAGCATCGGAGGCGGGCGGCGGTTGCGGGCTTGCGGCACGATGAGAGAAGCGTGGCATGGGCTACCTGGAATGGACCCACCCAGGTTCCAAAGCTTTATCCATCCAGCCGTTTCATTTCATCCATGCCTATGCAGTCGTTTGTCTCTGTTGTTGACACGACCTGCTCGATCTTCTGAGTTCTGACACTTTGACTCTCACTCGTTAACCGTGACTTTTTTGCCGCCGGCTTATATAGTCAGATCGAATTCTCACTCCCGCTCCCCGGTGACTCGTTTGGATCGCCCACTGTTCTTGGACTTTCCGTCGATCCTAGCATTGACCGGCCGATCGATCCGACGACGGCGCGAGGGCGAGGCATGGCGGCGGCGCTGCTGCTGCTGCTACTGTGCGCGGCGTCCGTGCGGCGCGGCGCGGCGCTGCACCTGTGCACGGACCGGCTGTTCAACGACACGCCGGGGCGGCACTACGACGGGCTCCCCCACCTCGCCCCGGCGGAGGAGGCCACGTGGATGGCGCTGCTCCCGCGCAGGCTCCGCGGCGGCAACGGCGGCGCCCGCGCCGAGTTCGACTGGCTGGCGCTCTACCGCAGCCTCACGCGCGGCGGCGGGATCGCGGACGTCGGCAGCACGCCGGAGCTGCTGGCGCCGGCGCCCCTGCACGACGTCCGCCTTGACTTCGCCGGCGGCGGCGGCGAAGGCGAAGGCGAAGGCGACGGCGCGCCGCCGTCGTCCTCGTCCAATATGTATTGGCGGGCCCAGAAGACGAACCTCGAGTACCTGCTCTACCTCGACCCCGACCGCCTCGTCTGGACCTTCCGCCGGCAGGCCGGCCTGCCCACCGTCGGCGAGCCCTACGGCGGCTGGGAGGCGCCCGGCGGCCAGCTCTCCGGCCATTTCGCAGGTTCGTTGCCCATTCCCTTCAGTTCAGGCCGCCCGTCTCGCCCGGGGATCGACACGTGTCTTCCCCTCATCCCCTGCACTACCTGAGCCTCTATCCCCATTTTTCGACCGCTTCTTTTTCAAATTTCAACCGAAAATTCTCGACCGTTTTTTTTTGAGTAATAAAATTCTCGACCTTTTTTTTTTTTTTGAGCATGCGCGTGTGTTTGCATTGGCAGGGCACTACCTGAGCGCGAGCGCGCACATGTGGGCGAGCACGCGCGACGGCACGCTCAGGGAGACGATGGCGAGGGTGGTGGACGCCCTCTACGCCTGCCAGAAGAAGATGGGCACGGGCTACCTCGCGGCGTACCCGGACACCATGTTCGACGCGTACGAGCAGCTGGACGAGGCGTGGTCGCCCTACTACACCACACACAAGGTACTTGCTTACTTTGTGCGAATGACGATTGTTGATCTCCTTGGGTAATTCGTTCTGTAATTCCACCCAACCTCTATCTGATTCTGACGATTGGTTTGGTGTTCTGACAGATTATGCAGGGGCTTCTTGATCAGTACACGCTGGCTGGGAATCAGGAAAGGCCTTGACATGGTGGTTTGGATGACAGACTACTTCAGCAACCGCGTGAGGAACTGTGATACAGAATTACACTATCCAGAGGCACTGGGAGGCGATGAACGAGGAGACCGGTGGGTTCAACGACGTCATGTATCAGCTGTATACTATAACGGTGATCTTCCTGCCATTCATTTGCCACTACTTTTTCTACTTGCATTATGTTGTTCTTACAGCATTGCTTCTGTACGTGCTCCCTGCAGAAAGAGCAGAAGCATCTGACAATGGCTCATCTTTTCGATAAACCATGCTTCCTCGGACCACTCAGCCTTCATGTCAGTACTTGAACTTTTCACCCCTTTTATTTATCTTTTATCTTTCTATAGTCTTCCATTTTACTAGTAAAGTGATATTGATCTTCATCTTTCAGAAGGATGACATATCAGGTTTGCATGTTAATACCCATCTCCCTGTCCTCATTGGGGCACAGAAGAGATATGAAGTCGTCGGTGACAATCTTTACAAGGTAAGTTAACAGGTTATTAGTCGGAGCATTTACCATAGAACATGCCATGATGAGCAATGTTCTTCGCTGCTCTACTGGTTTATTCTTCAATCAGCAACCGCAACTGATGTATAAATTCTTTTTTTTTCGCTTTACAATTGGAGTGAGCTGAATACAATAATAATCCGTGGCACAGGACATCTCGATGTACTTGTTTGATGTGGTAAATTCTTCTCATACATTCGCAACAGGAGGCACATCTACCATGGAACACTGGTGAGTCATAACACTTGCCATCACCAGAGACATTTCTTGGAGAATTCGTGATGCCATAATCTTCTGCTCCATTTTATTACATGCCAGGCATGACCCGAAGCGACTGGTGGATGAGATCAGCATCAGCTCGAACGAAGAGACCTGCGCCACGTACAACTTTCTCAAGGTGAGCAGCTCCACTCCTCGTCTCTGATCACATTGCGCAGAGCACAATCCTGAGGCTTGGTTGGCTGCAGGTGTCACGGAACCTGTTCCGGTGGACGAAGGAAGCCAAGTACGCAGACCACTACGAGAGGCTACTCATCAACGGGATCCTGGGCAACCAGAGAGGAACGCAGCCTGGAGTCATGCTCTACTTCCTTCCCATGGGGCCTGGCCGATCCAAGAGCGTCAGCGGTCTGTCACCCTCTGGCCTTCCCCCGATGAATCCAGGGGGGTGGGGAGGTCCAAACGACACGTTCTGGTGCTGCTATGGAACAGGTAAATCTTGAACATTTACATGACCTACTATTTCTATTGTGTTCTGAATCTTTTGGTTTGAATGTGGACATTTACCTGACTGCTCTTGTTCCTGTTGTGTTCTGAATCTTCTGGTTCGCATTGGCATCTTGGACTTTCACATGACTGTGCTCTTGTTTCTGTTGTGTTCTGAATCTTGTGGTTTGCATTGACAGGGATAGAATCTTTCTCAAAGCTAGGGGATTCCATATATTTCCTGGAGGAGGGTGAAATGCCAGGGCTCTACATCATCCAGTACATACCGAGCACTTTTGACTGGAAATCAGCAGGTCTCACTGTCAAGCAGAAGGCCAAACCTCTCTTCTCAACGGACACCCATTTCGAAGTTTCGCTGGCCATTTCTGCAAAGGTAGTTTCCTAATTTCACTGTCAGACACACCCAGACCCAGTCGTGATTTGCAGACTGCATCATTGGATTCAAGGATCAGGATGGTATCAACCTTTTATTCTGCGTTCATACTGTCATACATGCAGGGAGATGCCCAACTAGCAAAGATAAGCGTGAGGATCCCATCGTGGGCATCGGCAGGTGACGCAACGGCGACTCTGAATGGCCAAAAGCTCAACCTGACAGCAGCTGTCAACTCCAGTGATGGTATTTTACTGCTATCTTGATACTGTTTTAGATCAAATTTGACTTGATGTTGGAAAAAAAGGGAGGTCAGCTTCACGCTTTGTGTTATCCTTGCAGGTGGTTTTCTCACGGTGACCAAGCTCTGGAGTGAAGATACCTTGACCCTAAAATTCCCCATAACCCTAAGAACTGAGGCAATCAAAGGTACGAGATCTCAGACAAATATCAGCATCGATCATTTTGGCTATGTGTATATTTTGTTTTCTGAAGCAACACATTTAAATGTTAGAACTTGGAGGTTGAAATGGTGAATTTCTGTTTCAGACGACAGGCCGGAGTACGCATCCATCCAAGCAGTGCTGTTCGGGCCGCACCTCCTCGCCGGCCTGACGCATGGCAAGCTGCCGGTGACCGACAGCAACCACTCCAACGACGGTCTGACCCGGGCCATCTGGGAAGTGAACACCACTAACGCCTCCTCCGTCACCGGCTGGGTCACCCCGCTTCCATCCACGTCACTAAACCCGCAGCTCGTCACCCTGACGCAGCGCGCCGCCGGTGGCGGGCGGACGCTTGTCCTGTCGGTGTCGGTCGCCGACAGGAGGCTGGAGATGCAGGAGCTTCCTGCTCCCGGGACCGACGCGTGCGTGCACGCCACGTTCCGCGTCTACGGCGGCGGGGCCGTGGAAGGGACGAACGTGACGATCGAGCCGTTTGACCGGCCGGGCATGGCGGTCACCAACGGCCTCGCCGTCGGCCACGCCGCCGGCAGCCTGGACACGGTGTTCAACGCGGTGCCGGGGCTCGACGGCGCGCCGGGATCGGTGTCCCTGGAGCTCGGCAGCAAGCCGGGGTGCTTCGTGACGGCGCCCGCGCAGCCCGCCGGCGCGAACGGAACGCGGGTCGGCGTCGGGTGCCGGGGCGACGGCGGCGGCGGAGACGATGAGGAGAAGGCGTTCCGGCGCGCGGCGAGCTTCGAGCGGGCGGCGCCGCTGAGGCGGTACGACCCGCTGAGCTTCGCGGCGCGCGGGACGGAGCGGGGGTTCCTGCTGGAGCCGCTGCGGAGCCTGCAGGACGAGTTCTACACCGTCTACTTCAGCCTCGTCTCCGGCGACGGCGACGGCGACAGCTGATGGGAATGGGATCGGTCGGAGCACCATGCGCGGTCTGTCTCGCCCGAGAATGAGATGGTGTGGGTGGAGAACAGAGGAGACCGCACTGCTCATTAGGCACTAGTACTACTCCGTAGTACTGTGGTTGGATTGTACAAAAACCGCACTGCTCGAATGGATCCGTGCGTATTATTACTGAATGCCGTGGTTGCAAGTTCCATTTTTTTTTGTCATTCATTCGATATTTTTTTTTTGACAAAATGAACTACAGCAGCATGTTACCTAATTAATTGCACACCGCGTTGCGCTCCTTAGATGCCTCTTGGGGGCGAATTTTTGTTTTTTAGGCTTCGTTTGGAACACCGGAATTTTATACGATCACAACAATTACGTTGCAGATGCACATAAAAAAAACAATTCCGCTGCATATGGTTCGTTTGCCGCGAGAATCCTTTTTCTTTTTAATTTTTTTGAGCGGAGAATACATGAATGAGCTATAAAGATCGCAACCATAGTTCCGTTGCAAATAAATGGTCCATTTCAAACCAGAATCGGGGTTTTTTGCACCTTTGTTCCAAAGGGTGCCGCCGAATCATGATCCGTAGGCACATGCGCCCGCCGCCGTGAGATGAGATGTGAATATGACCATAAATACGTGCGGGCCAATTAGGTGGCTGTCGATCGATCGTGCCACCCAACAAATGCCCGTAGCACACATAGCACGGTGGTGGTCACGAGACGAGATGGGGTGATGGCAATTGACAAGGAAGACGACCCGATTTTTACATCGACGAGGTGACGCCGCCAAGGTAAAGCGTGTAGCATTTGGCTGTGCGGGGGCCAAGAATCTCCAACCGCCGTCCTTCTCCCTGACGCCGATCCCCTGATCCGGCGGCGTACGTCGCCGTCGTCTCCGACGACGATGCCTCCACGGCTAGAGGAGGAGCACGTAGCGACGGGGGCCCAGCGCCGCCCCTCCGCCGCTCCCTTTCTCCCTCACGGGACGCAACGTGACAAGGGAACCCGGCGCTGGCCGCGACAAGGCCAGCTCGTGTGTCCTGTGGCGACATGTGAGCGCGCGCGAGACCACAGGCCAGGGCCATTTTTTCCTTTTTTTTTTTTTTTTTGTTGCCGGGGTTCTTGCTCGTGTCGTGTCGCGCCGTGGCATTCCGTGCGGCGCCTCCGATGCCTCGCGCCGGCGGCCACCGTCGTCGTCACGCCTGGCGCTCGGTGTGATGCCCGCCCGTGCCCTTCGCTCCAGGCTTAATTAAACGATGTCCGTTTCTCCGGCTCTCCTGTTCCCGTGTGGGCGCAGGGGATAAATCATAAAGTAAATGGATTATTATAAAATCTCCGCGTCCTTTGCAAAGCCATAAACCCGCGGCTAGCGCGTCGGCGCATGCGTGTGTCAGAGTGAGTGGTAGCACAGTGGTTGGTGCTTGGTGACCACCGAGGAGCGGGGGTGGCGGGCTATCGTGGGATGGCGCCGCGGTGGCGCGCGGCGGGCGGCGGCGGCGGCGGCCATGGTGGCAGTGGTGATGGCGGCGGCGTCTGTGCCGGCGGCGAGGGCGAAGGAGTGCACGAACGTGCCGACGCAGCTGTCGTCGCACACGGTGCGCGCGCGGCTGCAGTCCTCCCCCGGCGCGGCGGAGTGGCGGCTGCGCGAGCTGTTCCACGACCACCTCAACCCCACCGACGAGTCCTCATGGATGGACCTCATGCCTCCTCCTCCTCCTCCGCGCGCCGCCGCCGTCCCCGACGAGGAGCTCGACTGGGCGATGCTGTACCGCTCGCTCAAGCGGCAGGGCCAGCCGCTGCCGCCGCTCGGAAGCGCCGCCGGCGGCGCCGGCGCCGGGCCGTTCCTGGAGGAGGTGTCGCTGCACGACGTCCGCCTCGACCCCGACGGCGACGCGGCGTACGGGCGCGCGCAGCGGACCAACCTCGAGTACCTGCTGCTCCTCGACGTCGACCGCCTCGTCTGGAGCTTCAGGACGCAGGCGGGGCTTCCGGCGCCGGGACTGCCCTACGGCGGCTGGGAGGGCCCCGACATCGAGCTCCGGGGCCACTTCGTCGGTACGTACACGTTATTCGGCCACTCACGCTCCTCCCCTCTGCACGTAACACGCGCGCGCGCACATGCAGGCACGCCCTCCGTCTCGTCCGGCGCCGTCACGTTGCGCCTCCGTTCCCTTTTCCGGCCGGGCACGGCCATTACTTTGTGCTCCGGCCGCGCCAGGTCGATCAGGCGTGGGCAACGATGCTGCGCCACTCGTGTCTCGCACCGACACGCACGGGGGTTGGGGGAACGTTCTATCCGGTGGGAATGGCACGGCGATGCGATGCGATGCGAAATGGGAGTGGAGAAATGGCTTTGTGCGTGTAGGGTAGGGGTATGCCGCTCCACTCTGATCTCGTGTCTTGTTAATTGGCACGCACGTGAGAGATGCCCCTCGTGAAAGCATTATTGGCCTCTCCGTGACGCCGGCCGACATGGGAGGGGACAAACAAGAGGACGTCTTGTAGTGCATGGCTACGAGAACTATGCCTCGCCATTTCTCTTGTCACCTTACCAAAGCCTACGTATCGTAGACACCTCCTTTATCTAGCTTAGTTTGCCACTAGTGTGAAAATTACTTTGTACATGCATGCACTTCTATTCGCTTTACCTTGTACTACATTCACATGCATTTTTCAACTTTATTTTAGAATTATTTTTTAAGAAAAAAATATCGGTATAAGATGGACAACAAATATATTATTATATTATGATAATTACACTCTTGTATTCCAACTTTATTATTAAGTTCAAGCTAATGACTCAACAAACAATTTTGGCCGTCTGCATTCCTAGTTGGGTGTCGGGAACAACACGAACACGAGCGGCGGATGTGTTCGGTTTCACCTCTGCATCATTTTTCCCCTTCAGTTCCACTTTCACCGTCCTGCCTGGCGCCCTGGCCCTATGTATGATGGGCCTTTGCATATTGAATTCTGGCCCATATATTAACAAGGATCATCATCATCCACCAACCCTGTTGGGCTGTAGCACGACCCGGTTGTTTTGCCGTATTAAAATTTGGCGCCAAATTTACTCCTTTAGCTACTTGTTCAACGAGCTACAGAGCACAATCCTTTAAAGTTTTTGTTTTTTTTCGTATGATTCTGCAATCAATGGAAATTGCCACGATGCAACAGGGCACTACCTGAGCGCGGCGGCGAAGATGTGGGCGAGCACGCACAACGCGACGCTCGCCGGGAAGATGTCGGCGGTGGTGGACGCGCTTTACGAGTGCCAGCGCGCCTCCGGCGGCACGGGGTACCTCTCCGCCTTCCCCGCCGAGTTCTTCGACCGCTTCGAGGCCATCGCCCCCGTCTGGGCGCCCTACTACACCGTCCACAAGATCATGCAGGGCCTCCTGGACCAGCACGTCGTCGCCGGCAACGGCAAGGCGCTGGGGATGGTGGTCGCCATGGCCGACTACTTCGCCGGCCGCGTCGCCAGCGTCATCCGGAAGTACAGCATCGAGCGCCATTGGGTGTCACTTAACGAGGAGACCGGAGGGATGAACGACGTCCTCTACCAGCTTTACACCATCACGGTACTGTAAACCTCAACTGGTTTTGGTGCTAATATGCCCTTGTTCAATTTGATTTCTCTTAGAAAGCCTTCATCGGAGATTCAGAAGCAATTCTGACTTCTGAGTGTGTGTGGTTTGCTGGTAATATCTCGTTGTGCAGAAGGATCAGAGGCATCTGGTGCTCGCCCATCTCTTCGACAAGCCATGCTTCCTTGGTCTGCTTGCAGTTCAGGTCTCAACTCTGAAGATTTCACAACTTAATCTTTGCTACATCAGACAGGAGCCTGAAAACACATTTCTGAACAGAGATTTTTTGCCCCCATCATTTTGCCTTTCAGGCTGACAGTCTTTCGGATTTCCATGCCAACACGCATATTCCGGTTGTCGTCGGTGGCCAAATGAGATACGAAGTTACAGGTGATCCTCTTTACAAGGTAATTCAAACTTCAAAGCAATGCAGAAAGAATTAGATAGGGAATTCAATTGGGAAAAAATAATTTCCTCACACATGATAATTCCAATTTTGAAAAGAGTAAAAGAGTGCTATTTCCCCTTCTTGCCAATAGTTGCCCTCTTCTTCTGATGCAACTCCTAGGTCAAGCTGACCATAAGCTCGACTCTCATGGTCCAGGAAATTGCAGCGTTCTTCATGGACACTGTGAACTCTTCCCACGCCTATGCGACTGGCGGCACATCTGTCAGTGAATTCTGGTAATGAATCAATGTAGATGGCTCAAGTAAAGGGTTTTATTTTTATCAGACATGCCATATCTGAAATGATTTCTGTCAGGTCCGATCCCAAGCGATTAGCTGGTGCTCTGACCACTGAGACCGAGGAGTCCTGCACAACCTACAACATGCTAAAGGTGCTTCACCTGTTCATGCCACCAGACTCCTACTGCTTTTTTCATGGCTAGATACAAGTTACAATCTGGGCCAAAAAGCTTGCAGGTTTCACGCCACCTATTCAGATGGACAAAGGAAGTAGCATATGCAGACTACTATGAGCGAGCGCTGATCAACGGCGTCCTGAGCATCCAGAGAGGCAGGGATCCTGGTGTCATGATCTACATGCTGCCACAGGGGCCTGGGAGATCAAAGGCAGTGAGCTACCATGGCTGGGGAACCCAGTTCAATTCATTCTGGTGTTGCTATGGCACTGGTTAGTGAAACAGTTCTTTGTTCTGAAACTGGCGTCAGGAATGCAAGTTCTGAGTCATTAAAAATTTGTGTTTACAGGTATAGAATCATTCTCCAAATTGGGGGACTCCATCTACTTTGAGGAGAAAGGTGAAAGACCAGCTCTGTATATTATTCAATTCATACCGAGCACGTTCAATTGGAGAACTGCCGGCCTTACTGTCACGCAGAAGCTGGAGCCTCTCAGCTCATCAGATCAGTATCTTCAGGTCTCACTGTCGATATCTGCAAAGGTAAATCTACAAGAGACCGTCAAATGTACAAGGAAAAAAGATTCAGGCTGATTCTTCATACGATCAGCAATTCAACACTTAAATCAATTTGGTTTCTGTCATGCAGACAAACGGTCAGTTTGCGACATTGAACGTGAGAATACCATCATGGACATCTTTGAGTGGTGCAAAGGTGACTTTGAATGACAAAGATCTGCTACTAACATCTCCAGGTATGTTCATTAGCAATTAGCATGGAAATAGAAATTAATAAACGAAATTTTAGAAAAAACAAAGAATAGAAAAGGCATGCCAAAAAAGAAACAGGAAAAGTATGCCATCCACTAAATATTTGATGAATCATAGGGAATTTCTTTTCCTATACGATACTCCTCTGATTTATCTCAGGGACGTTCCTCACAATCAGCAAGCAGTGGGATAGTGGTGACCAGTTGTCACTCCGATTCCCTATCCACCTACGTACTGAAGCAATAAAAGGTGAATTGAATTTCTACGCTGAAGTTCTTTAAGCACAATTTCCCCTCAAAACCTCACTGCTAACTGAAAATCCAGATGATCGGCCGGAGTACGCGTCCATACAAGCAGTCCTGTTCGGGCCGTTCCTCCTCACCGGCCTCACCACCGGAGACTGGGACGCCAAGACCGGCGGCGCCACCGCCGCCCCCTCCGACTGGATCACCCCCATCCCGCCGGAGTCCGACTCCCAGCTCGTGACCCTCGCGCAAGAGTCCGGCGGCAAGGCTTTCGTGCTCTCCGCCGTGAACGGCTCCCTGACGATGCAGGAGCGGCCCAAGGACAGCGGCGGCACCGACGCCGCCGTCCACGCGACGTTCAGGCTCGTCCCCCACGGCTCCGGCGCTGGCGCCGCCGCGAACTCGACGGCCGCCGTCATGCTGGAGCCGTTCGACATGCCGGGGATGGTGGTCACGGAGAAGCTCACGGTGTTGGCGGACAGTAGCGCGGGTGCTCTGTTCCATGTCGTGCCGGGGCTCGACGGTAATCCTGGCTCGGTGTCCCTCGAGCTCGGGGTCAGGCCGGGGTGCTTCTTGGTCGCCGGCGGCGGCGAGAAGGTACAGGTCGGCTGTGGTGGTAGTGCCAGGAAGCGCGGCGACGGCGGCGCGGGGTTCCGGCGGGCGGCGAGCTTCGTGCGGGCCGAGCCGCTGCGGCGGTACCACCCAATGAGCTTCGTGGCCAGGGGGGTGAGGAGGAGCTTCCTCCTGGAGCCATTGTTCACCTTGAGGGACGAGTTCTACACCGTCTACTTCAACCTTGTAGCTTGACAAAGACTTAGTGTGGCGACACTGCTGCAGCTCGTGGTTGATTGATGCTGCCTCTCACCAAGAAAAATGCTGGATTGGAGAGGTGGCCGGAGGCCGGTGGTGTAGGTCCCTGGTTTGTCCCCATGTTGATACCAATTTGGAACGCGCGGGGATTTTTTTTCGTCTATAAAAATTGAACTGTTTCGTGCGTTCCAAACAGCATAAGAACAACCGCTGCAAATCCTTGCGTTCCCGAAGGGGAAGAGAGTGAAAAGGTATAATTACACCTCCTGCCCAGGTCAGTCTCGGTGGAGAGTGTCATGGGCATTAGATATCATGTCATGTCACAAATTGCTGACATGACAGAGTTATTTACGAGGAGAGTGTCATGGTATGAGAGAGATGTCATGGTGATAGACACCCCTCAAGCACAGTTTCTCAAGTTTCCAGTCTTGGCAACCTGTAGTGATGACACTCTCCACTAAGACTCATGCCACTTCCTTTTGCTGTCCAAATTCAGCAACGGTTTGGCACAAGAACAAGATCAATAGTCCATCTGTGCAAATATTTCTTGCTCAAAACAATAAGGATCAAGGGGAATGTACAAATTGCGTTTGTGCAGCTTGTGACCAACAAGAGTCTATTAATTGGAATATATCAAAACATAGGCCCTTTACTGTACAATCAAAGTACAAGTAGAGAATCAGATTGCCATGCCCAACAAATCTTTATGGAAGCTAAGGATTTCTCTAAAGATATGGGTTTTTCTATAAAAAGGATGACTTTAACAAAAGATAACTTATTAAAAAGATGTTGGAAGGATGATGACCCATGTTATTTTTTGAAAGAAACTATTCAACATCTTCTTTTTTGTCACGTAGCAAGATCTATTTGAAGAATTTTAACAGCCACCTTGTGATGTAAACAAATATCTAGAGTATGACTTCAACCAGTAGACAAGCATATGCGTTCTCAATTTTTGTGGGAGCAAGTGCAATATTTTGGTCTATTTTTCTCGGTAGAATCGATATGTTCTTTTTTATAAAAAGATTACACTCTTATATGCAGGTAATTTCTATGACAACACATTGGACATGTTGGTGGAGAATTCTACAAAAGGATAAGCAAAGACCATTTTTGAAGTAGGCTTGCAGAACGCTCGAGACCATGGCTATGGAAATCTTCACCAAACACGGGTGTCCATCTTTTAGGAGGATTAGTGCCTAATTTTCTTTGTCTGGTATTGCTCTTTGAGAATTTTCTATTTTAAAGAGTAAATTGCACCCACCGTAAAACACACATGTTAGGTGAGTGCAAATTAGTCTATTAACTTGTAAAATACTCAATTTAATATAACAACTTAACGGGCGGGTGCAGATTGGTCCAACAACTACTAAAATGTCTAATATAGTACAACAACTTAATAAAGTAACATATTAAGCAAAGTGGATGGACATATAAATTTTCTTCCCATCAACAATTCTTTTTTTTTCATTTACAGTTGTTAATCGTGATCGCGATGTTGTGGGCTCATATTTATGGCAAGTTCCTTTGAGGTATTATTAACAATATATTGATTTATTTTTTAGCTGAATAATACGTGCAATTGAACATGTAAAAACAGTGACGACATTATCAATATTGAATATAAAAATAATATTCCTAACAAAAATTAATTTATTATATAATAAATAATTAATATAAGGGTAAAATATCAACTTCCTATCACTAAAGGTTCTTGTTTTAGCCAAATACATTGTCATTGTGATACGAATATCCATGATCAAATAATGCTTAATAATTTATTTCGACATGAATATATCCTTTACTGTGATCTCACGTTAGCAAATACATTTCGACTTTTAGGGCTCGATTGACCAATCTACACACTTGCCAAGCTGTTGTAAACTGAGCATTTTACAAGTTTTGGACTAATTTGCACCCACGTGACAAGTTGTTACTCTATTTTAAATGCAAGAGGCATAAACTCTAAAAAAATAAATTCCACAAATATTTTTCTAGAAGCGGTCATGATGGGCTACCCAATTGAACCGAAAAGAGTTTCCGTAAATATTTTTCGAAACTTTACGAAAATATTGTAAAATACTTTTCGCAGAACATTTTCAAATAATCCATGAATGTTTTATTTTAAAAAATATTATGATGCAGTGGGGGCAGATAACATTTGTGTGCATAGTGGCGGACCCACCCTCAGTTTCCATCCATCCCCAGCGGCCCAGACCCCAAATTTCTTGTGGCTCTCCACCCGCCCGCGCCAGCACCCCCTCCCTCCATCCTCAGCCAGTCGTTCTCCACGCCGCCGCTGCAAGCTCCACCACCTCGCTCCCTACTCCTCCTCCCGTTGCCCCCCGCAGCCCGGGCAGCTGAACTGAGCTGGACTGGACTGCCGTGGAGGCCCGTCGTCCGGCCTTCCGTCTTCCGCCCGTCCCTCCCTCGGTAAGGACGCACGCGCTGTGTCTGTCTGGATTCTTTTCTTGCTCGGACCAACTCTGAAAGTCTGAATCTGAGCACTGCACCAGGTTTAGTATGTCAGTCAGACAGTTTTTTTGTCATGACACCTTCCTGTTTGCCTCTTTTTTTAGTTGCTGAATCTGAAATCATGAACCAGGTCCAGGTTGAGGACTGGTCTTCCACCAGCATGGTATCATGGTAGAGAACGGAGTACAGCTGACACTGACCTCCACTTTGAAGAGCACGGGCAAGGCCAGAATCAATGGGGACGGGCTGAACAATGGATCGCATGACAAAGTAAGCATCGAGAAGTGTAGAGTGGCAGAACAATTTTTCAGTCATCGCTAGCGCTAGCTGTTCCGGTTCATGTCTTTGCACTGCATTGTTTGTTCCACTACCTAAGTATGAAAAAAAAGAACCCATCTTCCAAAGTTATTAGCGTGGAACTTGCTACAGTATGTAGTTGCATGTGTCGATATGTTGCAAGCTTCTTTTTTACATAATACATTAGAAAACAGTTTTGTTGTGTATCAGAAATTTTGTTCCTGATTGGTCTAGGGGGCTTAAATAAATATGGGAACACCACCGGTCACCAGCTTATCAGATTCATATCACTCGATGGCCTTTTCTTTCTTTTCCAACTGTTTTCTCCCTACTTTATTTGCAACAAGAAGAAAATATTCCTTGTGTTTCAGGAGAAGCAGGAACGCAATGGCGCTTTACAACCATCGAAAGGCCAGAAGCAGCAGCTGTGCACAACATGCGCAAAAGGGCATTCTTGTCAATCGGTCATTAACCGGACAAGACAAATGCGTGCTCTAATCACCTCAAAGAAGCCTTACCAAGCGCACTCTGTATTCAAGCACCTGGTGGATGAGGGACACAAGCCCTCATTGGTCACATATACAACTCTACTGACTGCCCTAACAAACCAGAGGATGTTTGAGTCGATTCCATCACTGCTCGCTCAAGTTGAGCTTGCTGGATTGAGGCCAGACTCCATCTTCTTCAATGCCTTGATCAATGCATTTGTTGAGGCGAAGCGGATGGGTGAAGCAATAAACACATTCTGGAAAATGAAGCATTCTGGCTGCCACCCAACAACAAGCACCTTCAATACACTGATAAAAGGATATGGCATTGTAGGAAAACCCGAAGAATCACAGCGTGTCTTCAACATGATGGGCGTTGAAGAATCAGTCAGGCCTAACCTCACAACATACAACATTCTTGTGAAGGCGTGGTGTGACCAGAGAAATCTTGAAGAGGCCTGGAGCATTGTGGGAAAGATGCGAGCGAGCGGCATTGAGCCTGATATTGTCACTTACAATACCATAGCCAGTGCATATGCCAATAATGACGAGACATGGAGAGCAGAAGAGCTCATTGTGGAGATTCAGACTAGAGTGCGCACTAGCGAGCGAACATGGGGCATAATCATTGGCGGTTATTGCCGGGAGGGCAGGTTGGAGGAGGCATTCCGGTGCGTCCGGCAAATGAAGGATGCAGGAGTCATCCCTAATGTCGTTATCTTTAACACATTGCTCAAGGGCTTCCTTGATGCAAATGACATGGTTGCAGTCAATAATGTGAGTTCAGGACAAAATATTCCACTTCTGTTAATGTAATTGCCAGGAGAATGCATTTTTAATCTTGTGTTGATGTGATGCAGATCCTTGGGCTGATGGAGCAGTTCGGCATCAAGCCTGACATTGTCACCTACAGCCACCAGTTGAACATGTTCAGCTCGCTTGGCCACATGGCCAAATGCATGAAGGTGTTCGACAAGATGATCGAGGCAGGAATCGAACCTGATCCTCAGGTGTACAGTATTCTTGCCAAAGGATACGTCCGTGCTCAGCAGCCTGACAAAGCAGAAGAGCTCCTGCTGCAAATGAGCCAGCTTGGTGTCCGCCCAAATGTCGTTACCTTCACGACTGTCATCAGCGGGTGGTGCAGCGTGGCCGACATGGAGAGTGCCATGAGAGTCTACGAAAAGATGCGCAAATCAGGCGTCCATCCCAATCTCAGGACATTTGAGACTCTGATCTGGGGTTACAGTGAACAGAAGCAACCATGGAAAGCTGAAGAAGTCCTTCAGATGATGCAGGAAACTGGTGTCAAGCCGAAGCAAACAACCTACGGTCTCGTTGCTGATGCATGGAAAGCTGTCGGTTTGATAGAGAACGCCAAACTGGCAAATGGTTCACCCAACAGTTGCCATGCGATTGACAATTCAGATCATTCAGATGACAGTAGTAACCTGCAAATATCAGAAAGTAACAAGCTTCAAAGTTTCAAAGAAAGTAATGGACATGCAATGAATGGTCGATCAAGCTCCAGTTTTCTTCAGATGACAAATGCGCTAGGCAGCAGTGGTATAGATACTGCCAAGATCCTGAAGACCAGAGAATTTCTATCCAGAAGACTGAAGGCTGTTAAAAGCACATTCTTATCACAAAGATCATACCAATTTCAACTACGCTATTCTGGGTACTGTAGAAAACAGCTCCTGAAGAGTGGTGGATTCTACGGTCAGAGTGT
This sequence comes from Urochloa ruziziensis, assembly GCA_015476505.1. NCBI lineage: Eukaryota > Viridiplantae > Streptophyta > Magnoliopsida > Poales > Poaceae > Urochloa > Urochloa ruziziensis. The sequence continues at coordinate 15,677,198 of CM027126.1, read as the reverse complement.
CAGTTCATTCAAAATGGTGTTTCTCTAGTAGAGGCTGCATTTTTTCTAATAGATGTACGCATTGGCCTGAAGCTGTAAAATTTCTTGGTGTTCCAAGTCTTCTGCCTATGATGTGGGTCATTTGTATGATTCTGTAACAATTCTTGCAGTGCCACTTCAAATGTTCAAACAATTTTGCAAGCAGTCTCAAAATATTTGCTGTACGATAGTACCTGATAATCTGTAAACTGCATGCTTAACTTGCCCCCGGAAACTTGTCCTTGAAATCTCTGGCGCCTTGCTGTTCTGACAGATTATGCAGGGACTACTTGATTAGTACACATTGACAATAAGAAAGGTCTTGATGTGGTGTGGTCGTGTGGATGACCAACTGCTTCAGCAACCACGTGAAGAGCCTGGTACAGAATCGCACCTATTCAGATTTCAGAGGCGTTGGGAGGCAACCGGAAGATTCAACAGCGTCATGCATCAGCTGTATATTATAAGGGCATTCTTAGTGTCACTGAAATTGAGCAGTACAGAGTTATTTTGTACTTGGATTGTGCCCACATCTCTGCACAATTATTGTATTCCGCTGTTCTTACAAGGGTTGCTTCTTATTCCCTGCAGAAAGATCAGAAGCATTTAACCGTGGCTCATCTTTTCAATAAGCCATGCTTCTGGTTGGACCACTAGGTCTTCGTGTCAGTACTTTCAGGTTTCTTTGTAGTTTTTTTTTCTTTTAAGTTTTCCATGTTAATACACATCACGCTGATGTCAACTGTCATCCAGCCATAAGGATAGGATGACATATCGGTTTTGCATGTTAATATACATCACGCTGATGTAACTGTCATCCAGCCATGAGCCCATGATCTGCATGCTTTCTTGGATGCAAGGCTTTAGGATGATATCGTCTTGTTTCATTTGGATTGAATTGTACAGGGATAGTCCCATCTAGAGAAGGTGAGCATGAGGATCTGTCATGGACATCTGCAGATGGCGTGACTGCATCTGCAAATCTGATTGGGAAAAGCTCAACCTGGCTTCCATTGGCAACTCCAGTAATGCTATTGTACTATTTTGATTCTTTTTGCATTTCAAATTTGATGCTGCTTAATGTAACAAGACTAAAAGGGTTATTCATGCTCCTTGCTAAAAAAAGATGGTGATGCCTGCTTCATGTGCTGTTTCGCAGGTGGTTTCCTCATGGTGCTCTGGGCTCTTGAGACCCCTCCAATTTACCTTGAGAATTGAGGCAATATAAGACATCCATAGACATTTATCGTTTCAGATCCAGACAAATTGAAGTGTTTTTTCCTTGCTGAAGTAACAAAATTAAACTGGTGATTTAGCAAAAGAGCCAAGACTAAAGGTCCTGGGGATGAAATTGAAGTGCATGAGGAACATTCTTCCACCAAGGTGACTCAAAACTCTCGTGGATGCTGAAGCAACAAATACAGCTACCACGAATGCTATCCAGATTGCATTTGCCAAAGAGCTTGAGGCTCAAAACCAGAATGCTGAAAAAAGGAGGGATCAATTGTTCATTGTTGCTAGAAAAAATTAATCATGATCAAATTGTGAAGCAAAGTTGGGTTAGAATGAAATTAAGATGAATCAAATCTGAGTTTATCCGTAAGTGCTTCAGAGTGCTGAATAAATAGTGCATATAGAGGTCTAGTGCTCTCTTGTGTAGTTCACCGTTGTATGGGCAGAGTGGAAAATTTGGTTTGAATAAAAATGTACTGCGTATGCCTTCATAGTTTCTCTGTCCAATACTTATCTTGTTTGCATCATTGGATGCTCATACGAGAGTAACTAACATGAGCACTTTGTTCCCTGATTGGTTCACCAAGGGTACGCTCGACGACCGCAAGGCGCAAGGCTTGTTCGCACTTCGCAGCCGAACGCGCACGAGCCGAATTCGCCCATTCCCCTGCCCGCCGCCGCTCCATTTCGAAAAGGGGCCAAACCCTAAACCTCCCCCCAACCTCGGCGTCGTCGGCGACCATGCGGCGCGGCGGTGGCGGCGGCGGCGGCGGCCGCCGTTTCCCCAGGTCCTCCCCGGCGCCCTCCGCGCTCGAGGCCACCCCAGCGCTGGACTCCAGCGGCATCCCCATCCGCAACCTCAACTCCGCCTTCTCCCGCCGCGACTCCGACGCCGCCAGCCTCTGCAGCAGCCGCCCCGCTTCCTCCATCGGCGCTGGCGCCGGCGGCCTCCTCAACTTCTCCGACCGCGCCACGCAGGCCGCCGCGCTCCGCGTCGTCAACGCCTTCCTCGCCCCCGCCGTCACGCTCCGCTGGCCCCTCCCCGCCGCGCGCGACATCCAGGCCGCGCTCCGCCTCCTCCTCGAGCGCGTCGAGTTCCCCCCCAACGAAGCCGCATTCGAGGACGACCTAATCCAGTCCCTAAAATTGCTCGGGTGCCCATACAAGATCACCCGCTCCGCGCTCAAGGCCCCCGGCACCCCGCACTCGTGGCCGCCGCTCCTCGCCATGCTACACTGGCTCACCCAGTTCGCCCAGTTATGTGATGCGGAGGCATCTGCCGCTCTCGAAGCCCCACCCAACGACCTGATGGCCTACACCACCCAGGGCTACCGCCACTTCTTGTCGGGGGACGATGACGTTGTCGAAGCCCTCGACGAGGAGTACTTGTCCAAAGCCCGGAAGGACGGCGAGGCTGCTGTTGCAACAGTCCGTACTCTGGAGAAGGAGGTTCAGGCATTGGAGGCTGAGGTGAATCAGCTCACCTCTGGTCCCTCGCGGCGGGAGGCACTGGACGCGGAGAAGGAGGCCTTCACTGCTGACGTTAAAAAATTTGAGGCAGTGGTGAAGGCCTGGAAGGGTAAGATTGGTGAAAGGGAGGAAGCACTGGTGGATTTGGAGAAGGAGTTGGAGGCAAAAGTTTTGGATGCCCAACGCACCGCTGCTGAAAATCAGGAACTGTTGAAGAAAGTTGATGCTCAGGCAGTGAATGTGAGGGATGTGGAGCGAATGCATAGAGAGATGCAGGCAATCGAAAGTGACATTGCCAATGCCGAGAATGTGAAAGCATCACAGGAGGACAAATGCTGGGAGCTTGATTCCAAGCTGGTTACCAAACTTGAAGAGTTTGAGGGGGTTGCTGAACAATGCAACCAAGCCATCAAAAGGTATGAATATGCCATAACGTCTGATATAACCTCCGTTCTTCTTGAACCAATTATCATATTGTCTGTAGATGGCTAGATGCACCTAGGAACAATGGTAACCATACCATTCTTATTTGACCTATTGTGTGTAGATGCTTCCCCGAAACATGTTCTCTTCTAATGCATAAAGTTCCTTTTAATCATTCATATGTACTTTTTCAATCATTAGTTGTGTAAATGTTTGAATGCTTGATTTTTCATCAGTTATCCTTTAGGTCCAATGGCTTAAATTTAGAGTTCCAACTACCACCATCTGTTCGTGATAAAAAAAGGCATGTAATGTATGATAGATTAATCTCCCTGGCCTCGTACCTTTTGGGGATAATCTGTTTTTTTCTTGATAATAATGAATGGATTATTAATCAACACAATAGAGGCGTTATGAAACACTGATAACTTAAAAAAATCATTGTAAGATTTTGGGCTTTTGAATAGCCAGGTGGCATCATGTGTTTTATTTGTTATCGCTGGGTTAACTAAATGTAGAAATAAACAAAATTTGAGATGTGGTCTTTTTTTACTGTTGTTTGTTGATAGTATTTGCTTTACTGGCTACTTTTGTAAAGTCTGTTTATACTATTTTCAGGTTAAAACCTGGTATTGACTTTCAATATGTGATAAACTCAAAAGGTACCTCACCATCTGAGATGCTAGGTCTCGATTACAAAACAGTGCTGAAACCTGCACTCTTGGCTCATGCTGAGGAGAACAAAAGGAGAGCTGTCTTAAATCTTGCAGAGTCAGCTGACTTACAAAAGCAACTGCAAGGAAGTGCTAAAATGCTGGAGGAGGAAAGGAGTAATATTTCCAGTCTCCAGGCTAAAAATGAGGAGGTAAGTCCATCTTTACAATCAGAGCATTAGATTTTATAGTTTAGAATAAATGTAACCTGAAATTATTTTGCCTCTCTTTGATTTGCTATTAGCCAACTGGTAGAATTCATGACATCGTTGGGTTATCTAATATATTTCTTTTGTAAAGACCAGTTCTATTTTTAAGAGAAGTGCACATTATTTACTTGTTAACTCATGTGGATGTCCTTCCACCCTTTATCTAATTTGAATTTGTACTGCTCGCAAAACAAAAGGAGCTGTTGCAGTGTCTTTACCATACATCTCAAGTTTTTTTATTTGCTGTTGGCTAGATGCTGGCCTATTTGAATTCTCTGGACCGTGAAATTACAAACGATGACTCCAGATGCACAGCTGACGGCAGGCGAATGAAAGATGAGTTGGAGAAAAAGTACAACGGGCTGAGTTCCGTTGAAAAGGAGGCAGATGAATTTTTGAAGGTGCTTTTGATATTTGTTTTGTTAAATACTTAAATGTGTTCCTTTATTAGCTTAACACATTTGCAGTCAGATGATTTAAAAGAAATTCTATTCGATTTGATAGAATTCGGAGAAGAGGCTCCAAGAGGCAATTATTAAAAGTGACAATGCATCTCAGGCACTTGCTCACGAGCTATTGCAACTTGTGGATTCCATTGCTGAGCATAAAGAGTTCATGGAAGCAAAAATTGCTCAGGGGAGGAAGGACCTTTACGAGACTGCAGATTTCATAGCCTCTTTGGCATCCAAGACGTCATCACCCGGTCCACATACCTGAATGGTTAGAAATTGCCGATTCCCTAAATTGTTGCCTGTTGCACTTTGGTTCTAGATTCCATGAGTGACTGATCTATCGCTTAGTTCAGTAATTGGAGATTGATTATGTGGTTCCTGTCAAATACTACATCGGTGGTTAACATGCTGCTCCAGAATTGGGCATTGTAGGCAGGCTTGTTCTTGTTTGTGCCGATGGATGTTAAAGAGATTCCGCCTAGTTAGGGAATTCCATTTTGCAATTTGAGGTCTTTGAGCGCCAATATTTGGGATATCAGGTTGAGTCAATTCGAATAGGAGCTTATGAGATAGGGAGCCTTTTTCTTTTGATAAGATTTGTGCTTTATTTATCTATATCATCAGGTATTCAGGTTATCAGGTACCAGATTCATTAATCACTTAGTCACTCGTCACAAGGGTGATTTAGGGCCCTGATGCAGCGCTTCAGTGCATTACTTTTACCCCTGAATTTCTATGGCAATATCTTGGAAGACTCACAAAATTAATAGTTGAAGTATTTTTGTGGACAGATTTTCATCACTTCTGTATGTCCAATCTAAATGTTTGTAGAGGAATCTGTCAAAATTAAAATAGTTTGATTACAAGCACAGCACATTCTTGGATGACAGATAGTTTTTGACTGGGTGGAGTACATAATTTTTGAAACAACAGAAATTGCCTGGAAGGCAGTGAAAAAGAGTACTGTATTAAATAAATTCATCATTCAGCCCATTTCTAATTGATTTGTGCTGAGGATCGTTACCCTATTCTGTTTATATCATCTGTACATGGCTACATGCCATATCAAGTTGAAAAAGAGAGCCTTCGATTTCTTTTCTCGGTCCTGCAGCGAGAAAATTCTTCTACCCCTAATACCTCGAGAGGTCTTTTCCCTAGGGCGGAGTCTATTTATGCTTTGCTTAACTTTGGGAAATGCGATTGGTATTAAAGTTTAGGCTGCAGATGGTGTTCAGTTATATCTTCACGATGATATATCATGCTAGCATGCTGTTTGTTTCGTTTCCTCTTTTTAATCCTTTATTGTGGTAATTGCATATGGCAAGCCCTTTTTGTTTGGTTGTGTCATGGCTAGGCCTGGTAATTGGCCGTTAGAATCCTAGGGTCGGAAAGATTGAGCCATACAAACTTGATATGAATCGAGCCTCAAAAGGGATCTTTGAAGAAAAGGGCTTCATCTGATCGGGCCTTGTCTCGTTTGGGCTGATCTGTTAACGCAGCCCAAAATCGATCCTTGGGCCGATGAAAGGGCACAGCTCGCAGAGCAGATCCAAAAAAGGGCTGCATCTACTCGTTATCTCTGTTCCCGTGGAGTGTCCCCGACGAGGCGACGGCGGCGGGGGCGCGACATCGGATTTTGTCCTCTCGGGTTCTTCCTCGCCCCTTCGGCGCTTCACTCCGGCGGCGAAGGCGAGCCCGTGGAGGTGGTGCTCCCTGTGTGGAGCCTCTGTTGAGGGGTCGGTCGCCGGCGAGCCGTCGTCCCGATAGGGAAACATGTGAGCTGGCTTTCTCTTTTGTGGATATGAGGATAGCATCGGGGCTTGCGGAAGTTGGGAGAGTGGAGCAAGCTCGAGTACCCTGCGGCGGCGTTCGTCGTCGACAGCGAGCCTGCGGCCAAGATCCACGAAGCTTGGGGTGCGTCCCTGGCCGATGGACCACCAGTGATGATTTCAACTCGTCCATGGGGGCGGGTGTCTTCTGCGGCTCTCTTCAACGCCTCATGGCTATGGAGCTTCGTTGGATCTGGGGATGGCGGCGAGGAACTCCCACCGGCGGCCGCTGCTGGAGGAGTCCGGAAGCTTCAGTGTGCAGTGGTCCTAGGGACGTGCTTGTAATTTCTTTGTTTGTTAAGGACCTTTGTGCAATTGTGGTGGAACAGCTGTCCTCTGTATCCTACCTTACTGTATCTGTACGGGTCTTTGTACTGTATCCTTGACTTTAATACAGATATGGTTTGATCAAAAAAAAAAAAAAAAAACTCACGAGACGAGCTCCGCCGCCGGCGCTCCCTTCTCCACCGCCGGCTTCACCTCTCCTGCTCTCTGCTGCCGGCGCAACCTAGGTACTCCGTCGAGCTTCTTTGTTCCCTCTCCTCTCAAACGAGTCCCACTCCTTTCACACCTCTTTTTGGCCTTGCCTAGGGTTTGTGAAGTCGAATCCACCGGCGGTGGGCGGAGCTCTCCAAGAGCCATGAGGCCGAGGCCGCAATAGATCCTCGCTGATTCCAACGTTGTACCCTTCGCCGGGTGTTCACCATCTCCGCAAAATCCCTTGACGGCCGCGTCGAGACCGAGAAGGTTTGCGAGTCCCCTCGCATCTGTTCTGTTCTAGGCCATCCTCTCCCCTGTTCCTGATTTGGGTCAGAGTTCGATTGCTTTGTGTAGTCTGTATGCTGGAATTGACCAAGCGCAGAGAATAAGGAATAAAATATTACTCCCTCCATACTCGTATTAGATGATGTTTAAGACAAGGTTTTAGTCAAACATTGGGAATATAAAATCACGAATAACTTTTAAGTCGTTGAGTTTGAAAATGTGAAAACCATATGAATAGATTTGTCTTGATAAGTATTTTTAGAAAAGTATACATATATTATTTTTTAATAAATATTTTTGTAAAAATAAGAAGTCAAAGTTACATTTTGGTGACCGTGTCGTTGTCCTAAACATCATCTAATACGAGTATGGAGGGAGTATTCTATTTGGTTCATTCAATTTTGCTCTTGCTGCGTGCATTAACTATCAAAAAATGAATCCACACCACAGCACTAGTTTCTTTCGTCAAATTGAACACAGTAATGCTGCATTATTCATCATTTAGATTGAGTACCACATGGTGACTTGGACACACAAGTTTCCTCAGTTCCCTCTTGGGATTAAACGGACAGGGAGTATGTAGTTCTGTCACTGAAATGTGAAAACGGAATTGCTTGTATAGTAGCAGCAAAAGCTAAAATTCTGAATAACACTTTCTGTGCTTCCTGTGCTAGTTCTGGAGATGAATGGAACCCTGCAAGTTAAAGTCAATGATGGATGATATTTTTGATGCGATTATTTGTGATTTATTTTGCTATCTTATACTGAAACATATTCCTAGTGCAGGTTTTGCATAGCTTTGTTCTTGAGTTTGTACTCTGTAATATATATGTGCTAATCATTCCAGGCTGTTAATATGTATGTGCTAATCATTTAAAGGGTGTGTCTGAATTTCTCTAGTAAACTTGGTTAACTAATCTGAATTTCTGTAGTAAACTTGTTAACTAGTCTGAGATGTTTAGATTGTCAGATATGAAATTGCATTTGTTTTGCTACTATTCTTTCCATCGGTGGTCTTTTTTTTAGGGGAAAATAAAAATCACCTTGCGGACATGTTGAGTAGGCCTGTAAGATCTTCACTAGGTTGCCTATCTGTTTGGAATTTAGACAGTAAAGGATTGATTTTGGGACTTGCGCAGTTATATGTCATCTATTTAATTTAGCGAGCACATTCTAACTTTCTTCTTACTTTAATTCTTTCTTTTAAACAAATTCATTCTCTCTTTTAAACAAAAGATGCAGTTCTAGGCTACACTTAAATAGGGACGGAGGGAGTATGTGTTTTGCCACTTGCACATGTCTTGCTATTATGCACACGTTTTTTCCACACGTTCATACATTCTTGCTGATGACCCATGTTGGTGCATGCTGTTATTGCTTCTCACTCTTCAGTTCCTGAATTTGTGAATTTCAGGATCCTGCTGATGACCCATGCCAGGCAGCTCATCATCTTTGACAATCAGTAAAGTCTTTAGGTTTGTGATGACTGATGAGTCATCATTGATGCCTTGTGCATATTTAAACCATTTGCAAGAGCTATGTAGTCTTGTAATACCCAGCGCTTCAAAATATTGGTATGCAGATAGTGTATTTTTGGGAATATGTAACATGCAAATAGGTATTGGCATTTTCGCTAGTGTAATAATGTATTATCATTTTCCTTGGGATGTATGCTGAGCCACGTCGTCATATACTGTATAAGGAAGCTTCAAATATTTTTTACCCAGCACTTCAAAATATTGGTATGCAAATGTCTTTTCTGTTGCTGGTGACAGCTGTTTGATGAGAAGGCCTGAAGGAAATGACCCAGCAGCCTGCGCACGGAGGAGTGTAGTAGGCCCGAACACTGTGGCCCTTCAAATCTAAAGGTGTCGGCCTGAGGATCCAATATGGGCCGGGACTGGGATTAAGTTAGGATCTAGCCCAGGGCATTGATTTGTGGGCTGAAGTAGGATTGGGCCATTTCCTATACACAAAAGTTGGAGTTAGGATTGGATTACGGCCTATGTCAGGCCTATCATGGCCTGTTCCTGCTTCGGCGGCAGGGGACTATAGGCCATGAAAACCCACCCCAGGTATCTCCACCTGTGGATTGAGAGTAAAAACCAGTGAATTTCGTATCTCCCGCTGGCACACGATTCCATAATTGCCAATTTTTTTAGGACTAAAAAGAAAGCAATAAGACTGAATGAAAAGTGGATTTTAGACATGGCTGACTGACATGTTTACGTCTCATATCTCGTCTCTGCCCCCAGAGACGATCCCCCTCCTCGGACAAAGGATTTAAACCCTCCTCTGCTTCGGGCGGCTCCTTCTTCCTTTCGGGAGAATCAAGGTAATTTGAACATTTAGAAGAGAGCAATTGACAGATACAATGAGTTTTTAAAAACATCATACAGATCAACAGTTCACCAGGGAATTGCTGTGGGACTAGGAGTCGGTTCACTTGTGCTTATTATTTTCTGCAGCTATGCGTTGGCTGTATGCCTGTATGGTATGGTGCAAGGCTAATTATTGAAAAGGGGTACACTGGGGATATGTTCAGTTCAGTTCAAACATGTCTGTAACGCATTGATTTATTCAAACGATTTGTATGTGTTTTAGGCTGATACTAACTTATGAATTGAGTGGGATGACAAGGAAGAAGGCAATGAAGCACTTCAGCAATGGGAGGATGACTGGGACGACGATGACGTCAACGATGACTTCTCGCTGCAGCTCGAGAGTAATGCGTCCAAGAACTGGCTAGCGTATGCAGCCTTGTATCCATTATTTTCATATAGGAACTGATGTACATTGACAGTTGTTGGGAAGCTTCGTTGAGGGTTGTTGCTCTTCCTTTCTCGTCCTTGGCATGGTTTCCCTGTTTTCATCTATTCCCTCCGTTCCATAATATTAGCATTTTTCGATTTTCGTGCATCATGTTTGACCATCCATCTTATTAAAAAATTTTGTAAATATATTATTTATTTTATTATGACTTGTTTGATTATTAGCTATACTTCAAATATGACTTATTTGTTTTATATTTTTATAAATTTTTTGAATAAAACGAATGATCAAACGTGATGTCCAAAAGTTAACAAATGCTTATATTATGGGACGGAGGGAGTACTAAGTAGTAACTTAGAAAAGTTGAGATATGCCTTTAATGTGCAACGAGTGATTGACTAGATAATGTGAAGCTTTTCTGGTCGAGTTGATATTTCATGTGCTTGATTATGCTAATAGCTGACATGTGTTCTGTGCGTTGAGTTATGATGTGTGTAAAACATATCGTGTTACATTACAAACATGGATGGCATACTTTTACAATGTTTTTTCCCCCTAAAATATACTCTCCTTTTCAAGACGTGAAAAGACGTAGGTCGTTTTACCTTTTACAGATTTATAGATATCACTACGCATGTTTATGGATAGCAACATCTATGAACTTGAAAACACCAAAATACCCTACATTTTGGAACGGAGGGAGCATATTACAAGAATTTATTTACATTGGTGAGAGCATTTAGTTAGTAAGCACACACCCACTAAAACGAGCTTTACACCAGATACTGGATATTTTTAGGAACATACCACAAGAATATCTAATTACATCGGCGGGTACATGAATCAATTAGACACACATCATTGTCATTGAAAGAAATTTTTAGTACATTATAAAAATTGTTTACAATAGAGTCTGCATTAATTAGTAAGGAGCGTTTTACATTTAAGAACTCAAACATCAGGGATGAGTATATGACGTGCAGTGGAGTCAGAAACACCGATGGAGGCAGAAAATGGGCAAAGTCGCAGTCAGTTTGGATCGAACGTAGTGGGCACCCAGGCACATCCATCAGTGGAGTTACTACAAGAATCCCAAAGAAGTAACACAACACAAAATAGACCCAAAAGAAATTTAGATCTGTATTATTATGCCAAGTATGAACAAAAAAACAATATACTGCCTTGCAGGTTAGTTTTGTAACAACCCAATTGATAGTTTGATACCATAAAGTTCATACACTGGTTGTGGCAAACGGGTGGGTACCCTCCAACTTCATGCCTCTAAACATCCTTATGATATCTAGTACAAAAATGCTTGTATTTAGCTCTACTCTACTAGTCTTTGGATCCATCGGAGCATAAACCAGATGGAACTTGAGCCAGCCAGGTTTTCAAATTTATACCAAAACTTTGGCGACCCCAAAATTACAAAACCATTGAAATCGTTGGCATGCCAAATGCTAAGTTATCATGGTAACCAACCACATCTAATCAGTCTTTTCCTGAATGTAATTAGGGGTAGTGTAGTCATCTTAAAGATTCCTTGGTCTCTTGTGCAAGGCAAAATATGCTGCACTTTGAACAGAGAGGGGGTAAATCTCTGGCCAATTCATTTGCAAGCATCTGATCACCAAATTATGCATTCAGCAAAAGGGAAAGGGTGAGTCCTTTTCAATAGCTTTGATGATATCCAAACTAATAGCAGCTACAATCAAGTGTAGTATAAAGTGTTCAGTTGTTCTAAGCAATACAATAACCTTGCTAAATAACCTGAAAGTCTGGCTACACGTCTACCGAAAATTACAGTCCAAGTAGATAAAGAGCTGCACAAGCAGGTGAAGAAAAAGTTTAGTCCCAACCACCTGAGTTTGGCAAACTAACTAAAGGCTGGAAATTGGAAAGTGATAAAAAGTGGCACTGGGACATACTAGAACTAGTAGGCAATCTCATTAAATAAGATTAAGCAAGTCCTAGTGCTGCTCCTTACATGGGAATGAGCATATATACAAAATCAGTTACAGAAATACATCTACAGATACTCATGTTGTTTCCTACAAAACATACAAGCATAGCAGTTCATGATGGCCCCACACAACTACATAAAGTGCAACCACTAGTGTCCAAGCAATTGACAGACAGCAGACTGGCTCAAGTACTTAAGCCATATTCCATACGGGAAAACTCTTGCCAAAAAGTTCAAAGTGCATCGTAACAAAAGCTCAATACATATCTTTCCTTACCATCATATCAAGCATGTCATCCTTACCATCGTTAGGAAAGCATGTCATCATAACCATCATTAGGAAAGCATGAAAGTATGGCAGAAGAGCCCTCGGCTGGAAATTATCCTACACTTTCCATTTTCTGCTTAGCAAACAAAGAGCAAAAGACAAATGATTTAATCATCGCCACGGAAGAAACACATCTTGGAAAAGAGGCCACCAGCAGCAAAATATACCACATGTGAACAATCGCATAGCATAACTGAACAAGCCATGTGTCCAGCTCAACGACAATAGGGTTCTAGTGAGATCCTATTCTGAAATATTTCATCCACAACAATTCCTGTCAATAGGGTTCTAGTGAGATCCTATTCTGAAATCCAAACCTATGATACTCAAACCATCACTATCTCCAGGAACTAAGAAGTGAACATACAACTCCAGTGTTGCTATCAACAAGCTTTGCACACATGATTCGTGCGCTAGTATTCATACGAAAACCAAGCATATATTTTTCTTCTATCTTTTCTCTTTTTTAAACATTACAGCATAACCACACATGCATCCTTGGTTCTGAATGATTTCAATTAGACACCATTGATTCTCTCTTACTACATGCTCCCATCCCATCTCGCTCTACCATTCAAGCTACAAGTCCCAGCTCAAACCTCTTCATATGTGTGTTTCTTTCTACCCTTCTAAGCCTCCCGTTAAAACTAAGGGATGCCCTCATGGGCAGAAAAAAGGTAACCATTTCAATATGGATTTTGTTGCTTGGAGCGGCTATGTTGTTGTTGTGCAATGACATCATGTAAATAGCTCTAGTCCACGTTTTAATAAGAAATGCAGCAGATAGTGTCCACCTATTTTTGAACGACAACATAGCTGATTCCATATAAGTATTCATTAAAAGATTATACAACATTCGATCCATAAAATTATATGATTAAGGTTTCGGATCTAATCTATGTAAAAATTAGTCAAATTCTAGGCACTGGAAGTACCAGAAACATTTTTTCATTAGCCCCTTATCATAAGTTTGCAACAAAAATGTACCATTTTATGGTTGTCTGAAAAACAAATCAATAATGAGTCTTTTTGCAAATGTTTCAGTGTGTTGTACTAGAATGAGGTTGCCATCAATCTTACAAAATACTACTTGAAAGACACAGAAGTCATATATTATCATATATAGCAGATTAAAGGGTACTAGCAATTTAAGCATTCCCAGAACATCCAAAAAGGTAACAACAGAAACCATAAAGGCATGTGAACTCGGCAGATCAACATGGCAACAAAAGTTTGGGACCATTACAAGTTCCACTTCAAATGTGCTGAACTGCATGGACAAGAAGCCTGAGATCTCAATTCTCAACTCCCTTTGAAACGTCAAACGTCCATAAGCGTCACTAGCAACCTGGCAAAAAGGATATGGAAGTAACCACCTGAACCATAAGGACAAAATGGCTGTACTTGTGGACCACAATGGAACCACCGCGGCTCACCTTCAAAATCACATCAAGAGCTGAACCAGCTAACACTAACGCCTGTTTCCACGAAAGTGGCCCTTCCCAGCTCCCTTTTTGTTGCGGAATGACTTGGGGCCTCCATAATTCCTGAGTAAGCGATGAATCCAGAGTTTATAAACAGGAGGTGTTTAACTTTGAACGCTGAAAATCAGATTAGTTAAAGGAAGTGCTATCTCACATCTTTTGCGTCGTCGCAACATCTTGCTTCATTTTCAGGACCAGGTCCATCGCGCATTGCTGATGTTCCCTTGTCTGTACATGCAGATCCAGGTTCTCTGCATTTCCACAGTTAACCATGCATATTCGGCACCAACCAACATTCCCGTTTCTCAAGGGTCCACCCTAAACGGACGGAACAACAAACAACAGTTTAGCAGTTGACTAAATCATAATCAGCATCAAGCGAATGAGAAGTATTAGTGAATTGTAACATGAAGAATAAATTCGTGCACTGGTACTAGTGACCCACCAAACCGAAGTGTGTTGATTCTTTAGAAAATCCATGCTGAGAATAGTCAGCAACAAGATTAGGATCACCTGGATGCATGTGACCTGAAAAATGGTAACTAGAAGGTTCAGTTAAATGCAATGGCGATGTCCATAGGGTTCACCACACCCAACCAACATGTAGGCTTGAGGAAGGAAAGGATCACCAGGGTTGAAACGAGTAGTTGGAGGGAACTCTGGACCCCCAAAAGAGTGTTGTAAATTCCCAGGAAGGTTACCAGAGCCAAGCTGGTCTTTACGGGGGCCACTCATCCCAAACGGACCTGAAAACCATTCAGATTAAATAAAGGACCATCATTGGCATATCATTGATAGAAGCATCTGCTGCCATTGAAGCCTTCCACAAGGTTAGTTACTAAATCAAGCATAAATTATGCATATCATTTCAAAGTCCATACCTGTGTTTCTAAAAATAGGCATTCCATCAGTTCTGTGATGATCAAATTCTGCACCATGTGAATGAAAATCAGGGTGACCAGCAGCAGCATTTGGCTTCCTTGAAAAATCCTCATGCAAGCCTACAGGAAATGGACTTCTCTGGTTTGGAAATGGAGGCCTTCCTGGCAATGAATCAAGGAAACCATCAGGTCTACCTAAAGCTCTCTCAAAAGGTCTAGGACCACTTGGAAGGCCCTGACCATCCAGATGGGCTGACCCTGGAAATTGTTTCAGGCCGTCTTTCACATTATCATGTCTACCAGGATATGCTGCATGTGGCCTGAGATGTTCCCCTGAGGTGCTGAACCCCTCCTCATGGAAAGCCCCCCTTCCACTTACAGGTGGCTGGCCCAAATGTTCGACAAAAGGAGGCAACATTGCATCATGATGACCAGGTAATGGGCCAACCATGTGTGGCCGACTCATACTGTCGCCAAGTTTGACAACCCCAGGTTGTGACATTGGCATCTGAATTTTGTTCTCTCCAAATGGCCTTGGTGTCATTCCAGAATGAAACATACCATATGATTGCTGCAATGGAGGTTGGTTATTTTCAGAGAAACCATGCTTATGACCAGGATGCATCATATGCTGAGGAAGCAATCTATCTGGTCCAGATGGATGTTGTGGTCCCATGCCTGGGGGCACATAGGAGCCCAGTGCCCCTGCATTTTGCTGTGATATGTGCTGAAATGATCCTCCTTTCTCATGATTAGTAGATGCATCTGAAGCCTTATGGTCTTTACCTGGACCACGAGAATTGCCTGCCCGGTCAGCAATTCCATCTCTCCCGATTGAACCATCTACACCGTGTGATGCAAAACCAATTTGCGCTACATCTTTTCTAAAACCACCAAAACCATTCTGTTTGTTGTTCATGTTTTCATCACCCAGTGACTGCGACGTTGTAGGTCTCACGACAGCTGATACAGAACCAAATTTCTTATTTTCACTAACAGCAGTATTGTCAGCAGCATTACTTGCACCTTCAGACTTCCCTGGTTTTGAAGCATGTGTTTCCAGATCTAAAGAACCCTGCCCAATAGATTGTCCAGTAGCAGGCGACTGAGTTCTAAGCACCATTGGCTGTTGATGCTGAAATTGCTGAGGTGGTGCAAGATGACTCGCAGGTCCACCAGATGAAGTTTGAACATGATGTCCAGTATTACCAGGAACATGCTGTTGTGTATAAGCCTGAACTGTTTGGGAATGCACCTGTTGTTGCGATAAGGGCATTCCTTGTTGATATGGTTGAACTGATTGTGAGGAAACAGATGACTGTGGAGGCAATCCTTGCTGTGGTGCCTGGCAAGCAATGTTGGAATGCATTGGTGGCCACTGAGCGTGGTACCCAATATGTTGTTGGCCTGTCAATGGAGGACGCATCGGTGCAGGATGCTGAGAAACAGGTGCCTGTTGGTAGGACGTATTTACAGGTTGTTGCAATAGAGCACCATGTGGTACCTGCTGCTGTGGATATGAAGCATTCTGTGCATGCATATGATGTGTTTGCTGAGCATAGGCTGGAGGTTGCGGGTAAGATTGCTGCTGCACTTGTGGAGTTTCGAGTTGCATCTGAGGTTGAAGATTTTGCTGTGAAGGTAAAGCTTGCAGATGTGCATGTTGCTGTTGTGGAGGTTGGGCTTGTACATGTGGCTGCACTTGAGTAGAGGTAACAGCAAATTGCTGACTACCAACTGAAGTAGGAGCTGATGCATGTGCTGCAGGTTGCACTTGGGGACCAGACAGTTGGAGAGGTACTTGACTTTGTGGTTGCAGCTGCAGAACTTGAGGGGCTGGCTGAATTGGTTGATGAGGCTGTGACTGACCTGCAGGCACTTGGAGATGGGGCTGACTTTGGGGTTGGGGTTGAACTGGATGCTGCTGAAGCTGTGGATGACCTGTCGTTGGTTGGAGCTGGGGCTTACTTTGGGGTTGGGATTGCATCATGTACTGCGGTTGGGAGGACTGCACTTGAGGCTGAACATATGAGGTAGGCTGTGTGGATCCTTGCATCATGTTTTGGGATGGTACTTGCAATGGAGGTTGCGGGTATTGTTGATACGCCTGCTGGTATTGGCCATACTGTTGATATTGATGCATGTAAGGGTTGCATCCAGAGTGCTGCTGCTGGTAGTACTGTGAGTATTGGAGCTGCTGTTGCTGATAAAATTGCTCAGCTGTAGGAGTTTGTGAAGCAGAACCTGATGCAGCTGAGAAGGAAGGAGGCACTGTACCCATGCTTGCTGTGCTTGCACCAGCTGCCCCCCCTCCTGTTGCTGATGCCGAATCTGTTACGGCTGTGGTTGTAGTTGAAGATGGCAGGCTTGTGGCTGTACCTGCAGCAGATCCTGCTGAGGCAAGTGATGGATCTTGGGTGACTGCCTGAATTGCCTGCCGCTGGCTGCGCCTGAGTACCATCAGCTTGTTGAGTTTGAGATTGTACACCCTGCAAATAACAAAAAGGTAAAAAGGTATCACTAGTAGTACAGTTCTAGACATGCATATGAAGTTATTGAAGATATGATGGGCATACATGGCAGAGTTGAGCATGTTCTTGCACTTGACGATGCACAATTTGTGTCCCACAGCGATTACAGATAACAGGGGAGTTCCCATATGCACACGTAGTACCATGCACGATACAGGCAGATAGTGTTCCATGCCATTGGCAGCCACTCTTATGATACAGGCAATGCACTGTGACTTTGCCGATTGTCTCAGCAAGTGTTTTATTTGATTCCATCAGAGGCTGCATATTGCAAATTAGATTGTAAGAGGAGCACCACTACATCTATGAGAACTCATTGAATATGTGTACCTTGGAATCGGCTTCTGTCACCAAGTAGCCGTCATAAGGGCAAGCTTTGGTGGTTGCCACTACATATGCCAAGCAGGGTTTGCAATAGAGATGTGTGCATTGAGTTTGCACAGCCTCATTGGGATATACGAGTGTCCGACAAACAGGGCAGAAATATTCGCCAGGAAGGGATTGAATACTCGAGATACATTCATTATCAAAACCCATTGCTGAAACTTGCTTGCCCAATCAAATGTCAAGCCTGTACAGACAAATGAGTAAGCTTACATGCTGAATATGCCCGAAGTGCCGAAAACAGAAATCCAACAAAAAAATAATTTGCATGTCAACTATTCAGGAAGTGATAAAGGGCGGTTCGCTATCAAAAACTTCTAATGATATGATAGAAGTTACCAAATACATAGCAGTCACTCTACACCCACAACATAAACAAATTACACATAAAAAGCAAAATATTGAAATAACAATGCACTAAGTCTTATAAACTATTCAAACATTTGTATAATATAATACAAAATAAAATTTCAATAGAAGTATTTCCCAAGTCCCAAGCCACAGCCAAATGGAGAAGTACAGCTTCCAGTTATAAAAGATCAGAGGATCAGCACAAAGAATCTAAATATTGTATAGTTTGTTGCATCCCGCTATGGGACTGCTCCATTCACAACCTACACATCATCACTCCCACTCCTCCGCCACTAACGACATTACACGTCATCAGATAGACCACCGCAACCGGCCGTTTCCTATTTGGTTACCAAAAGTAGATAACGGCATCGTGGAGCTAAGCAGAAATGATATACCACAGAAAACAGCGTGACAATAGTAACGGGTTTCATTAATGGAACTAAAGAGGTAACCGTGCTTTGTATTTTCAGTGCAAAAGGTTATGGCAGGTCATCAAGTAGCGAAACTGTCCAACTATGTTGCTTAACTGAGTTGAAACGTTACATAAAGTGAATCAATATTGGCAACTTGCAAACTAAAGCTGAAACTGTCTAGCTACTTATTACAGACTAAAATTGCAGAAAGTAATCCGTGTAGTGGAAACCAAATACAAGAGGAGCAAAAAGAACTAATGAATTACATCATTGAGCTGACACGCTAATGACCGCCAAAGGAAACTTTTTCATGCAATAAATAATACCATGCAGCAGTAACGCCACACCCATATAGCTACAAGCAACGAAGAGATTCCTAAAAGCATTGGCGCAGGCGCAAGATGAGAGACAAAAAAGAAAGCGGGTCGAGTGGGAGCAAATATCAACACTGGCCTAGACGTCAAGAACAGTTAGCAGATATGGGAATGCATCATACCAGTAGCAAGCTATAAAATCATGATACATAAAACAGAGTAACAGACATGAAAAACAACCCAGCAAGACACTGCAGACAATGATTCAGGCACCATCAACAAGCGGAACGGAGAATACATCGCTAGAATGGCGAAACACTAGTTTACTACATCGCTACAAGCCCTAAACATCTCATACACGCTACTCAATCACACGCGCTACTCGATCACACGTATTCCCGCAGGCAAGGGAATTTCTGCTCACAAAACATGACAAGACCATAAAAAGGAAGCAAGTCAGCCAATCAGCTGCAGTCCGCCCTAAGAGATCCAAGCAAGCAACGCCTCCCTATCTCCACACACGAACACGAACAGGAAGCAGGCTCCAGTCCGCGAACCAACACCCACAAACGGTGCGAAATCGCAGGAGCCAAACTACGGTGTACCGCACGAACCTAACCTACGACGAAAACCTAAATTCCCGATGACCCCCACCGTCATCACGGCTAAGCATGCCCATCTGTGGGACGACGAGCACAGGACGCGTACCTCCACGATTCGAGACTCGGCGGCCGCAAAACACAGGACCGGGAGGCGGCGGTGGAGCAGCGGACCCCAACCCTAGACAGGGGGGCGGCTCCGGCGGTCCGGATCTCCGCTGGGGCGGGGAGGAAGGGCTGGCGTGGAGCAGCCTCGGCGCCGATCCCGGCGGGCTGGATCGCCGGCGGCGCGAGGAGGGCGGCGAATGGCAAGGGTTTTGTCCCTCTCGCTCGCTGCCACCTCTCTCTCTCTGTCTGCTCTGTCGTCTGAGTTGCGGAGGAGAGAACAAACTGTGGGCGGGGTCAGAGGAGGCGAGGACGACCTGACCTCGCTATGTGAGAGGACTGACTGACTGCGGAGTGGGGACCCCGTTTTACGTGGGCTGGGCTCTAGAATCTTGCGGATGGGCCGTTGATTTCGCGGGCCATCACAGGCCGTTATATAGGATCCACCCCGGGCCTTTTATAGGCGCACCTCCCACCCGTAGTATTGACGGCCCAACGAAACGAACCCCGTAGGGCCCGTGGGCCTCTGTGATCTCTCAAATCGGCCCACCTGCCTCCGCTTGTGTGTCTGTCTAGGATAGTGACAACGCTTCAAAGTTCAAATAAACCAACTGTTTTTTTCTCAAAAAAAAAAAAAAACAACTGATCGTCTACACTATACATGCATCCAAAACCGTATCTGTAACAAGATAATAATCTAATGAAAAGTTCAAAGCAGTTTAGTTGTCACAGGAGCCACAGAAAATGGTAAACGCAGATGACCCTCCACCATCCACGTGCAGAAGCTGCGAACCATCCAATGCAAACCAAAACCACCTTCCCCAACAGAAACCACCCCAAAATTAACACTAACATCCCCTAATCCCTCGCCTAACCACACACGCCCAGCCACCCCTTCCACCTATAAAAGCCCTCGTCCTCTCCCAACAAAAGCAGAAGCAATCAAGAGCACTACCAGCCTTCTTTCAATAAGAGCCAAAGAAACTAATAAACCCTCGCCGCTCCACCGAGAGAAGAACAAGCCACACCATTCCCCCCCCGATCGCCGCCAGCAAGCCGCCGGCCACCTCCTTCTACCTCGACGCGCCGCGCCCACCCCCGGAGAGACCAAACTAAGATGGAGATGAAGAGGATCCTCCTCGCCGCGCTCGTCGCCGCCGCCCTGGCCACCGCCGTGCTGGCCTCCACCGAGGCTGCCGCCGCGGCCGGCGGCGCCGCCCCCGAGGCGTCCGAGGCTTCGACTGAGGTCCGCCGGCGCCCCGGCCGGCGCCGCCGTGGGTGGTGGTGCCGCAGCTGGGCCCTCCGCCAGCAGCGGCGCGCCCGCGCTCGCCGCCGGCCCCGCCGCACTCTTCGTCGCCCTCCTCGCCTACTACCTCCACTAAGCGCGTGGACCGGCCGGCCGCCGTCGACCGATCGGGATCTCTATCTCTCGTCGTTTCTATATGAATATTATTGATTGGGAGGTGATTTGCATTTGAGAGGAAGAGATCGATGGGCAGCATTGTAGTGTACAACGTGTGCGTGCATGCGATGCGATTGCAATGCTGCTCTTTGTTTGATTTGATCTGAATTTATTTGCACGAATTATGTATGCTGTTCCGGTTAAATAGACTACGTATCTATGTAATTCGTATCCAGTTGTTATTGTTTAACCATATGAAATATATGAATTGCTTCGTTGTTTCGTAAATGTCTGATATGTCGCCTCGGAATTGTGTCATTTCTTGTTTACATCTTGTCTCAGTGTTATTGAATTCCTTTTTGTTACTACAGTTGATTGTCAGTGTATCTCTAAAGAAAAGGTGAGGGAAAAAAAAAACTGGACGACCTTTTCCAGTCTGGGCCGAATTAATCAGCCATGAATCTGGTACCACAACAATGCATGGGCTTTTAATACTGTTTCAGCCCGACGCTGATACTGACTGGCTTCTCCCTTCCTTCTCTGAGCTCTCTCTTGCTAAAAGAAACAACTCAGTGGTCCCATTACGTTTGTCCCAATCTCTCTCCCCATGTCTGGAAGAACAAAGATTATGGCATGGCCATGGCAACGACGATGCAGGAGGCAATCTGGCAATGTCAGGCGAACGGGACAACTGCACACATCACATTTTTAAAAAAAGGAATATATTAAGAATATTCTAGCCGCTGCATCGATCGATACGTAAAGGTGTGTGCATTATTACAAACTAGAAGGTACTAGTGAAACTAGTTCCATACTGAGAGAATCAAATAGGAGGTAGTCTATTGCTTCAGGGACATGACACCCCGACTTTATAGGCGGTCTTTCCTTTTCCTTTGTAGAAGCGCCTAAGATCTAATCCAATGCGTTCGCCGAAATAACACCTGCAGAGAAGATTCAACTCGTGTCTTGTTAAAAGTTGCGTCATTTCAACTTAACCAAATTTCCCAACAAAAGGCGCAAGCACCCACTCAAGATTTATACAAAAGTTTCTTTTCTACCCCATGTAACCATCCACTAAACATATGTCTCACATTCAAGGGGTGAGAAAATACTGAAAGAAATATATAAGATTGGCATTAGAACAATCAAAGAAAAGATATTGGATTGACTGCACACGTCACATGGGCACTCGTCGGCTCGTCACCATTGTTGGCCGGTGCGGTGCATGCTCAAGCACCCATACCATGCACCAGAGCCGACCCGAGCACACCTCCGTGCATGGCATGGCATGGCATGGCGTAGGAATGGTGTAGTCGGCTCGAACGGCGGTGGTGAGGGCGGTGTGGCCGTCGAGCAGAGTGGGGACGATGCTATCGGCCCGAGAGGCGGTGGCGGAGGGCTAAGACCCACGGGAGGAGGAAGGTGAGCAACATAGCAATCCACAGGCGGAGGGAGGCGCGGGCAGCAAGGCAATAGGAGGAGGTGGAAGGGACGGAATCAGGCAGATTCGTGAGGATTCGCGAGCGTGCGGGTTTGCGACTTAACGGGCGACAGATCCGCGCTGACCCGGATCGGACGGTTAATGTCGCAAGCTAAGCGGATCTAACGGTTAATGTCACACCCGATTTTGAGGACAAAACCGAATGCATAGCATATGTGCGTCAGGATCCATTTACACACATATGTTGACGTCATAAGTGAAAATATTATAAGAAAGTGTTCAAAACGTAAGAATAGATAGAGTAACTTTATTACACTCTCACGGTAGACTCGAAGGTATTAATCGTTCAACGATAACTTAAAACGTAAACTGCAGCAAAGTTCTTCCACAGGCACTTGACTGGTGAACGCCTGCCTTAGAACTCCTCAAAGTCATCGAAGAATTCTCCATCATCAAACTCTTCTAAACAACAGTTTGAGCAAGGGTGAGTACACTTATGGTTGGTACTCAACAAGTGGGGGAAATGCAAAGTTTCCAAGGAAAGGCTAAGGTTTATAGCGATTAGCATTTTTAGTTGATCATATTTTATTAGCGAGCACCTATTTACTATATATAAGTTTATACCAACCCCTTAAGCATAAAGAAAACCATCACCATCTCAAAACCAGGGAACCATGATTTATTTTCATCTTTAAGTTCGATTATCATGTGAGGGTCCAGGCCGCTCTTAACCGTACGGCCGATATATCAGTTTTACACTCTGCAGAGGTTGCACACTTTCACCATAAGTAGTGTTTCCCATGTCGCCTGGGTTTGCAAGGCCCTTAGACACTTCTGAGGTGAATGGCTAGGATTCACATTGAGGTTTTCGCCAAGTTCACTTAGTACAAAATAATCCGCTAAGGTTTCTGGTCACCGTAGAGCATAACCCTCCCTAATGGTCAGCACCTTAGCAAAGGTTGCTACCCCAAGAGGACCGGGCTATACCCCGTCAATGCCACCCTCTTGCCCTTTTTAGGTAAGATTATAAAGCACTAAATTTACTTGGTTAATTGCAAAAGTCAGAGCCATATGACACTTATGGATGCACTGTTTTCTCGGGTGGTTCTCCATGTTCCGATTAACATAAGTGATCTTGCAATTACCAAAGTTCAACATAAATAAATCAAGTTTAACATTTGTTCATTAGAAACCACCATGAACCATGTAGCAACTAGCAATTTCTACCCAACATAAAGGTAAACCCGGTTTGACAAGGTATATGGATAAAATCTAGGCAAACCTTAATATAGGACCCGTCAAATTTATGCAAAAACATATGTAAATGTAAATGTAAATGTGAATTAAGATGCCATTTTTGGATTATAAAAAGAGTATGAAGGGGGAAGCCACTTGCCTTCCTCCACAAACTGCTGTTGGTCCTCCTCAAAATGTTGCTCTTGTCCTTCTTCAAAGGTCATGTTCTCTACACAAACACACAAGCAATACAATAAATAAAAGAAACAGTACATCAAAAATAATAAACAGAACAAAACAAGCATATAAAACTGTTGTTTATGCAGAGACGATTCGTGAGCGCGAGAATCGCTCAAAACGGATTTAAAACGGCTAAGATACGGCTAAAACAAGGTTTAGGGGCTTCTCTGCGAACAAACTAAGCTTCCAGGGGCTAAACAGAAAGAAATCGAGGGCTAAAACCTAATACGCTTACAAACTCAGGGGCTAACGAGCAAAAGAACGAGCTAAGGACCTCTGGCAGGATTAAAAGAGAACACAAGGGCTAAAACAAAAGAACCAGGGGCTCTATTCTAATTACTTTTGAACTAGGCTGGACGGCGCTAAAAAACAGGGGACTTGAGGGGCTCTTAAGAAAAAAGACCAGGGCGCGGCTGGGTTGACCGGTATTGACCGGGGTTGAAGCTGATCTGAGCCGTCGGATCAGGAGTGGGCGGCTGGGATGGATCTGGCGGGCTGCAGCGGCGCTTCGCCGGAGTCGGCTCGGCCGCGAGCTAGGAAGCTCGGTTTTCGACGAGACTTGGCCCTAGAGAAACATAGAACGACGGGGGATCAGACTGAGGGGTTATCACCGGAGGTCGAAGCGGCGGCGGCGACTTACGCTGAGAGGAAGGAGCATGGGCGGCGGTGAGCTCCGGCCGACGCTTGGGGTGGCGTTTCCGAGCGGGAAAAGGATTATGGGGCTCGGGCGGAGGTGCGGTGCCTTTTATAGGGGCGAGGAGGGGAGCGGAGGCGGCCCGAGGGGAAGGGAAAAGGGCGACCGACGATGGAGTTCGGGTGGCCATCAATGGCGCTCGAGTGGGGGGTCATGATGGGGACCGTTACGGGTCGGGGAGGGGAAACGAAGCGGCGGCGGTTAGCGATGCGGGTCGGCGCGGGGGAGGCGAGGTGGCGGCGGCGGCTCGACCGGTCGGTTGCTGGAGGAAGGGGACGGCCTGACCGGCTGGCCCGGATGGCAGCGAGGCAGGGCGGAGGCGGAGAGGCGCGGGGCGCCTCCGACGTCACCAGGCGTGGGCGGGCTGGCGCAGGCCGCGCTGGCTGGGCCGGCTGGCCGCGCGGGCTGAGCGCAAGGAGCTGGGCCGCGGGTGCTGTGCTGCAGCTGGGTTGGGCCAAAGAAAAGAAGAGCAGGCCGGTTGGTTGGAAAGAAAAAGAGAAAGCCTTTTATATTTAAAAGGAGGATTCAAACAAATGAATTCAAATAAATTTAGGGGTCTGGGGACCGGGGTCCCCTTACGTCTCTTCTTCTGTTTTTTTTTCTTCTTCTTTTTTTTTTTCTAACTTCTCTTCTTCTTCTTCTTGATTTTTTCCGAATGAACTTCTCACCTTCTTCTGTTGGTAAAAGAAACAACAACAACTCACGGGTCCGGGGTCCCCTTACGCCTGCCCCAATCTGTCTCTCCATGTCTGAAAATTTAAAGGAGCATGGCAACGACGATACAGGATGCCATGGCAGGCGGACGAGACAACTGCACAGATCGGATGCCCCGGATGGGCACTCGTCGCCGTGACGCCGTCGCCGCCGGTGCATGCATGCCATTCAAGGCTAGCTGGCTGCCAATCGTGGTGCGCCGCGCCCATGCCATTATTCTGCGGAGCCGAGAGAGCCGGGCCAAGCGCGCCGCCGGCCGTCTCCGTGCATTCAGGATGCACGGCATGGCGATGGCGTCGCCGATGTATGCATGTGGCTCTCGTGCCACAGGCCGGCCGGCGAGTCTGTTCAGGCGACAGAGCAACGGTTCGCAATCAATGCGTGAAGCAGGGCAAGGCCGTTTCATGTGGAACGCGACGCGCCAGGGAAATATAGCTCCGCGCGTATGCATGTACATAACGGTCTCAGAGGTTGTTTCTCTCGCTAGCAACGCCCTTTCACAAAATAAAAATACTTTTTTTTAGAAACGAAATAAAAATACTTTGGGGTTCGAAAACCTAATGTGCGTGTGTTTGATGCAACATACGAAATATTAGGAACTTCTTTTTTTCTAAATCGATACGTGTTCTCTTTGCTTGTGTTCTCTAGAATTACAGTTTCCTAGTACCACTTTTTGTTCAAAAAATATTATAACGTCCAAACATGCCATGCATCTTTTATTCCGGGCATTGCTAGCGCCTGAATGTTCGATAGAACTTGTTTCATTGGACGACCGTTGCAACATCGAAAATACACATTTGCAACATAAAAAATGTATGTTTGCAACATCATAAACCCCGTACTGAAACACAGCGAAACATACAGACGCGGGGGTAAAACTTCCCGCCGCAACATCAGGGCCGTGTCGCATGCAACATCGTTCAATTTTGTGCAGCATCGAAACAAAGCTATTGCAACATCACTGTCATACAACTGCAACATTGAAAAAATTCTACTGAAACATAGCGAAATGTCTGGATGCTGTAACACCCTAAATTTCAAGTTTTGCATTTATTAAAAAAATTTAGAATTAATTCGAGTTTAATTAAGACTTTAAGGATTTTTAGAAGTTTCTCGGATTAATTAAGTGCTAATTTTTTTCAGAATAATTAATGAACTTAGTCTTTCATTGTTGCATTCATGCTATTGCATTTCTTTTGTAATGTTTGAATTCAAATTTGTATTTGAATTCATTGGTTTGCTTTGCTTTTAGAATTAGAAAATGTGTTTCTTTCTCTTTTCTTTGTTTTTGGCCCGTTAGAAGTTGAGGGAGCAAAAGCAGACTGTTGCTTTCGCTCGCGGCCCGCTTCCGGCCCAACAACCCCAGCTCACTGCACGCGCTGACAGCGCCATGCCAAAATGTGCCTCCAACTCAAGCCACAAACTGTCGCCCCCGACCGTCATCCCCAATCCTCCCTCTTGAGTCTGAGTCGGACTCGATTCCGACCCGAGCGCCGCGCCCGTCCGCAATCTAGGCGCGCACGTCGAGGCCCGCGCCCGAGTCCGACGCGCCGCCTATAAATCAGTTGTCGCCGCCGCCCTCCCGTTCTTTTCCCGCAAGAAAACCTCGCACTCGTGCCCTAGCTGCTGCCGCGATCTCGAGCTCCGCCGCCGCCGCTCTCCCGTCGCCTTGAAGGTACTCCGGAGCTCGGTAAGGAGGTGAGGAAGCCCCTACATTGACGCCGTGCCGCATCGTCGCTCCTCGCTCGCGTTTGAGCTCGTCAAAGTAGCTCTGCCGCTTGCCGAGCCGTCTCGCCGGTCCCTACGCCGCAGCCGCTGTTCAAAGCTGGACGAGCTGCTGTTCCCGAGCTGTTCAAAAATGCTGCGCTTGGCCGGGAAGGAGTTGTGGGAAGTACTTCCATTCTTTTTGTTACAATCTTAAACCTAAATTCTCGATATTTACCTTCACTAAAGTATAGGTTTACTGATCGCACATTTAGAAACAAAGAGAGTACTTGAGAAGGTACCAAGGGGTAATGAGTCCATAACTTGGAGTTTAATAAATTTTGATATCTCGTGTATAAAGTTTGTTACTTAAAGTTATTCGTATCGCTTAGTACTTCTCCAAATAAAGTGTCCTTGGATGCCATTTTTTTTTTCTGAACTCACCTAACTGATACTACCAAGTTTCACTAATTTGTGGTTAGGTATTAGCAAAATTTAGTTTTCAGATAGATGTTTTTTTAGTGCAGTTTCCAGATAGATGTTAGTATCAAACTAGCTGACATCATATTTTCAAGGCATAGATGCGTGGGACCAAAAGTACGGATTATTTGTGCTCATTAAGGGACAGAAACAGCAAAAACTTGCGAAGACCACTGTGTGCTGGCGTAATTTTTATGACCACTACAGATCGTCGTCAGTCCCTGTTTTTACTTTTGCTGTAACTTTGAATTCTTCCGGTAACTCCCACTAAACCTTTGGGCCACACGGTGCATTTTGTGCAGGGCGATGATTTTGACAACGCGAGATCATGGAATGCCTTTTGGCAGAGGTCAAAATTCGTAAAATTTCTTCATTGACGCAGGTGACCGCCGGGATCTTCTACGGCCAATGCACCACTGGCTTAATCTACATATACTCGCGGCCTAGTTATCTGAAATACATAACAAAATATGATAATAGGTACTACAGTATGTAACCAAAAAAAATTCCCTTGCCTCGAGAAAGCTCTATACATGTCTTGATCTCTTCTATCTCCCAAATTTAAAACTCCCTGTATACAAATACATCGCCACTCCTTCCAAGCCAAAGGAACGCCGACAAGCAAGCACATCTAATGTTTCGATGGCACGTACGCCTTTTCCCTTGGTGTATGAAAGGGACATTGCTAATGTATGATGTGTATTATGTGAACATGTTGTGATGTGCGTGGTATTTCATTTATTTCAAGAAATAAATCAACTGTTATTGTGCACTTATATTTCCTTTTTTGAAGAAGTCTATTTTTGACCTTCCAACTATTTTCTCAGTTTGATTTTGACCATCGAACTACAAAACCAGAATTTTTTTACCACGCCCAACTCTTAAAACCACTTGTCATCCCATTTTTTCTCTTCTCTCTTCTTTTTCTCACCCTTCCCCCTCATTCTCTCGCCCAGTCGCCAACCATGAGGTACCATCGCATTCGTCACAGTAGACCAGTGGCAGAGCCACGTTATGAGCTCTGGGTGCGGCTGCACCCACAAAAATCTCAAAACCTGTTAAAACTTATAGATTTTCACCATGTTAAGTTGAAGACCATGCATATGTTACGAAGCACCGCACCCCCCACTATTTTTTTCTAGCTCCGCCACTGCAGTAGACCCTGCCCGCCGGCAAAGTGCCGCTACTGCGAGAGCCCCCATCCACACACTATGTGGCAGTGGAAACTGTCGCCTCTGACCCCGTCCGTGAGGTGCTGCCACCACCTCCGCCCCCTGCTCGCGTGCTGCCGCTGCCGGAGGACATAGTTCAATGGCCAAAAATAGACGTTTTTCTTCTTCTATAGAGTTTCAAAATTCAAAAGTTATTACCACGGAGGTAATTGCCACATGTGGCAATGAAAGTGCTATTGTTGAAATTGGTAACTGTTGCCACGATTTTAGCCCAATTACCATGTTTTTTTCCCACCATTGTCAGACCTAAAATAATCTAGTATTGAAATTTCATTTTGAATGGAAAGATTTTTTTTATAATGAATCTAGTATAGCACCAAATCTTGTGTTGTCCATCTATGTATGCAGGATCTTTGATATTGATGGTCACAGCATAAAAAGTTTGACAAAAATTTTCTGAATGAACTTGTATTATGATCGTAGTGGGTAACATGTATATATGGATACAAATTTGTCTAAAATTTTAAATTTCGTTGAGAATATGTGAAAATCATATATATGTGTCGTGAGTACGTGCAAAATTCCAAAAATTAAAGAAACATCTTAACCAAGTGAAATTTAATCATTTTGTTTTTTTAATCTGCACCACTACTTGACTGCGATAGAATATGGATAATATTACCACCCCTTCCCGGAAATGAAATTATAATTTTTAACTGTTGATATATACGCAGCTGATATTATCGATTCGCTGATAACTCACATCATACACCGACATACGCATCACTCCTGAAAGTCATACATCCCACTATCTCTAGCTAGCTGAGGTCTTTTCAGAGATGCCGGTATTGCTTTTGCTTTTAACATGAGGGCCGGGCCGGGATGGCTTTGGTGGATACGAACCCCATGCACATATAAGCCTCGATGGTTGTTTTTTTCCTTTTGGTGGCCTCTCCATGCATGTCTCTCCAAGTAGGCAACCTACTGGTACTACATGTTATCCTACTCTAGCTATCTGCCTAGCGGATCCCTTTGATCTGATATGTTGTGAGAGGGGATTCCGGCCGTGTGCGCCACGTACCTTGGCCATCTTTCTTTCCCTTCAATTCATGGTGCCTGACATAAAGTGGAAAGCAAAGAGAGGGCAAGGAATGCTCTCCACACCTCTTTCCTTTTTCAATTGTCTTTGCTTTTGTCTTAGATCTATCCCGGTCCATGTTCTCTGCCCCTCATTCCTTCTCCCTCAAGCTTCTTGTTAAAACTTAAAACTATCAAATGTCTCATGGAAAATGGCAATATAACCATCAAGTCTATTATTCTATTTGAACTGATTTGCTTGTCTTAAACATCATATACTTCAGAATGGTGTGATTTCTTTTACCTTCTAGAGCCCAATTTTATAAGACGATCGATAACCGCAGCGCGCCTGCAATCTTGGCCGAAGTTTTAAGAACTTGGAGAAAGTTTGACTGCAATTTCAAAATGAGAACAAATTCCATGTGAAAAAAAAAGATATGGCTGGATTGCCATCTTGAATAAGAAGTGCAGGATTACCGAGACAGCATTATGTTTTAGACTGACAACTGATCATAGGTCACAATCGCACCACGCCATATATATGCCCATTTATCCATATCTCGAACTATTTGGGATCGTATCGGCGGATCGACGGGCGCATATACTCGCGGTCGCACGAGAATGTGGCGAGCAATCCCCCCATTGATTTGAGCACCCTGCCCACCCGTGCACGCTGCTGTTCCGTGGGTTGCCGGCCGGTCGCCGGACACGAGCAGCGGGGGAGCAAAGGCTCCCTGCGCCCGCCGCGCCGCGCACCGTGGATCTCGCGCCCCTGCTCCTGCATGCGCCGGCCGCTTGCTTGCTCTCGAGGCCGCACGCGTGGCCTCGCGTGTCGTTTCCGCCGCGCGTGCGGTATGATTCCTCATTTCCTCCCGTACGTGTACGCGTATACTAGTCATTGGAGAGATGAGATCTCACTCTCCAATACCGATTTTTTTTTAAATGTTTCCAATGCCGATCGTCTGGCCGGTGACGATTAATAAAACGTTAGGTGCACCCAGCTGCTGTCCCCATCTCCTATTCTCCTGACGGTGGTCTCGTCAGGAATTAGACAGATTCTTCTAGTGCTAGCTGCACTCTATAGGGTTCTGCTAGCTAAAGGGAGGCTGTCATTGTCATGCAGGAAAAAAAAAAGCTTAAAAGGGTTTTTGTCGTTGCTTCACAAAGCAGTATGCTGGTTAAACCCAAAAGGTAAAGCGCGGGTTTCTTTTCTATTTTCCTCTGATTATCCAAAGATATAAGACTATGATACTAGCATAGCAGCATATGGTTTCCGACATCGTAATATATACTTTGAAAGTTTGAATGACAATATCTCTACGAGCGAATGCCAGCTTTTTCATATCGTCATCAAGCTACTTTAAAATCAAAGTTAGATACATTTTGAAGATATATTGATGGTGGAAACTTTAAAGGTTTGGTCAAGTATCTTAAATAATGGAGTTATTTATGGATCATGTATACATACCATAGATATTATATACTATATATTAACTTTGACAGCTAGCATCGGTATAGTATAAAGATGTCCACTGAACCCACTTTTACTCTTGTGGCTTTGCATATTACTCCGTAAAAACTAGGGCCCCTCATGCCTTCTCAAATAGCACACGTTCGCTAGATTAAAGGACTGCCACTTCATATTTTAGTCTAGTTGCAATAGAGAGAAGTGTTATATTTTGATCAAGATCGAGGTAGTCTCATGCACATATATATTCCCAGGTTATGTTTGAATGATATGCGTGAGGCCACCTATATTGGATTGCATGCTAAAATTATCATTGAAAGAGAGGCCACCTATATTGGACTGCCAGCCACTTCCTTTTGTTGTTGATGTGAGCATGCCACACATAGGTATCACAGTTAGTGTTGACTCTACGATTGGAGGAGGCGTCAAAAGCTCTTGCTAGCTCAAGAATACATCAACGACTACTCTCAGTGGGAGTTTTATCAGCATTAAATAGACTGCCATGTCAGCATTTTTGATGATGTGGCAGTGTATTAATGAAGAGAGATGTGAAATGAGTTTCATACTCATGAAACTCTCTCTACACGGTACTCTAGACAGCTTGTGTCTTGCATGTTGTCTTGGGAACAACACGAGATGAAACTTTGCATTGAGGGAGGGTGTTTCATCATAGTTTCAAACTTCTCTTAGATGATGTGTCACTCTAGGTAAGTGTGTCGATGAAACCCCCACTGAGACTGGCCTAAATGTGACAATCTTTTGCACATTACTCCCTCTGTCCTAAAAATAAGTCATTCTAGTAGTTTTAGGATAGATTAACAAAAAAGTGAAATGGCCATGACTGCCTCTATTTTTCAGCCATATTTGGTGCTCCGCATGCACATGCAAACGTGCCAAATCGGTTAATGACTTGTTTTGGACAAAAATTGAATAATAAAATGACTTGTTTTTTGAATGGAGGGAGTATGTATTTTTTTTAACTAACTGTTTAAAAGAAAGGCCTTTAATTCTCACTAATTCTTTCTAGATATACATTACGTCTTTGTGAAAGCTACTTGTGTGTTTGTTTTGTTACCCAGGTTTTCTTGAAACACCCACCTATTGAAGGGGGCAACTTCTCAACCAGACACACGACTCAGCTGGATAAACTTGTTGCCTTACTTTTAGGAAGGAAATATTAATCGTGGTCACACATGAAAATAATTTTATCGATAAAATTGCACATTTCTTCATTTATCTCCTATATATAACTATATAGATATAGAAGCACAACACTACAAGAATTCTGTCAACTCTCAGGAAACCACATCAGCACTAGCACCTTGGCCTCACCTCTTCTTTAATTACAATGGCAGCACGACATATCAAGAGCCTCTCGGCCCCCTCTTCTTCATTAACTCCGTTTATCTCAAAATGCAAGCTATCCATCATTTCTCACCAATTCTTTTTTCATGCAACTTGTCCACATCATCT
Source organism: Urochloa ruziziensis (assembly GCA_015476505.1). Taxonomy (NCBI): domain Eukaryota; kingdom Viridiplantae; phylum Streptophyta; class Magnoliopsida; order Poales; family Poaceae; genus Urochloa; species Urochloa ruziziensis. Next base: position 15,644,857 of record CM027126.1, on the reverse strand, counting down.
CCCGCCAACTAAGGTTCATTGTATAAACCGGTAGCCGTCAAATCCCAAGTTGTCCTCATAACATCGAATTTATTGTTGGACTTTTTTATTTTGTATTAATTGAAACTGGTAATGGTTCATAATTTATCGAAAAGCTCTCTCAAATCCCGTAGCAACGCACAGAGAATCATCTAGTTATTCTCATCCTTTGTATGGGAAATTATATGTGAAGTGTACAAATCATTTATAGAAGTAGTGAAGTGGCACGCGGTCACTTCACTATCAGCAACCAATATAAAACTTATTTTAAAAGAAAACTACATTTCCATCTTCATCCCGCAAATTAAACTACATGCATGCGCTTTAAAACATATTTTCACAAAACCACACTTGGAACAGCCCAATCAAACAATCTTTCTCCGTGGCTATGCCGCTATGGCATATGGGCCTGATGGGCTACTGGACTTCAAAGAAGTGACCTTCGGCAAAGAGGGTACTCCAGTATATACCTTAATGGAATAAAATGTTACCTAAAGAAAAATATTCTTCTCTGACATTTATATTTGTTTCTTTGTTTTTTTCTTAGACAAATGGCATCCACACTGCCCTACACACAGCACCTCCAGCCCTGACCGCATCCAGCGACCATCGACATGGATGTATCATTGTTCTTGTCTGATAGGACGTGTCCAAAGAATGCTAGTTGAGTCAGCGGGGGAGCAGCGGCAACACACTGATTGACTGATGCATATCCCTGCTAGCCTCAAAGTGACCTCATCACCCTCTCCTACGCACTAGAAGCGATCACAGCACAGAGCAGGGTTTTTTTTCCGACCGCTACCGGTCCGGATACCGCGGTAACCGGTCAAACCGGTCCGGACCGGCAGCGGTACCGGCCGGTTAGAAACCGGCCAAATTTAAAATTTTCAAATTTGAATTTAAAAAATTGAAAATTTTAAAAAAATTCTTAAAAATACTTTAAGGTGAGTAGATTGTAATGGTGTCAAAAATTTTCAAATATTAGTTCATTTAGTATCTTTTTGTTTGTATTAGAAGTTCAAACAGCCTACTAAATCAGCACGTTAAACTTCTAATGCCCGCAAAAAATACTACATGCATTAATATTTGAAAATTTTTGACACCATTAGATTCTACGCACCTTAAACTATTTTTAGGAATTTTTTAAAAAATTTCTTTTATTTTTCTATTTTTAATTAAAATTCGAAAATTTGTCAAACCACTCAAACCGGCCGGCTAACCGCTCAAACCGGGTGGCTTACCGCTCAAACTGGTCGGCTAACCGTTCGAAACCGGTTGAATTGCGGATTTAATTTGGTTTTCAAATTTGTCCGGTTTCTACCGGTTTCCGGTCAAACCGGTCCGGCTAACCGCTACCGCCGGCCGGCGGTTTGGCCCGAACGGTCGGTAAAAAAAAACCTGGCACAGAGCACACACCAGATTACCAGAAACATCATCCATGAAGATGAAATTTACCACAAGGTAAGGGTGTAATTCCATCCTGGCATCCTCCTACCCTTATGGCCGTATGTGCAAAGCTGTGGGAGACAGAACTGCTAGAAACTACAGTAGAACAAAAGTAAATATTTTAGCCAGTGAAACAGTGAAACGGATGAATATTTCAGCCAGCATTTACTAACACTCACCAACCAGACAAATTTACTAGTGAACAGTAAAGCTGTCATGCATGCTGGTATATATACTTGGAGGAATGACACTTTCGTTCTGTTTTCATGAATGACTAGTTTATCCTTCAGAGGAGAAGCTAATTAATCATTCGATTTTTAATATTGCATGACTGCTGTTGATCTACTATGCATGCACACACTAAAAACAAAGAATCTCGAGATAAAAAAAACGATTCACCGTCACAATGCATGCAAGCAGAAAGGGTGCAACGGCTGCAGAAGCAGTAAGAATAATATTTAAAAAAAACTGACATTGCCCATTGCCCTTGCATCAATGCTGCGCGAGGCAGAAGGGTTGAAAAGCCACAATCACCCTGTATCTGCTTCTGGGGAGCGCTCTCTCTCTCTCTCTCTCTCTCGCTCTCTGACACCATTGTACTGTAGGGGTATGGAAGAAACAAGCATAGGAACAGAAGGGAGTGTAATTGAGCAGGTGAAAGTGCTAACTTGTTGTGCTCAAGAAAAGAAATGGGGGCAGAGAAATAAGGATGGATGGTAGCTTTCTGTATATTGTAAGAAAAAGTTCCTCCCTCTGTGCTCAGGTAATTATGACATGTACTTGGCCTTGTCTGAAAGAATCTAGTGACTGATCATGGAGAAGCTATAGTAAAGGGTTGATTGAATAGAGTGGTAGATCATACGTAGAACAGGTGAAAGGTCTCTCATTCCTCAAAACAGCAATTGGACAAGGGAATGAGAATACGTGATCTTTTTTACTCCGTCACGATATCATCATTGAACTCGCGTATATTGACGACAACAATTTCTTTTCGGACTGCCTTCGTCATTGAACTCAGGTGTGTGAGAGGCTCGGAAACAAAGGGGCCATTTAATTTGGCTTATTTACCGATATAATCCTCCATTTTTATAACAAAAATATTCAAATAATGTAACTGAGATTGTATTCTATAGTTCTGATCCTTTCATAGTGCTTGCACGAACATACATGAGTTATTTAGATGTCAGTGATGCAACTGCAACAATGTTACTAGGATGACTTTCCATGTTTCCGATATTGCCTATACAGTGCTTGGAGCGAGGCAAAAGAATAATTACAATGGCAGTTTTTTGGGGGGCGCCAGATGTAAAATATCATACTAATAATTTAGAGCAACAATTTACAGTTACTCATGAGTTTTTGGATTGATGAGCAGAAATGTGTTGATTATTGTATTTATATATAATTAGCCAAACTATCTTATGAGGTAGATTTGCTAACTGAGTTAATCGACTTGGTGAAGAAGCCCATTTCTAATTTTTCTTTTTGCTAAAAAGAAAGTAAGAATTAGGAAAACAAGTATAGGATGGACAAATTCTTACTTGTTAATTCCTTGATAAATTAAAGCTCAATCCTTTTGATCAAAAGGAAAATAGTTTTGTAAATCATCCATATATGCGATAACATTTCTAGGAAAGACGAACAACATTCCAGCTCAAGAAATGATTTGAGCTGGATTTGGCTTGAATTTAACTTTGGCCTTGCACATGGTCTCAGAATTGAAACAAGCATGTGCCTAGAGACATAATGCCTACTCTCTCTTTGTTCGTAAAAGAAGGTGCTACAACGAAACAGTACGTAAATAGAGCAGTAGAGAGCCGTAGAGTTATATATATGCAGCCATGCAGGCAAGGAGTCATAAAAGAGCAACTAAAAGCTAGCAACCAAATGCTATGTTGAGAATTTTTTTTAGGACCAGCCCCTACCACTATACATTGCCATTTCATTCGTCATCTGGCTGACAAGTAAACAGGTTTCCACTGGGGACATACTATTAGTCTAGTACTCTAGTGCATTGCTTCGGCCCGGGATACCATTTTGTCGACAAGTACGTACTATTAAACTTAACTCCCTCAGTATTATGGAATGTATTTCTAAAAGCATAAGCTTGTGAGCAATATGTGCCATACCTAGCCTATTAATGTATCTACTAATCTACATGTGCACTCCCTCAGTCCCAAAATGAGTGCTCTTTAACTTTGTCCTAATTCAAACTATCTTAAGCTTGGCCAAATTTATAAAGAAGATAATTGGCGTTTACCAAACCAAATAGTTATATTATTAATATATGTTTCATGATATAATGAATCTAATGATATATATACTTAATTGGTATCATAATATATATTAGCACCTATATAAACTTGGTCAAACTTAAGATCATTTGACTTAGGACAAAGATGAGCATTCTTTTTTGACACTACTAGTAGACTCTATACACTAATTAATAGGTAGCATAAGTTTAAATTTATGATAAAGTTACTGGGGGATCCATATGAAAGCTCATCAGCAGTAGCGTATATATCTCCAAAAAACCAATTTTCAGCTGATAAACATGAGAAAGGTACTAGTAAAGCTAAAGGCGACGTAAAGACTAAAGAAACCAAAGGTTAAGGTTTCAGGCAATAGCAAAAGGGACAAACTTTAAGCCTTGTTTTGTTACATTGATCATTGCATTGTGTACGTAATCAGGGGTAGGCAAACTGCAGATGAAAGAAACTACTGTAGGATCGACAAGCATAGTTTGCCAAGATATCGTCCATTAGATTTCGTGTAATCATTCAACTTTACCTTTTCTTTCTCCCTTTCCAGTAAAATCCATGAACACATTATTGGGCACGGACCCTTCCTTATCTCGTGATTCTTAACAGGCTGAACGAAAAGCACACTGCATTTGCCATTGGCGGCAAAGCATGCATGGGCTTTACGTTCTTGAAAGCTAGGGTTATCCAAGGCATAGGGGGGAGATTGCTCAAAGGGATAAACTTTAGCAAAGCATATCTTTGTGCAAAAGATGAGAGGATTAAAGCAAAACTAGCTATGAGATTCCCAAGCATTGGGATCCACCAGGTGTGCTGCATGTTCAGACAGCTTGTTTGTCCGATGCACTGAGCAACAAGTTTAAATTGAAATGAGCTGCTACACACACTACCCCAAATTAGTTTTTTTTTCTTGATGATTTTGTGTAATTAAACTCAAGTACAGCTGAAGATTGATATTCATCGATGCCCGTCATGTATCTAAACACATGGTTGTACTTGAACTGTAAAAGAATGGTTGTTACATGAAGCATTTTTCATTGATCGAATAGATTATTTGCTAATCATACATGCATGCTAATCTCATTCTTCATGCATATGAATGCATGGCTAGTTATTTAATTTTCCAATGTCCTATGCAGTAGTTTGATGCACTGGTATGCCTGCCATAAATTGCTTAGGCTCACATACGGTAGATATATTATGAAACACCAAATTCTAATCTAAACTCAATTTTTGTGAAAAAAGAAGTAATTTTGCTTTCTCCTAAAATATAATGTACCACCAGGACCTTTATTAAAAAACAAATTTAATCTAACTACAATTTTTAACTAAGGGCATATTTTATTACTATTCATCAAACTTAGCGGATCAGATATATATACAAAATTAATTTGATCTTTGGCTTGTCGCAAGAAAGACCTAATATTTTTTTTTTGCGGGTAAGAAAGACCTAATATTGACGTACAAAAACTTACACTTTGCAGGTGTAGTGTTGGTAAAGGCATGTTCTGTTATAGCCCTAGAAAAAGGCATGTTCTATTATAGCCCTAGAAAAAGGCATGTTCTGTTATACTTTTTCAAAAATGATATAAAAAAACTTCCTTTGTGCACAGCCAAGTACATTTTTTATTAGTAAAATTCTCCTAACAGTTACAAATCAGTATTCAGTAGTAGCTCTGGTTACAGATATGACCCAAAAGAAAGCTTTGAAAACTAATTTCGATTTTGGTGTCAATAAAACAATGGCCACAGTAATCACAAATTTGTTTGCCAAAAATCCTGGAATAAAATAAAAATTTCAAAATATCTACGAACTCTATAAAACAAATCATTTTTATATGAATAATAAAAATATTTCTCAAAGATATTGAAAACCAGTACTTTTCTTAAGAAACAGCTGAGTATAGATATACTAAATAGCACTGATGTGCCGCAGGGAATGCACAGAAGGTTTTGTTTTTCTGTATAATTCCTTTCAACAAAACAAACATCACATAATTTCATCAAATTTTTATAATTACATCAAATGATCATAGTATAAACTTTAGAGTTCCAAGGACCAATTGGTTCACTTGAAGTCATGCACAAGTTAAAATTATCTTCTATCTGCATGAATTTTACAAACAAAAACCTCGAGTTAACATTTTTGCATGAGATTTTATATGCATTCAATTATTTTAACATTTGTAAAAAAGTAAAATATCAAGACATGAGAAATGGACAGCATGGGGACTAATAATGCTCTAATTTTCTACCAGGTTTTGGGAAAACAGTTTTCTGTAATTTTAAATAACCAATCCATTATGTACCCCAATATCCCCAGCCAAACTACATCTAACACTCCATCTTAAAGGAGAACATGATACAAAATCCATTCTTCTCGGTAATAACTTGGCTATACCATATATAACACACCACAATTAACATGTTAGTAAAAAAATATAATAAAAGAAGAAAATTCACAAACCCCCCAAAAAACAGAGAGGGAGTGTACATGTTGTAGCTAGCATATTAGCTATATATATACACTTATACAGTATATCTTTCATCACTTGCATGCATGTGCATCAGTGCATGATGCACGAGCATTACCTCATCAATTAAGTTCAGTTTAACAATCTGTATATCTCATCACCATGTTCACCATATACCAGAGGTCGATCAAATCAAGTCTAGATCTACACATACAATGAAGCTAGCTGCTAGGCTACGGGCTACCCCCAGCTGAGAATTAGAACCCTTACTTAATTGTACTCCATCTTAACCGCGCATACACATCAACCCTTCCCTGCTTTTGCTTATATAAGTATATGTTCATTCATTCACCAATTAACGAAAACCCCTTGCTTAACCCTCATCTCTCGCACTAAATCAGCAGCTGCCCATCATCTCCATCCCCAGCAACCCCTCAACACACGATCGAACAAGTATACGGCAGGAGCACCGTGCGCACGTACTTACCCGGCCTATAGCAATCTGTCGCCGCCGGATCCCGCCGCCTTCCAGTGGTGGTGCTGCGAACTGGCGGCGGCGGCGCCACCATTATTACCGGCAGCGTGATCGACCTCCGACGACGGGTCACGGTCATCATCATCAAGATCATCGAAGCAGTCGATCCCGCAGGCGGCATGCCCTCTCCCGAACGCCCTGATGTGGTCCTTGAGGGAGCGCTTGTGCTTGAAGTCTGACCCGCAGGCGCAGTACCAGAGCTTGCCGCAGTTCTTCTCGTGGGTGCGCCAGTCGCCGCGCACGGCGAAGGCCTTGCCGCACTTGCGGCACATGAAGGGCTTGATCCCGTGCTTCCTCCGGTAGTGCGTCTGCAGCGTGCGGAAGTCCTTGAGGGGGCGCGCGCGCGGGTGGTCGATGTTGTTCCGGCACCCCGCCGCGCAGCAGTAGCATGGCAGCCGGAGCATCGCCGTCGGCTGCGTGCCCCGAAGGGATTCAGGGCCCTTCCGGTACTGCGACCCGTGCCCCCACATGTGCATCTGCGTATATGTATATATATAAATATATTATATATGTATATCCATTATCCAATCAATAATCTATTCGAGATAGGCATGCGTCATCAACCAACTATTGATGGTGTGAATCGTCGCCATAGAAGCTAGAAAGAGATCGATGGATCCATATGCATGAGTAGCTAAGAGGTAGAGGCAGGGCAGTGAGAGAGATGGAAGGGTGTAAGTGGAGTGGAGGTCTGTTCACGTGGTGGAGTGAGGGGGAGACGGCGGGGGATATGGGGAGGGAGGTGGTTTAAGTTGCAGAGAGAGGGACGGGACCAGTGCTCTTCAGCTCTGTTGATCTTCTTCCCCTATCCTCGTTCTTGGATGCTGGTGTGTGGTCTAGTGGGCAGTGGCATGGCTACCGTTGGAGTACGTTCACACTCAATCGATGCATCGATCTATGAAGCAAGCAAAAGGGATGTTTACGGACGGGGTCAGAGCAAACGGACTGTGCAGCAGCGAAGAGCACTGCTCGTGGTGGGGTTTGTTGCGCTGCTGCGCCGAGAGAGAGAGAGAGAGAGAGAGAGAATTTTGGAGAGAGGAAGCAGACAGAGAAAGAGGCATTTGTTTGCTTGAGATGCACATCTGTGTAAGCCTGAAGGAACTGATCAGCAGGGGGGAGATAAAGATGCCTTTTTGCCAGATCTTTCCTCACAGATCTCTCCCCCCCTCTTTTCCCTCTCTGCGGCCTGGTCTCTGCGTCCACACGCACTGCGCCGCGAATTGAAAAGGCGCCATGAGCGCAGACTCCAAGAACACTATATACTAGGTAGCTATAGCTCAGTCAGCAGGCCCAGCAGAGTTCTTCCCCATGTCAATGGCCGTTTGGCACGGCGGACTCCATTACTGCATGCCCTTTCTGCAGCCGCTGCCCCCAATCAAATCAAAGATATGGCTCGCACCGTACACCGGATCAGAGAGAGAAACAGATTGGTAGACGAGGCCGCAGCGAGCGGCACTCCCTCCTAGATCCACCCCCTCCACGGCACACGCGAAAAGCAGCAGCAGCAGCTTCTGATCGATGCATGAAATTCTCTGATATGACGATAGTCTAATCCATGCATGCAGCAAGAAAGCAAGCACAAAAAGAAAGCTTCATCAGAGAGGAAAATTTCAGATCGATTAAAAAAACACCAAGAGAACCAATAAAAAGGGGTGATCATCATGCAGGTTATGACGACTGACAATCATGAACAAAGAAGGATGGAGCAAATCAAAATCGAGCAGAGAGCAAGAACAGCATAGAGAGAAGAACACGCGCGGCAGATGGATTGATGAGCAAGTAGCAGACAGACCTGCATGTTGTTGTATCGGTTGAAGGTCTTGTAGCAGACGGGGCAGGAGAACTGGGTGGGCCCAATGAGGATCTGCGACGGGGTGGGGATCCAGTACTGCCCTTTCGTCAGCCTCCCGATGCCGATGCCCACCGCCATGGCCGCCTCCTCCCCGTCCTCCTCGCCGTCCCCTGCCTGCTCCTGCTGCTGCTGCAGGCCGCCGGCGCCCCCATCCGCCGCCGGTTCGTGCGGGGTCTCGGCGGCGGACTCGGTGCAGGGGCCGGGGCTGGGCAGGCCGATGTGGAGGGCGACGGTGACCTCCCCGGCGGCGGCGGCCTCCTGATCGGCGCCGCTGCAGGAGGCGGCGCGGCGCTTGCAGTCGTCGTCGTCGTCGTGATCCCGGGCGGCGGCGGCGGCGCCGTGGTGGTGGTGGTTGGTGGTGGCTGAGGACGACGAGGGCGTGAGGGTGCTGAGGAGAGGGAGGGCTTCGCGGATGGGAGGGGAAGGGGGAGGCGGGTGGTGGTGGAGGTAGGAGGAGGAGGAGCTGCCGGAGAAGGAGGAGGGAGGGAAGTGGGAGTAGTAGCCTCTGAGGAAATTGGTGTAGGGGTCTCCCATGGTGGAGGCAGCTGCTGCTGGGCTGGAGTGGAGCTGAAGATAGAGAAGAAGAAGAGGTGTGGATGGGAGGGAGAGGGGGAACTATTATAGAGAGAGAGAGAGAAGGGGTTGCAGCTGCTGTACACTAGCTAACTATGTAGAGAGAGAGAGAGAGAGAGAGAGAGAGAGAGAGAGAGAGAGAGAGAGAGAGAGAGAGAGAGAGAGAGGCGTGTGCTTGCAGCCCTAAAGGTGTAAATGAGGTTGTAGTGGATGAAAGGGAAGTTCACTAGAGAGAGAGTGTGTGGGATATGGAGTGAGGATCACCTGGCTGACAGCAGAAAGAGAAAATAAAGATGAAGGTTGATGGCGAGTAGGAACAAAAGCAAAGGTTTGAAAGTGAGGAGTTCATACTGCGAGAGGAAGTAGTATGCTCTGCAGTCCTCATTGAGTAAATGCATGGTGAAAAATCTTGGGACTTGGAAGCATGAATTCTTCAATTCCCATGGAAGTATGGGAACCAAATATTCTCCCTGCAATTATTCATTGACCACAGACAAAATTTACTCCACTCGTCGAAACAAACATGCATGAACCCCTGTAGTAGAGGTTTATACTCCAGCCATTCGGTGCATGCATGAGCTTTTGTGAAATGCATAGCAAGGTGAAAAAATATATATTCATGTGTGTAATCATATCAATCACTAAAAATTTGCTCCGTGACAAAACAATAAGTTAGACGAGTACTATAACGTGCACATGCATGCATCAAGTCCTAAACAAGCTCCAACAGAGAGATAATCACAGAGAAGAAGATAGACTAGCTAGATGGCACCGTGACAAAGCTTGCATGCATCATGCTACCGTTACATGCATGTTGCTGTGCCCCACCTAGAGAGAGAAAGTTTTAGACGAAGAGGCAGCTAGGCGTACCAAGAAGTAAAAGAGCTCGGCCCACTTTCAAAAAGAGTATTTGTTTTGGACATTGACACGGTCATCACACATACTACTCACATGCTTCTTCGACCATTTATTATTTTTTAGTAAAGTGAAATATGACACAAAATATCATATGAATTAACGCTGCAAATATCAAACGATGAGGAGAAAAAAGTGAGAAGGGAAAATAAGTTGGGATGATACTACTATATGTATGTCTAGATAGCAGTAAGATAGGCCACTTTTGCTTTGTGTAGTGGAATACTAAAGCAGACCTTTTGGGCCAGCAGCTTTTACAAGTTAAGTCATAGATTGCCTTGGTGGTTAAATAATCACTGTGGTTGTTGATTTGTTTGTTTGTGTAGTACACTTTGAATTGCTTAACGAGCCATGTTTTTCTTAATTTAGTTAGTAATAAAACTACACATGCACACAATTCTCTGGGCGACAGGGAAACAGTTCACCTTGACAGGCGAGCTACCTGTTGGCACAGCTTGAGACAAGCCTTTGGCTTCAGATAGCAGCCGGAGCCCCGGAGAATAAATTTTGTAGTGCAACCTGTGGTTGGAAGCTGTACTTGGATTTCCACTTGCGTGGTAAATTCTTGCTTTTTGACTAGTGCGTGGGACCGCTTGGCTAGTTCAATCGGGCGTCAGCAATCAGAAATCTATATAGTTACTACCGTTGCTTAATTTGTGTTGACAACATAATAATGTTAGTATTGCTTAATTTTTATTGAGAAAAACGTACTCCTTCCATCCCCAAAGGAATGAAATAATGAGATTTCTTAGACAGATTAGGGGGTGAGTAAAAAGACGCATGTGCCTTAGTTGAGTTTGCGTATAGAACAATATGTTCCTATTTAATTGTTCATGTACAAGATTAGCACGTCAGATTATGCATACACGAAATTTAAATTCCACAATGTTATTCTTTTTGGGACAAAATCTCATTCTTTTTAGGATAGAGAGAGTAATGTCCAACTCAATTTATAATGAACAGTGACTAAAGCTTTTTGCATGAGGGCCCCTTATTTTAATTGAAAATTAGGGAAAGCCACGAGTAAGCTCAAAATAACTTACTATTAATATTAGGGTGTTTAAGCATGGATCGAACAATGTGTTTAATTAAGCACATCTTTTGTCCTCAAACACCTTTTTTATTATTAAATTTCAACAAATTAAAGTAATAAAAGTAATTTGAGAATGAATTAATCAGTAGTATCATTTCCATATACTATACTCTAAAGAAGTATGTGAGAACCCTAAATGTAAATGCAACAAGTCTAGAAAAGATTATTTGAACGCGTATATTGATTTTAATGGGAAAAGATAATAGATAAAGGCATGTTGGCACTTGCAATGTACAAAGAGTTTGATGTTGCAAGGAGGGTCAAGTAGTGCTAGGGGAGACAAGTGGCGTGGGCATTGGCAAAAGGGACTTTGATAGTGCCATTTTCACAGATACCCTTGTTATCTTAACATTTTGTTCGTTTATATTGAACCCAGTGTTACTATAAATCTTTGGTGTATGATATAATCCTACACACGATAATTAAAGTCCTTTTAATTATTTTATATCTTTGGTGTATGATATAATCCTACACACGATAATTAAAGTCCTTTTACGATAAATTTGTTTATATATCCATGTCTTATTAGCCCCTTTTCGGTTACTGCTGTGTATATATTAGTTTTTTACAGCAGTCACGGCACAAAGATGACAGGGGGGAAGGAACAGATGCACATGTTTCCTTAGTGGGGGGGTACCCTGCTGCACCTTCGATCTTCTCTTTGGATGCGCCACTCTTACACCATTGACGATTAACTGCACACTAAATATTCTTATATTACTGACAATTAATCCTGCAAACATCTAGGTTTGTCTATACTTTGTTTTCCCAAAGACTTCAAATTGAGACTGTGTTTTACTTCAGACATTAAGGTTTATTTGGTGAACCATCACAAAAGGTGACTGATAAAATAGGTCAATTAGTAACTGATATGTTGGATTATTAGTTAGTGAGCTGTACATGTAGCATACACTGCTGATAGTGGACGAGGTACTATAAGATTGGACTGCTATCTTATTTTCCAAATCTCCTACTAGGTCAGCCAGCAACCAGTGTGACATGCATCCTCCTTAGTAACAATTAGTTTCTCATTATTGGAAAAAAAACAGTACTACAGTGTGGTAAAAAAATCATGTTACACTGGCGACCGTCCAGTTGTCATATATATTCCTCCTTACATAATAAGTGATCAGGTAATGATGATTCTAGAAAGAACATGTTGAGCATAAAGTCAATTAATTTATTTCAATAATGGTGTTAGAAAAAACTGCATACAGATGAATTAAACTAAAAATATGGGGGGCTATTTTGACATAGAATGGAAAAAAAGAGAAAACATGCCGATGGGATATGCTCACTAGACTAGCTCTCTCTCTCTCTCTCTCTCTCTCTCTCTCTCTCTCTCTCTCTCTCTCTCTCTCTCTGTATATATATATATATATATATATATATATATATATATATATATATATATGCAGAGAACAGGAAACATAGATATTGATGGAGTTTAAATTCTTCCACAGCAAAATACGCCGATCTTGATGAAAATAATCTAGCTGTTGTGCATGATCTTGATAGTAACTATAATTGATTTCCTCTAAATTTTGTAGGCCGGAGATTTCCTGTTGAATAATGAGCAAACCTGAGCGTGACCCTTAAATTCAGACACCACATACAACGGATCTTTGAAATTAGTATATCACAAACAACCTCCTTCAAATGTACATGATCCATGAACATGCCGTGGAGTGGATCTTTGAAAAAACTAAAACTTGATTCGAAATTTAGCCACACCAACGTGAGCTAGGCAACAAAATTCTGGGCATGGTGGCGAACTAGTCATGCAAAAAGGGGCAAAAAAGTCTCCCATGCCATGAGTATGCATTGTCGGTGCACCAACATGCGGGGCCGTGTGCCAACGCCTCTATCTCTCGATCAGGCAGGCGCTGGACTTTTTATATATATGCCCGTCACAGAACTTGACTTGATCTCAAATCCTAGTCATATAAGGACTGGCTTATAGATAAACCTCTTTAGTCAAATCATGCATCATGTAGAAACAAAGAGTTTCTTCATTAGGATTTCAGATAATCTATCTAATGTACAGTGTACCATATGTCCCTAGCTGGCTGGCCAGCTGCACGGTCATGCTATCGCATGTTGAATTGACCATGAACTCACTCGCCGAATCTTCACTGACTATATGCTAAATTGTTGGTTACCTCAGTCCTCATGCGATACTCTTGTATTGATATCGATCAGTAGGTAAGAACACCAATTCTTCTAGATGTGACGCACCCAGTCTACCCAGCACATATGCATATTTTTTTTGTATCTTTCTTTCCATGGGAGTTGATCAAATCTTCTAGCTAGCTAAAGTATGCATAGATATACCAAACAGGCATCATGTTATAAAAGTCAATAAATCTCCAGAATAGTAACCGTGGATCATCTATCAGTCTCAAGTAAAAACAAAGATAATAGGTGCACTCCAAAATTCAACAGTAAAAGGGCTGGCATACCATTTGGAGTCTCAATTATGTATGATTATACTTATCTTTTCCTTGAAAGCGTCCATGTGACAAGGTCAATCTGTGTTGAAGTAGCCTGGAGCCGTACGAGAGAGTCAAAGGTGAATATTGACAGGGTCTTATTAGATGATCCTGTTATATTAGTTGGGCTTAATCTGCCCAATTAACCTTTAATCGTGTCATTTCGTCAAGTTGATTTGAATCTAAGGCCAGGCATCCCTCTATCCCGTCTGATAATGATGATACACGGTACGTTTAGTCCTCCACAAGAAGCTGCTCTCTGAAAAGTGTCACTTTATTTCAGGGGATTCCTTTTCTTCAAAAATTCGTCCTGGGAATCTTTGAGGTTTTGTACGTCATGATTAAAGTTGTCTCTGGCTCTGTAAAGGTCCTTAAACTAGTCGAAATTTATCGATAAGGTCGCGCATTAGACTTGTTCAAGCCTTTTCAAGTATACTCCGAAGGCCCTGAAGAATATATCGGCTCTAGCTACCAAAAGAGCTAGCGTGTGTTGATTTCTCTGACTCAGATGAACAGTAGGCGACACCCAACTGACAAGCTAGGCCAACTTCGAACCAGAAGGCAGAAGCAAAGCAAAAGGCGTACCCCAACGACACTCACTCGACACCCAGCGTCTGCACGCATGCATGCATGCTAGACCTAACCAAGCCCAAACGACAGGCGACTACACATTGGGCCCCCATACAGGCCCATATGAGTGGCTCAGCCTGGTGGGCCCGTGGTTCCATTTCATGGGGAGGCAATGCAGATGCAGGGTAAACCCTAGCTAGGCCTGCACAGTAGGTTTTAGGTTTTACCAGCTCCCCTTTGGCCTTCAATTCCACACAGTGTGCCCTCCTGCAGCAGCTGTTGCTGTTTGTTTCTCCTTGGCTCTTGCTAGCTGATGATCATGATATGTGTTGGCTGGCCATATAACATTGGGGGATTACTAGCTGGCCTATGTATCATAGATAGCATATATGTATATTTGTATATATGCAAATATACATCAATGTGTTGTGTGGTATACTCTAGTACTCTACTACCACTGAGTAGTAATCTATCACTGTCTTCCAGTGTATGCAGCAGGGCTATGGGCAACGCTTGCATTGGCAGCAGGACAACACGTCCTGTGTACTGCAAGGCAATGAAATGCAAGCGTAATGGTGCACAGTAACCTGGAACCGACAAGCAAGGTTCAAGGTATAATGGGAGGCAGATGAACAGTGGGGAGCTTCAATGGGGAACAGCGTGGTGCAGGAAGGAAGGGAGAGGGTGGTACGTTGGTTCTCAGTAGATTATGCTCCTCCTCTCCCATCTGCCGATCGAGCATGCATTGATGGGCCTGATTGGGACGGCTCGCCCGCTCCCGCTGTTCAGCGATCCGTGCCATGCTGCAATTGCATATATGGTGTGTGCATGGTGGAGCCCGGCCATCTGGTCATCTCTCTCTCTCTCTCTCTCTCTCTCTCTCTCTCTCTCTCTGATCAGAAAAACGCTGGGCAATGATCAGTGCGTGCGACAAGAGGGATATTTTTCTTTAATTTTGGGGACTAGACAAAGGGATATTTTGTCCTACGTACGTGGTAGTTCTCAAATTCATAAATAAATGTGTTACTGCATGAATACCAATATACTCCCTCCGGTTCAGTAAAAGAAGTCGTTTAGGACAGCGACACGGTCTCCAAAGCACAACTTTGACTTCTTATTTTTATAAAGATATTTATTAAAAACTAACATATGTATACTTTTATGAAAGTATTTTGCAAGACAAATCTATTCATATAGTTTTCACATTTTCAAACTCAACGACTTAAAAGTTATTCACGATTTATATTCCCAATGTTTGACTCAAATCTTGTCCAAAACGACTTCCTTTACTAAACCGGAGGGAGTACTACTGCTAGTTGACTCAAAAAAAAAAAAGTATGCTACTGCTAGCTGCTGATCAGCGGATCCTGCTGACGAGCCTTCGCTCTTGAACATAAGGTTGCTGCTAATTCCTTTGCAAATGCTCCGTTTCATGTAAGTAGCTTCGCCTAACAGTTTTTTAAAATATTATGTATAAATATAAAGAATTGTGTTAAACATAAGGTGGGCATCGCTAAGTTTCTTGAAGATTACTTCGTAACATCGTTTAAATTTTGAATCATATATTTTCCATATAATAAATTGCAATTCATTGCAATCCATGCATACATCAACGTTACCCCTATCAACCTTATAGTAGTCTTTATATGATGTTGCATAACAGTATTGTACTATTGAAAAACGTCTTTAAAAAATGCAACAGTTTCAATCTTTCTTGACAACTATTTTATGCGTTAATTAAGCCTATATACTCAACTAATAAACGGCATTTTAAGTATATTTCTTATTTTTTTAGTTGTTTTAACAAATCTCAATAAAATCATTGGTAACTGACATATTACCAACAATTGTGATATTACTGCTATCGTCATTTGATAACTAACATGTAAGAACTATAAACTGCTAGTCATTTGAAAAAGGTTCAACTTTTGGGATGCTATATGCTACCGCACACGACACCACACGTGGACCATACTGTCAGAAGGGGAAGAGTGAAATCAAGGAAAAAACCACACGCCCTGTACTGTATGTAGTTGGCTAGGGAACCACTACCAATTGATTTCCTGTAGTCTCCGTTCAAGCAGCAGCTAGAGAGAGGCGGATGGATTTATGCATAGCGTGCCAACTGTATTGTACTATTCGGATGAAGTTAGGCATGCATGGAATGGAAGAAACCGAGCACTCATTCCTTTAATATAATCCTATATACATGCATCATCAACCAGTTTCACTCTAAAAGTTAGGTAGTACAACTGTACAGCTGGTATACATGTAGCATACGTGTACAATTATTCCATCAGATGAGCATTTTCTCTCCGACACTTTTCTCTCTGAAACCTAAAAAAATGTGTAGCATTGCCTCTGCCAACAAATACATTTGCATCAGCTGCCGACTGAACTACCTCTTCCGTATATCATTTTTGGTCATTTTTTTGGAAGAAAACATGACATGAAGAAGCACAGAACAAATCCTGACTTAACTCTGTGTGTCCTGCCTTACATAATGCTATTCATGTCCTTTTCTTTTCGGAATACAACATTATAGCAATGTGCGCACTGTAATATAGTATAGTCCTTCGCATAGATGATACTACCTCGCCAAGTTAAAGTACTGTCAGGTGCAGGGGCAATTTGATAGTGCCGGCCGCAAGCTCCTCCCCGCGCGCCGCTGGCCGCCTGTTCTTCCCGCCTCGGCCGCCTGCTTGCCACCACGCCAGCTGTCCACCGCCGCAAGCTGCTTGTCTCTATGCGGCCTCGATGCGACGGCGAGCTCCGCATGGACGCGCTTTCCAATGCCGCGCCGCTATGTGGAGGAGAGGGATGAGGTGGTGCTCGCGCGACCTAGAGGAGAGGAGGAGCTAGAGGTCCGCCCGACTGCACGGCGGGACCGGGCCCCCAACCGGCTAGACGACCCAGCAGCCGTCGCCGCTATTCGACCCCTCTCCTGACGACCACGTCGGCCGGTACCTCCCCGCGTTTCACACCCTACGGTGCGGCGACCTGCCGCCGTAGATCCACGACGGACCTCGTCGGGGTCGACCATGTCGGTCGGTTCCTCGCCAGGGTCGACCTGTCTGCCAACAACCACTGGCCCGAGTGGCTCTTCTTCAGCGTCCATCGGCAACTCGGACCCCAAGAGGCACATGTAGTCCTCCAAATTCGACGAGGAGGCGGGCAGCTCAGATCGGCGACACCTTTTCTCTGCTCGATTCAGCGAAAGCAAATCTCCCATGCGTGGTGCTCCGGCATGCCCCTGCTCCTTCACCAACCCGCCAACAGCTCGCGCATGTCGGGCAGCGGCCGCAGGCGGCTCAACAGGCGGTGCTAAGAAAGAAAGAGAGGAGAGGGAGAAGAGAAGGACTTAGATGTAGAAGAATATTAAAATTTGAGGTATCTTTTGCATATATCGAAGGGGTATGGACTTAAGTGGCACAACTTTACAAATTTTAGGTGCCAGATGTGCAATTTTCAAGTTCGTGGACCTGAGTGGCATCTCGAGACAAGTTTATGTACCCCTCATGTATTTAGCTCAAACTAAAATTTACCAAACTAGACTACTTATGAAATTTACATGAATTTTCATGACACCAAAATGGTTTAAAAAAATTATGGAAAAATTACAAGAATTCCTCTCATCAGATGCAATAATTAACAAAATTTTGTACCATAATTTAGATACAAAATTATGAAAAACAAAAAATTTGAAATAAAAATCAGAAAACATCACAATTTTCTATATAACTTATGATGGAAAGTAATTTTATTACTCATTACAATTAATTTTTGGAATATTAATTATTTCCTGAGTATTTTTTGGATATATTTTGGGTCCATAAAATTTAGATAGTTATGAAAAGCAACATAATTTGCTAAATTTTAGCTTTCAAACCGTAGAGGTAAATGTGTGGTTCTAAGCGAAATGAGTTTGTCTCCATTCATTCTAAGACAAAAAAAAGTTTCATGATTTTTCGACATGATTTGGTGGTCATTTTAGCCAATTTAACCAACAAAAGCAATGAAAATGTCAAATAAGGAACGAAAGTTAGATTGGTGTGACATAAGGAACAAAAAAAACTTTCTAGTGTTAAATAAGGAATTGAGTCATCTTCTAGTGTCAAATAACGAATTTTCTCTTGAAAATAAGGTAAGATCACCCAAAATAACTTCTAAACTAAAATATGGGAAATTCTGAATTGCAAAAAGTGGGGAATTGAATATTTTCCAAAAATATGAATATATAAAGATAGATGTGCTACCCGGGTGATGTGTCCGGTGGTGGTGAAACTTTTGGGCTGTAAACTGAGTTTGCTTGTTCCTCAGTAATCCAAGCGGGGGCTTAGCCCTTTAACTCTAAAGATGGATTTCATTAATAGAAAAGGCATGAACCTGGTATGAAAATCTCAAATGTGAAATTTGAGGAAATATGTACAAACTCATTGGAATTTTAACCATAGTTGCGCCTGAATGAGGAGAATATATATTTTATTTTAAAAAAGCTTTGCCAAAAAGATAAACATTTTACTCTGGGTTACATGGATTTTGAGCGAGAACAAAAAAAAAAAGATGATTGTTTTTGGGAATTCTCAAAACCAAGGTGTCATTTAAGGGGTTTGGTTTGGGACCATCCAATATGCTCTCACACAGATCCTAGCACTTGCCTCAACAAATTCAGTTGAATTTGCAGCCAAAAAGATGTAAAAAGCCATCATAGATTCATAACTCCAAAAATAGAAAAATAGCAAATTGAGAAGGAGCAAAATACTGCATGAATTTTATCTTTAGATTATGTCAAAATGTATTATTAGTTTATTACAAGACACTTCTTGTGGTGTGCAATCCAGAAAAGCATGGGGAAGAACCTGGATGTAGGCACGTGTTTTAAAATTTTATTAAATTAGAGTTGTCGTCAACATGGACTCTTAAAATTTATCTAGAGCGTTCAGTCATCATAAAATCTGACAGCGGCTCGTGTTTTAAAAAAGAGTAAAATGCACCGGAGGTCCATCAACTTGTAAGGAGGTATCACTTAGGTCCATCAACTTTGAAAGTGCATTTTTGGATCCATCAACTTTTTAAGTGATTCATCGTAGATCCTTACCCCTTCATTTATGTTTGTATTTTACAAAAACCTCCTTCTATTTCGTTTTCTATTCACATGGATAGCCCCACGCCGCCGTTCAAGCACCAACACCAGTGTCTCGCCCTCCTCCACTGCCTCCCAGCTGACGGCGACCCACACCTCCGCGGCTAGCTCCTGCTGCTCGACGCGCGACGCGAAGCCGAAATATCCTGGCCGCCGGCTGGCCGGGCGACGCATGTGTCAGGTTGCGTCGCGTCGCTCTCTCGCATTCATCCATCCCGGCCTGGCGGTCCGCTCAGTCGAGAGCAGTGTGCGCGGGCTGTGGGTGCGAGCGCAACATTGACGAGGACACAGACGCCTTCTGTTCCGAGTACGAATAGGAGTGATGACAACTGCCGTAAGCTCTGCATACCGATGGAGTACAGCGTTGTTGACGTTGGAAAGACTCGGTGGCGATTGATGCAACAGAAACAGACAACAGAGCAGTCCTGCTGGTTTCATGCTATGGTTGCGTTCGACGTCCCACAAGGTTCCCCCAGCCCACGCTGTCGGGCATCGCTTTCCTAGGAGGCTCCTAGCCGCCATAGGCGGGGGTCGCCGGTGCCGCCTTGGCTTGTCGCTGGCCGCCATTCCAATCCCTCATCACCAGTGCCACCGTCTCGTTTGGGTCCGGACGGTTCCCTGTCATCTCGGAAAGGGCACAGGGCTACTACTACTACAAAGCAGTGGCCTAACACGATCCGGGAACAATCCAAGTGAACGGCGGCGCAGGGCTATAAATGTGAATGAAAAAGAAATAGAGGGAGTTTTTTGTAAAATACAAATATAAACGATGGGGTATTGACCTACGGTGAATCACTTAAAAAGTTTATGGACCCAAAAATGCACTTTCAGTGTTGATGGACCTAAGTGACACCTCCTTACAAGTTGATGGACCCCTGGTGCATTTTACTCTTTAAAAAATTTACTAAATTACAGATGTAGTCAACATGGACTCTTTAAATTAATCTAGAGTGTTTGATCCTCATAAAATCCAACTGTGTAAGAGTAAGATGTAAGATTTGTTGTCAAATTCGTCGCTCTTTATAGTATAGACTAGACATCTCCTCTATAGTCTATATACCCACTTGGATAAATTCCCATTGCCCTTATATAAAGCACACACTCCAAACACATAAAGAAGTGCTTAGTTAGAAGCTATACTTGGCCAACTAAAGCTTGACTTGTGCAGGCAATTGCGTGGTGTTTGGTTGATTGGAAAAGCTTGCCTAGTTGGGGTGATTGTATTTGGTTGAGTGGTCTATATTGATATGAGTCTGGTCACCCTTTTCCCGCAATAATATTGTAATTCTATCACCCCCCATATTCCCCTCTAATGCATTATGACAAACACCTGACCTTAATCTACCACACATGGAAGTTGGACAGGGTACAACCATGATACACAATATGGTGGCACCACCAGTGGTGCACTAGCATTGCCTTGCATCTAGTAGCAGCGACTGTAATGCCGGTGTACGCAACAACTATAAGTGATGACACTCACACCGAACAAGACCATTTGCATACATGCCGAGTTTTTGGCTACACTTCTTTTGAACCGTGCCATTTGCGGATGGACATGGAACAAGACCTTCATCAATGGCCCCATCACCCTCATCCTTTGCAATTCAATCAACAAGCAGATAGGTATCATGTCAACTAAATCCCTTACCTTCAACCCAAACAATCTCAGAGAATGTTGCTAGAGGCTTAGGGTCATAGAGGGCACCTCATCATCCTCTAGGAAATTCATGGAATCCATGGAGCAATGAGCTTAGCTGCTTAGGCTAGTGGTGCAAGGTGCACACCGAGGTACACAAGCTGGAGGGCATAGTGACCAGGAGCCGCAACAGTGACCATCATCCATTGAGGGCTGGCCTCAACTTGGTGGACATGGTAGGGACGTTGTCCTTCTACTGGAGGTAAAGCGCGAGCTCGAACAGTTGGAGGCAGAACCATCAAAGCATGAAACATCTAGGCCTTAAATGCGTATGTAAGTGCATGTTTTGGTGATAAATGACAACCATATTGTTGTAACTAACAAGTTGTTTTGAATGATGTATCTAAAATGTTAAGTTATGGCAGTAGATATGAAATGAGACCCCTCAATTAAAATGAGCATGCGTTAAGGACGTGATCGAGAATATTAAGGACTCCTCTAGAACCAAGTATTATAAGGAGATGAAGGACACTAGGCGTAGTATAGGGTTTAGAGCTTTCTTTGTCTTTGACCATACTATAAATGGGGGGGGGGGGGGTAACTTGAGCTAGTAGCTTGACCTAGTTAAGTCCTGGATTGAGAGAGATACACATGTGCTAGAACTCAGCATAAATCAACTCTTGAATCACAAGGATAGAGACAAGAAGCAATAGAAATGGCAAGGGACTCAAACAAGATTGAATTGGAAGAGTTTCAGCTGAAATCACTTGGTCATTTGATCCGACCAAGCCTGGACAACATGGATCAGATTAATAGGCAATGCTCCGACCTGCACAAAGGAGCAAACATGGGTCATTTGATCCGACCTAGACAAGCATGGTTGGTCGGATCAATAGGTCACAACTAGGGTTTCTGACACAGATTTTTCTCATACCGATCAAATCATCCGACCGAGCATCGATCGGAGGAATAAATTAAAATATCAAGTGTACCAGAGAGTACCAGAGAGCTTGCAATGATGCGGTGCTGAAAACCTTGTGCAAGAGCAAGTTAGAGTTTTGCTGACCTTTCTTTTGGCTCAGATGAATGTTGGCTTGTGGCTGTGATCGATCCATCTGACCTGTACAAAACATCCGGTTGGATCAATAGGCCAGTGCTATTTTTCTGGGTTAACTTTTCCAACGGCTAGTCTTTGATCTCTAGCCTGTATATACTTCACCCCTTGGTCATTTGAGCTGCTCTTGACACCTTGAACACTTGAAGAAGCAACCTAGTGCAGCTGAGTTTATGCAAGAGCCAAAGATTTGAAGATTCAAATTGGATTTCTACTTCATAGTGCTTTGAGAGAACAAGTGTGCATCATTCTCTTGATGAGTCTTAGTGAGGTCAAGTGAGAGTGAGAGTGCTTGTTACTCTTGGTGATTGACGACGCCTAGACTGTCTTGGTGACTTTGGAGTTCTTGTTGAGCTATTGGAGATTATGGGAGCCGCAAGGAAGATCTCTTGTACACGGTGTGAAGCCCGCCATTTCAGAGATGGAGAAGAGGTATTCTTAGTGAGAACTTGAGTCTCCGTGACTTAAGGCGAATCAATGCTCTTCGTGAGTGCTTCAACGTGGATTAGGGGGGAGTGTCAACTCCTCGATACCTCAGAAAAAAAAATCCGGTGTCTTCTTTGCCTCATCTTTACTTTCTCGCACTTAGTTTGAGCATTCCTTTCTTGCAAGTGCTTCTTGTTGTTTATCTTGCTTAGGTTGTTTATCATCTTAGTGTGATCTTGCCTAAGGTTTAGTAAGCATGTTATTGTGGTTTCCCTCCTAGGTTCTCTTTTGTAGCTTGTTTTCATATCTTGTGAACTATAGGTTTGGGCATCACTAGTTTCTAGGTTAAGATTATTTTTCATATTGCTTTAGAAATTTGAAAAAGTCCCAATTCAACCCCTCCCCCTTCTTGGGTCATCGATCCTTTCAAAGCAGCAGTGCAATATCAAGTTGGAGGCTAGAGATGGATTAGAGTGGTTACATAATCTTTGATCTAGAGACCATAATGTGGTGGTCATGGCTGAGGCCAACCTAGCTAAAGTTTTACATCGGATTCAGGCATTCTTCTTAGCCAGGCTTAGGAGGCCTTTTTGCACTGTCGGTGGAGGGAGGGGATGGTGGCAACATCCACCGGTGGAAGAGGGAGCAGAGGCCTGGGCGGCACCGCTCGCGGAGGGAGGGATAGGAGCATCTACAAGGGAGACAGAGGGATCCGAGGTGCGCATGCAAGGCAATTACAACGAATACATAGGGCCTCGACTCGGTATTGAGGGTGAGGTGTGGAGTGTGGGATGAATACCGGTTGGCATTGGTGTTGATTTCCAATTTCGAATTCCAAGACATCAAAACAACCGGTATTCAGAGCTACCAATACCAATTGGTATTCAAAGCTACCAATATCCAAATGTAGCCTTTTAGGGTATTCGAAGATTCAATTGAGTCCACATGGAAACACATGGTCAGGATCTAAGTTCACTAAACAATCAAGTAAACATGAATCATGTTTCATGAACAGATATGTAATATACTAATGTTAACAATAAATATGGACAGTGTCATGTACAGGAAAATAGATGAAACATTGACATTGTGCATATATAAGGCATATGCAATAGTAGTTTTTTTAAAAGAACTGTGAACAATTTTTTTCTTTTTTTCTGTTTTGCAAAACACACGGAACCTCACCACACTAACGCGCACTCACCCGTATAACATATATGCAAATTCTAAAAAAGAGACGCAAAAGTATACTCAACGTGCACTCGAGGTGAAGACCATCTTTTACGGAAAAAGGTAGATATTTCCTTTTCCTTTCACGGTGCGATTTTACATAAGTCTACTTTGCGAGTACAGTATATATATTAACATGAAAGTATGAATAATTTATATATTTTTTAAATATTGCGCATATGCCTAAAATAGGTGTACCTAGACCTACGTGTATGTTTGCTTTTCTGTAGACAGTGACCCATGACATAAATTCAGCAGTGTAACTTTCCCGGACTATAACTGATGTTGTACCTTTCTGTCGACGATTTCTTTTGGTTGCGGGTCTATGCTCGGTAGCAGGTAGATAGATCCGTCCCCCATGCTAAATGAAACTACTTGCAGTTGGCTATCCAAAAACGCAATTGCATGCTACGTACTACAGATGATCTCTCCAGGATTTGTATGTTGATCAAAAGCGGTGAACATACTGCTTTTCCATGGATTGCTTTGTTCTTTTCCCCTCTCCGCTTTAGCCTTTGCCGCGCTGCATGTGTATGCCGTTAACTTGGTTGCCCTTTCCATACAAGTTACCTGGAGTCGATCAACACACAGGCCGTGTTTAGTTCCCGAAATCTTTTCACCTTCGTGTTTTGATTTTACCGATTTAAGAGTAGTAAATGTAGATGAAAAAGGTGAAAAGTTATACGGATAGGTTGGAAATCTCGAGACGAATCTAACGATGGTAATTAGAGGGTAATTAATCTACAACTAGCGGATGGTTACTGTAGCATTACTGTTGCAAATCATGTATTAAGTAGGCTCGTTAGATTCGTCTCGAGATTTACAGCCTATCTATGTAACTTTTCACATTTTTCGTCTACATTTAATACTCCATACATCTAAAATTCTCCTTTGATGTGATGTGTGAAAAGATTTTGTTTTGGAACTAAACAAGGGCACAGCCGGCGATGATCCTGTATCAAAGACTTTTTTTTTTTACAAACCAGCACGAGATTGTGCCAATTTCATTGAACGTTGTAACTGAAGGTGCAGTCTTTTTCGGCCATCTCTCAATCAAGTACTGAGAATAATCACCCATGGGCCCTTTCTTCCCTCTTTCACCTTTTATGTGACCGAATTCAATGGAGATACTGTTCTCCGCGCTGCTCGGCAACGGCAGATGACATGTCGATGGCGACCGATATAAATTCAAAGAAGTGCCCTTGCACCAATACAGAGACAATGCAGCCTGCAGCTATAGCGGCAGTCCTGATCAGCGTCACATTCACTGCAAGCAAGGCCTCAGGCCGTACTAAGTGGTAGGCTCCTAGTATGTAGGTGTGAAGGTCCATAGCTTTCGTCCTCGTACTCGGCCATGCATTTGTTGGTGGTGGATGATCAGTAGCCCCCTTTGTTCCTCCCAAAAAAAAAAAAAGTAGCCCCCTTTGTTGTGCCGATTGTTCATGTTCGTCACATGTCAACAAATGTGAAAAGAAAGTGTCGATGATATTCTTGGGTGTGTTGAAGATTTGTACTTCTGTTTGGCAGTAACATGATGGGTACCGATTTCTTCCATATTAAGTCAGTGTCGCCATGAAAACATGGCAACGGCGCAACGGGCAACCACATTACTGGTTAGATGCACACGGTATGAGCATGGATCCACACGTACGGTAATTATATACGTGCATGGTTACTGATCTTGCAATCGACACGGTATATCTACGTGCATAGTTGCTGGTTAGATGCACACGGTATGAGCATATGGACGTCTACAGCGCACGTACAATAGTCCATGACTCGTCGTTTTTCAATGTGAAGAAGGAACAGTATCACCAGAGCCCCACAGCACTGAGTTTTGGGAATGTTGGGCGCAACAATCTCTGAACAACCAACATAAATCTGTGTACATTTGTACCATCAACATTTTCGATCGCGTGGCAGTGTGTACGTGCTGCAGCAGCAACAACAGCGCGACATACAGGCCGTCCTCAGACGCCCGGTCCCTAGCTAGCTCTTGGTCTTGCTAGTTTTTGTTGCTGTCCTGCTGATCATCATCAAGGAGAGACAACCATAACAAAAGATAAGAGGATGTAATAATACTTGTTCCTTTTCAAAATATGCTACACGTATCTACATACTCCCTCCGTATCGAAATACTTGTCGTCATTGACTTTTTTCGCAACGTTTGACCATTCGTGTTATTCAAAGAATTATATAAATATCATTTATTTTATTTATGACCTACTTTATCATCAAGTGAATTTTGAGTTTGACTTATCTTTTCGTATATTTACAATAATTTTTTGAATAAGACGAATGGTCAAAGTTTGCAAAAAAAGTCAACGGCGACAAGTATTTCGATACGGAGGTAGTACATAATAACTCTCTCCATATCAAAATATAGGTATTTTTGTGTTTTTCAGGAGTCAAATTTATCTCACGTTTGATCAAGTTTGTAGAAGATTTGGTTCAAAACGATTGTAGAAGAAGAGAAATTCACATCCATTGTGCCAAATAGACACACCATGAAAATATATTTCATGATTGATCTAATGACAGAGATTTGGTGTCGTAGATCTCGGTATATTTTCATACAAATTTGATCAAATCTAAGATAATTTGTTTTAGGATAAACCTAGGTGGTGTTTAGGCAGGGGTGGTAATGGGTCATGGCCCTTATGCTCTCTTCACGATCCAACTCGGCCCTAAACATTTGTAGGCCAAATTTTGTATAGGAATACAGCCTGATCCGTTTATCCGTTTAGAGCTTGATCCTTAGAATTGGTAGGCTAAAAATTGGGCTGATTACCATGCCTACGATGGGAAAAGTATATTGTTTTCGCTGATTAACCTACTCTTTAGACACTGTACACACGTCGTCGATTATGTACAGTACCGGTCCTGCTTCGAACGTGAATACATACGTAGCTGGAATTGCAGCGCTGGTTCGGATCTAGCAGGCCAGTTGCAGCAGCGAAACAACGTGCATATGCATCAGGGCATCATGGACGACGCGGGCCGGAGAGAAGAGAATAGATGGCGGGTCGCGGGCACGTACAGCGATGTGATGCTTTCAAGTTGGGTGTTGGAAAGCGACGGGAGTCGTGGTCCTCCCATACAAAAAGAATCTTATGATCGAGGCCACTGTTTGCCGCCCCTGCCCGTACAGCTTGTGCTGCTGCAGTAGCCCGAGCCAGCACCCATGCTGTCTCGGTTTCATCTGGCTTCCCTAATCAATCACGGCCTGCATCTGCATGCATGCCCTCTTTGGATCCACATGCTACAATGAACGGGATTTGTTTTTGGGGTTCAGTGGATGAAATTATTGTGATCACTCTCAAACGACCAACAGTCCAGTACAGGTTAACAGCAGTGAGAG
The DNA here is from genome assembly GCA_015476505.1 of Urochloa ruziziensis. NCBI lineage: Eukaryota > Viridiplantae > Streptophyta > Magnoliopsida > Poales > Poaceae > Urochloa > Urochloa ruziziensis. Next base: position 15,617,715 of record CM027126.1, on the reverse strand, counting down.
TTAGCTGAAGTAGGGCAGAGTGACAGACTGATGGATCGGACGATCCCAATGCAAAGCAAGGACCTATTCCAGATGGAATAGGTTCCATTATGCTAATAATGTTTTTTTCACTTGTACAGCAGCATTTGAGACTTCAGTATAAGAGCAGTTCTCTTATTAGAATTGCAATCTGCAATCTTTGGGTAAATATTTGAGGCTTTGACTCCCAGCCAACCTTTTTGTGGTTTCTGATACCAGTAAGAACGAAACAGCACCTTCAACTTCACTGCACACATTAACTCTAAGCTACAAAGGAAGCTAAGCAACAAACATCACTGCACACCTTCTTGTTGCTCCACGACTTTATCGACGTTCACGTGGAGCAAAGGTGCAAAGCAGAAAGCATTAACATAATTACGTAATTAATAACACGATCTGAAAAAATGTTCGCCGGAAGTATAGGCCTGAGAGTCAGCATCATCTTGTGTCGTCAGTGTAGGGAGCTAGTCGTCAGCTTCTACTCTATAGCTTGTGATGTTGCTCACTCTAGGAGACGTTTGGTAGATATGGCGTGTTAATTATCTATCTATACTATAAAGGATGATAAAATTTGTTTCGTCCTTCGTCAATTTTTGTTTCGTCCTTCATCAAAATTTCACTTCTACACCGCCGTCAGATTTTATGACGATCGGACGCTCTAGATTAATCTGTTGACTACATCACCAATTTAGTATTTTTTTAGAAACACATGCCTGTGGCACGTGCCCTTCTGCTAGTTATATATATACAGCAGCATGATAGTATTAATGCTTATTTTTCATCATGTGTAGAAATCGCTAAAGCCTAACACGTAGTAGTACTCGGTTTGAATATAGTTTTCCATATGGATCAGGCCCGTTGGGAGGCACGAGGCACGACACTAGCCCGACCCTAGGCACGGTCTGTTGGGCCTCGTGCTGACCTGACCCAAAGGGTCAGTAGTGTCTAGGCCTCCAGTCTGGCCCATAGTGTCGGCCAAGCCCAGCACGGATTTTCGGTCGGCCCGATAATCCTAGCAAGCTAGTCTAACAAACTGCGTATTAGGCTTTTTCCTCACCAATGACCCATCAAAATTAAACCAAGTATCCTCGTTTCTCTTTCTCATTTTTCCTTTCTCTTTCTTTCCCAGTTCCCAGCTCAGCCGCTCTTCCTCAACCCCCAACCGTCGTGCTCGTGCCGACCTCCGCCGTCGTCGCCGGCACGCCTGCTCCCTACTCCACCCGTGTCGGCCTCCAGCTCCGTCATGGTGGCCCCCTATTGCAGCCGCGCTGGCCTCCTCCTCCGCCGCCGCATCCCCAAGCTCCAATCGCGCTGGCCTTCTGACATGGACGTTGGGCCGACACAGCATGATGGGTCGGCCCGACACAAAAAATAGGTCGTAGTGCCGAGCCTGGATCGCAAATTCGGCACAACGCACGACTCAGCCCGGCACGAAAAATTCATCAGACCTGATAGTGCCGGGCCGCATCGGGCCAGGCCAAATCGGGCTAGTGTCGGGAAGACGCGCCTTTTGTGTCCCTTGAAGTGACATGATCAAGCGACAATTGAGGGCACAAGAGCCGAAAGGAAAACACAGTAGCTGCTAAAGACGAGACAAGAACCAGACAGTTGAGTTGCGATAACGATTTGACGTCTTTCCGATCGGAAATTCGGTAATACAACCAGTGAACCTGATATGTCACCTTGCCTTGATCGATGCTCAGGCTTAGGAAGAGCCATAGAGATTTCATCGATCCAGGTCGATGAAAACATGGGCGCCCGGGCTGAACGACAGGCTGAGGGCAATGGAGACAATCCGTTCCACAGAGAAAAAATGTAGGACTGGTGCCGACAGTTCATCACGGAAGAAAGAACTCACAGAGCCGGGATCACGAAATGCCTCCTCACTATCCAATCAAAAACCAGCTGAGAAACTTGGTTTCAGGAACTTTGTAGGAGAAATTGAGCACTTAGAGTATAAATGAAAGGAGTGAAACAAAGTGTCTCCAAAAAGCAGATATTGATAGTAACCTAATAAAATAAAAACCAAGCACCATGTTAACTAATCGATTACGAAAAATTGGATCGGGATCACTGTGTGTTCTGACTCTATTGGATCAAGTCAGATACTAAGCCTGCCGCGCGCGGCCCATTTGGAAAACTACAAGTTTGGATACTCTGCTGACGCAGTTATCATCATGCGCATGCCACACGAGTGCATGCATGAATCGATATATCGATCTGCAGGTACCAAGACAGCAACCTGCAACCCATGCATCGATGGCACACTCGCCACCGCTAGCTTCTAGCGGCTGTCCGGTTCTGCGCTGTCCGATTCCCCACTTCCCAGCCTTCACCTGAAATCCTTTTGCCCGTCACATCGAAAGAAAATCTTAGATGCATGAAGTATTAAATATAGACGAAAAAGGTGAAAAGTTATATGGATGGGCTGTAAATCGCGAGACGAATCTAATGAGCCTACTTAATCCATGATTTGCAATATTAATGCTACAGTAACCATCCGCTAATTATGGATTAATTACCCTCTAATTACCATCGTTAGATTCGTCTCGAGATTTTCAACATATCCATATAATTTTTCACCTTTTTCGTCTACATTTACTACTCTTAAATTGGTAAAATCAATACCCGAAATCTTTTCACGAAAAAATTTCATCAACTAAACACGTCGTATCATCCGGTAATCCTGTGCATCCATCCATATGGATCGATACACGCGCCCCATCCGCGACCGACCACCTCCCCCCCAACCCCCACTCCTACGGGAAATCCCGGAGATACCGAGTGTCTCAAGCACTCGGCAAAAAGCCAAAAACACTCGGCAAACACTGCCCCCCAGCGTCGCTGTCGACGGCCAACTCGATCATCGATCAATCATCGGCTAATTAGGCCGACGAGACGCAGAACGGGCCGGCCGGGCCGCGGCGGGGAAAAGCTACAGAAAGGATAGGCTACCTGGGTCCGGCCGGGCACTGGCACCGTGCACGCAAGCCACAGCTAGCGCTACCAAGGGGTTTCAATTGGGCACGCAGAGGCCACTGTTGGCGCACAGCGGCGGCTGCCCCAGCGCAGCGAGCGAGGCAGCGCGATATTACTCCCCGCGCGCGTATGGATACTCCCCAGCAGAGCAAAGCGATGGTTGCGTTGTTTGCAGTTACGAGATGGCAGCAGGAACCAGAAAGAAGAGAACACACGATCGATGGCCTGACGGGGTCACTGTGGATGAACATGAGCATGCATGCATGTTACTGGCCGGCCACCATTGTTGCCGATGCCGGCCGGGTCGTCGTCGTCGGCGTGAACGCCATTGCATGCACTGATGCGCATTCAATTTGCACTGACCACTGAGGGGCTAGCTAGCTTTTCGGTCTGTTCTGAACCATGTGATGTGGCCATCAGAGCGTGGCAGCGTGCAGTGAGAGCTGAGAGAGAGAGAGAGCGCGCGCGTACGTGGGCGCGGCGGCACGGGAACAGCTAGCGTGGTGTCGCTTCTGCTGATGAATCGTTGCTCGCATGCAAGCACCGGTGATGCAGCGCTACAGTTTCGTTTTGTTGGGATTATTATTAAGAGAGACACGAACAGTTTTCTGGTGTGTGAGAAACAGTGGCATGTAGTCAGGCAGCAAAAGAAGGCACATTGCATCACTCACTCCCACCCCTGCTCCTTGTTTTTTTTTTATGAGAGGCAATAACAAACTCGCATGCAAGACAGTACATGTCGATCTCAACTTGACCGATCAGACTTACTGTTTCTCTGAAGACTTGAAAAAGAAAAACAAGGAACAATGTGCTTGCTCGTTAACCTCATCAGAGCCCAAAAAATGCCCCCCCGATCAGTTGTCATCTTGTTGGCCGCGCAAAATCCCCTTGTGGTGGGAAAAAGGTGTCCAAAACCCGAAATGAAAAGGGAAAAAAAGCATGCAACAAGTCAACATTGTACTGTACAGTCCTGATGACACATGCATGCATAATCACAGGCCACGTACAACAAACGCTTCAGGTTCCTGCATGCTAGCACCAGCAAGGACTATGGGTACGGGCTTGCTCGCCGGACTCGTTGCCGTGTCCGCCCGGGCCCCCGCACACCTGCCGCTTTTCTGTCTGAAGGCGCCGGGACGCGTCATCGATCCATCATCCTCAGTATGAGTGAGCTGTGGGATTCGCGGCTGCAGCCTGTCCCGGCCCGGCCACATCCGTGCCGTCGCTGTCGGCACCGAGCCGGATCGCTGGCGCAAGAGAACCGCGAACAAGTCGCGGTGCGCAGCGTGCACGTTCGTGTCCTTTTTTTCTTCGGAAAAACATTAACGTTCGTGTCTGTCGGGGCGTTCTTTTGCAACTGGGCCAGTAGTTATTGGCCGGGAAATGCTCAACTCTCTTGTCTAATCTGCCTTTAGCCCGGCCCAAAACATGGACGCAGGACGCATCTAGCAGCCGATCAGATTACAAGAATGCACCTGCACGAATTAGGTAGTAATATCGCAAATGTTACCGGCGCAACAAAACCCCAATTCCACAAACACTTGAGCGATGATGTACAATGGGCAACACGATTACACATTCAGCGGACCTTTATAACCTCTACTAGATGGAACAAATATTCAATCCACAGAATGTAACTTGGTGCGCAGGGTTTCATCAGCTTCATTGGTGCTCCCATGGAAACGGCAAGCCCAGCAAGCATCAGCTTCCTACAAGCAGCTGGGACAAAAATGTGGAACAACCTAGGGATAGATTACACCATCACCATGGTTCTGCAACAACCCAAAGATGCCCGTCCCCACCTTCGCAGGCTTCCCGAGGCAGATGTTGGCCGAGGGGCTCTCCAGAGAGTCCGCCTCCCCATGCGTAGCGGCCTCCACAATGAACTTGGTTGCCGTCTCGAATGTCATCTTGCCAAACGGCGACGTACTGAATTGGCCTATCCCCAGCCGGTTCATAGGCCGGTACCCGCCGTCAAAGGTCATGAAGTCAGCGATCATGCTTAGGTGTCGTGGGTCCACTTTGATGCCATAGGGCTCAAACACGTTGTTCACTTCCTGGATGATGGTGGCCCGTGCAGCCTCCACCCCATATGTCTTTAGCATCATGTGGATGTCGTTTGTCGTGATCTCGTTGATGCTGATGTATTTCCTTAGGTTCCAAAACACTTCAAAGTTCACCCCTGATGTTTGAAGAGCCACATAGCTACCTTTTTTTTCTTCTTTTTTGTCTACGACTTTACATTCGTCAATGTTATTGCAGGACCTCACAAAAATAGCCCTAGCTGTCTTCTGGGCAATCTGAACAAGGAAATAAAAACATCCATTAAAAATCATTCAACTAAAGCATTAGCTATATAGTGATAATGCAATGCAGATTAAACAGTTCTCAAAATGGTCCGAACAAAATGGAGAAGAAACTACAAGATCTAAGTGCTAAAAGGTTGTATGGTGAGAGTTGCAGCTAATAGTCACACAAAACAATACAAAATGATTAGACAAACTTAAAAACCAATGAATAAACAAATGTGACTGTACAACACGCGTCAGATAATGCTGTGCCAATGAACTATCAGAGTAAATTACTCAACAGGTAACAGCTGCTTGAAGGTGATACAGTACTATAGTAGTGACAATAAAAATTAAGTAGCAAAAACATAATATAAAATAACAACATGAGCATGACCGAGCAGCAAAAAATGATTGATTACACAAGGACATGAAAGACGAACGCATCATGCCAACAGCATAATATATTGATGCCATGTCTGGCAAACATTTGAGCAAAGCACAGTCCAGTTGATTGTCGCAAAAAGATACACTACAGATTAAAATTGTTGTTCGGATCCCAATTAAATGCCTTATATTGTAACAAGATAAGGGTTCTTTTATTTTGGTGGAATCAAAACGTGGTACATACATAAATTTATATTAGTACCAGCATGAACAAATTATAAGTATTCAAGAGTGGAGTATGTGTGTAAAATACAGCTTTAGCTGACATGGTATAAAATTGCCATCATGTTAAACATAGGCAATCTGAAAAGGAAATGTCTTGACTTTCATTGTAACTAGTCTCAGAAAAAGAAAATTCGAAGTTCTCATGATTGAAGAAGTTACCTGAGTTAGTAAAATGTGAGGTTCATCAAGAAAGGCATAGTGAATCTCAAAATCCAAATCTTTGTATTCAACATGGACAGTTCGTTTTAACTTTTTCCTACGCTTGTGAGTCATTTGATCCTGTTTACGCTCATCTGATTTTCCCTCAGTCTCAGTTTTCACATGGAATTTAGCTGTCTCATGCTTATGTTTTGACTTTTTCCCCTTTTTGGCAGAACATGACACATCATCCACTGAAGTCATCTCTTTGTGTTCCTCATCAGCATCTCGCAAATCATCACCTGACTCAGCTGGATCCTCCTCACTCTGATGTTTAACTTTGGTCTCTTCCTCAGATTCACTATCCATTCCCTCTTCGTTTTCAGTGTCATCATCATACTCCATCTCATCTTTCTCTTGTCGTTTCCTCTTTTCCGCATCAGTTCCCAAGTCATCATCATTATCATTTTCATCATCACCATCACTCATACCAGTCTCTTCCCCATCACCGTGTCTACTTTCAGATTCTTCACCACCATCTGTCAATGAGCCCTCTGCGTCATTTAATTTAACAGCACGAATTTCATTAATTTTGTGCAGCAGTTCTAGATGCTTTTCAATAGCATGTTCCATCGCATCAACAAAAACTGTTCTTAAGGTTTCCTGACACTCATCTATAGTAAGGTCTGACTGAGGAGGGTAATGCTCTTGTGCGTAGAGTTTCATTTGTAACTTGTACAGAGTACAAACATGCCCGTTATTGTTGTAAAAAGGAACTGTGCATACTTCAATTTTCTCCACTATATCAGCTACACGAACCCTCCTAAGTTTTGCAGCCACCCGCTTAGCTTCGTCCCTAGACGTTCACAGAAAGAATAAATGAATGCCCATATCTTGCAAATTTAGCGCACATGAAGTTATGAGTAAGCAAAATACAAAGCTCACCCAGTCCGCTTTTCAAGCAGAGGACACTCCATAATAGGTGTACTAATATGAGCTGATGCAGTCATCAGTATTTCTTTTAACCGAGGTATGCCAAGCGTTACATTCATCTCACCCCTTCCAGCAAGATGAAAAGTGTTGAGCCTGCAATGCATAGTAAACAATATTTGAGTTATTTTACCACTCAACTGAAATAGAACAAAGATAATCAGTGCAACATTGCCAAAAAAAGTGAGGAAAAACTTCAGTATGCACACAAATCCCTCTCTTAGCCAATACAAATCCCCCCACAAAAGGTCTAGCATAGACTGGGGAAACAAATATATGGGAACGTCAAAAAGTATATAATAATTTTAGAGATCTTACGTCATCTGTGTTGAAGGTTCTCCTATTGACTGAGCAGCAACCACACCAACAGCCTCACCAGGATCTACAAGACTAAAAAGGTATTTGACTTTCAGCAACTTCATTAGTTCCTTCTTCTTAATATCACAGCTTTTCTTCATAATGTCACATTTTTTCTTTTCCTTTGAGTCCTTAAGGAACTTATTTGCTTCAACAACCAACTTCTTAGGCAGTTTGGTAATGCAGCCATTTGGTTTTGATAAGAGCTGATTCTGGTTGTGGCCATCTATCTTGTCAAGGACAACTTCTTTGTTCTGTAATTTGTACGAAATACAGCACACCATTAGAAAGACCACCAAACAAACCATAGACAGATGTATTTCAATTCAAGGTGGCTTTTATATATAGCTGAGCATCGAATGTCTTACATCAATAAGTTCTTTGAACTTGTAGAGAAAGCTAGTTTTCAGCACATCCACTCCATCAGAACCATAGCAGAACTGTACAATAGATCCATCAACATCCCGTACTGTGTAATCGTAAGAAACTTTCAGTGATTCCAGGCATTTGATAAGACAGCGCTGTAGATATCCACTACGGGATGTTTTGACTGCTGTGTCACACAACCTGCAAAGAACGCACAAAATTTAAACATCGTAAACCTAAAGCATGTGACAGAAGCATCCAGAAATTCACTTGTCTTGTTCTAATGGTTGGTATCCTGTACGAACTGTTAATAAATATCAAAATTATCCTTTTTTACAATATATGATGATCATGGATATAGCAGAAAAGATTGACATAGCAAACAGGTTTTGAGCGCTCCTTTCTGATTGACATGGGTCCATGCAACTATTTTTTTCAATAAAGAAAAAAATAATTGATGAAACTTTACAGAAGGAGCAGGTTTTTATTCACTCTCTGGTTTTCTTTCACCTTTTTTTCTCGACTGCGGTCTTTCCTTGTACAGCATTTACATTTGACGTAATTGCTTTCGGATGACAAAATTTGTAGACCATAAAGCTAAGCTAATGCATTAATTTGTGGGGGGGGGGGGGGGGGGGGGGGGCAATTTTTCCAAATACATGACCAGTCTCTATCTCTATAAATTTAGACGAATTTCATTGTCCAATGAAAATGTCGCAGGATCTTACTACAATTTAGCTTCAAAATCATGCTACTTATTTAAAATTTTTGAAGTCATGAAATTGAGATCAGTGCAAACTAAAGGCTAACCTGGAAATAAATGGGTTCAGGAAGACGGAACATACTTATTCCCATTATAATTTAGATGAATTTTCATTATCCAAAGGTCCCAGGATCTTACTATAATTTAGCTTCACATCATGCTAATTGTTTAAAACTTTTGATGTCATGTATTTCGGATCCGTAGCAAACATGGACATGTTGGCTAGTAAGGCGAGGACAGTACAGATGGAAATGTATGGTTATTATGTGTCAGAAAAGAGTCAAGAAAAAAATACCCTTCTCTGCCTGCCATACAGTGAAAGTAATACTCTTGAGGGCGTAGACCAGTTAAAAATCGGTCACTAATGAAACCACCAGCCCTTGAAGAAGTATCCCATGGAAGAAAGCATGGTAAAGTCTTCCCAGAAACCATCCGTGGGACACGCTTTCCTTCTAACTCTTGCTGGCCAAGCAACGATGATATTTGATACAAGTTGACCTATCAAGACAGGTAAAATGATTCCACATTAGCCTCTGTCTGCTTTCCAGGTAAATTAATAAATAGTATGTTGAGCTCTGACTGAAAGAAATGCTTACATCGCCACCTTTAGCTCCAGTTGCAGTCATAAGAGTGAGACAATTTCCAGGAAAAGGCTTCTGTAGGCCATAAGGGAATAATGTTTTATTTGCTTCGGATGTTATATTGCTGAGAGCATTACTAATTTTCCTGTCCAAGTGAACTGTGGCCTTTTCGCCACCCCTTCTAATGACCTTTTCCACCTCCATTTGCAATTTTACCAGATCTGCTTAAGAATTAGTAAATAAACAATGAGAAACAATCAACATGATGGTATAAAGTGCAAACAGAAAGGTCAAATAATAAAGCAACTATTTTATTGCACGCAAATGCCTCATTATGGGTTCCACAAACCTTCATGATCGTTTCCAGTTTCTGCAAACCCCCTCTGGGTTTCTTCACTGCACTGGTCCCTTTCACCACCGACAGTTTTCTTTACCGGATCTGCTTAAGAATTAGCGAATAAACAATGCAAACAGAAAGGTCAAATAATAAAGCAACCATTTCATTGCATGCAAAAGCCACATTCTAGGTTCCACAAACCTTCAAGATCATTTCCAGTTTCTGCAAACTCCATGTGGGTTTCTTCACTGCACTGGTTACTTTTAACATCAGTTTTATTTTCCGGATCTGCTTAAGAATTAGCAAATAAACAAACATGAAGGTATAGAGTGCAAATAGAAAGGTTAAACATTAAAGGAATTATTTGACTGCATGCAAATGCCTCATTATGGGTTCCACAAACCTTCATGATCCTTTCCAGGTTGTGTAAATTCCTTGTGGGCTGCTACACTGCAGTTGTCACTTTCACCAATAATTGACATTCTCTCCTTATCGGCATTTTGGCATAGTAGCAGGTCATCTACCCCACAAGTAAAACCATGCAACTGAAACAAGAAATTATAGTGTCTTACTACATCAATTACAAAATTACAAACCTATAACTTTTAAACTTCAACAAAAAAAGGTTGCATCAGTCCCATAATTTAAAAAAAATGGTCGTGTTATTTCTAGGTTTACCTGCAAGAACAGTGTAAACAATCGGCTGAATGTCGACAGCAGTATTCCAGCTGTGTCTGCACCATAGAGTTCATGAACAGTATGAACTATTCCATTATTCCCGAACTGGGCCTTATCTATCATGCCTTTTATCAGCTCATTTTTTCTAATCAATAAAACCAGCTCAGAGATAGCTTTTTTTCTTTCCTGTTCTCTTTCTTTTCTTTTCTTTTCTTTTTTTTCTTCGTTGTCTTCTTCTTCTTCCTCCTCTTCTTCTTCTTCCTCATCCTGCTCATCTTCTCCTTCATAATATACTTCTTCTATTTCTTCTTCTATTTCTTTTTTTCTTTGTTCTCCTTCTTCATCCTCCTCCTCATCTCGAGCAGATGGACATTTATCTTTTTTTCCTTGAGCGGAAGGACCTTTATCTTTTTTCCCTTGAGCAGAAGGACCTTTATCCTTAGAAACATGGAATTCTCTAGGGATTAGATGTTCTTCTGATATTTTTCCCTTCTGCTCCACTGTAAATGGCTTACAACCTTTTGTTAAATGATTCAAGATGGTTGTTATAACCTGTAAAAAAATAAGTTACATTACTAATCAAGTCCCAAGATTGAGTCACGACATCAGCAGCAGAGAATTGTTGTCAGAATTCAGAAACATCTAACCTGTTTTCCTGTCCATAAGGGCTTTGGCCTTAAAATAGCAGGAGGAACAAATTCTAGAGCACCATCATCCTTAATAGCAGTCACCTTTGTACCAGGTTGACGAGGGCCATTTGAGGGCACGCAAGACCCGTAGACAAGCTGACTATATTCTTCACGGCTTAGAAGGGTGTCCTGTTTTGTCAGTAGTACAGCACCAACAATGTGGTCCTACAAAATTAAAAACAAAACATGTTAACAATAACTATTTGTTAGTTACAGTAAAAGGAAAGAAAACATGATTATAAGGTCTAACAAGGAAAATTAGTTCAGTATTGAGAATAGATGCAGTTGACATTAAACTGCCGGATGAGCAAATTACACGTATAACCGACTATGATAGACATGCACATAAGAACCAAGATATCATGATTGTGTATGCATACTATACCTGTATAAGACCTCTGACAGCATCGCCGCTCCTAGGACCTATGTATTGCTTGTTTGCATTGACAATATTCATAGCCTCAGCACGGGATATTTCATCTTGTGGAAAGTGCACATTCATCTCATCTCCATCAAAATCAGCATTGTAGGTGCTAAAAGGAAACAACAGATATTTGCTCACATGATGTAGGCAAAAGGACAGGGAAGCATGGAATAATAATAATAATAATAATAATAATAATAATAATAATAATAATATAATAATAATAATAATAATATCCAAATACCTGCAATTGGCATAGTGCATCCGTATCGTCTTTTCTCCAGGCAACACACGAACAAAATGAGCCATCATGCTGGGCTTGTGAAGAGTAGGCTTTGAATCACCAGAAAGACAAATAAGAGATTAGGGAAATATGTGATCCATGAATTGGAAGGGCTACGTCATGGCTGGTTGATAAATTAAGAAATAGCCGTAGTGCCCACTATAGCAAGTGTTGTTGTACAGAATCATAAGCAGTATGGTTAGGAGCAGATGGGTGAGTGGTTGCAAAATCAAGCCTTTGTTTGCTTTCCTAAGTGTGCTTTGAAACTTTTGAGAGAGCAGACAAGAACTTGCCTTATTTCAGATATGTTAACATAGAATTCGCTTTTAATCTAATCATATTTAATGTCACCTCATGATTACTGTGGAGTCACAACCTCTATCACTTGTTAGTTGTCACCTCTGCATGTTCAGATTTGTCCTTTTATCTATGCACAGAGAACAACAAAGAACTAAGCAAAACTTTTTAGCAGATTTTGCCCGATGAAACAATCATCCATCAATTCAATTCCTATAACACTGCTAAGAATGAGAAATCTGGGTATTTGTATGCCTGAGCAGCGAATGGAAAACTAAACAACACATGATCGCAAACAAAGACAGCTTTGCTAAAATGGAGTCTCAAATGGGACTGGAGGAAGATTTTTTCAGATATTACTGCTGAGAATCTGCAAGAATATATTACCTGCCTATTGACAAGTACAATGTCACCGTCTTGAAGATGTCGATATACAACCTTGCTTTCAAATTCGCAATTAGGGTCTTTCCCTGGATGAGAAATTGATCCTCTGGACGCAGATAGCTTCTTAGCAATGGCATGGCGTTTGGCAGGGGCCGCCTGTAACTTATACATGTCGGTGTCCCTATAATGTGTTGCACCAGGGTGAATATCAGCACCGTTCCTTACAGCTTCTTGGAGTTTTTTGGCATTCCATGGTGTTACTTTCTGTGGAAAAAAATTACACAATGTAAAAAATTATGATAAGACCGCTAATCTAACATTTGAAGATAACAAGTTCCTGAAAAGAGCGGCGAAATTTTAGTTATTAGCAGACAATATTTAATGTTTAAAAGAAGAAAGGAAGATTATTCTGAATACAGCAGTTTATGGATTTGTTTTCTTAGCTGTAGCATCTTGAAGAAAAAATGGAAGCCCAGGAATTAAGTGTCACCCTAAATAAAAATATAAAATAAAGAAATCACTACACAAGCTATGAAAAGAGCAATGAAAGATCACGTTCACATGTCTATCCGTACAAGTATGCCTGCATGAAGAAATCATCACAGTTATGGCTTGCATAAGGCTAGTCTGAGTACATTCCTCACCCTCACTCCCCTCAACCCCCCTCTCCCCTATCTCAACCATCAATCTTCCCTACATCATACCCCTAGCCAAGAGTTTGGACCACAGTCTGGGATAATACAATTTTGTTTAAAATTTCAGTTGTCATACTAAGATACTGATTGGCTGGCTATTACTTTCAGAGTGTCTCAGCCACAAACTAGCATCCATTTCACTTAAGGGGTTAGAAATCTTATGAATCGTTTATTTGCATCCATAGAGAAAGATCATGCTCTTTGACCCTGATAGGACCCTTTTCCAGCTTAAGTCCAACAGCTTGACTTGCCCACATGGATGGTAAAGTCTGAACAAATCAGATGTTCAAAATGAGTTGGGGCTATTTTTTTTCAAAATTCTGTACAGAACAGCCAGGTAGTATTGGTGAATAAAATAACCAGTACTGGTGTTTACCAGGTTAAAAAAACTGAAGGTCTGTATTAGCTGATTATGTGTGTAAGAGCTACTTCCTAAGAATATATGCACAGCACCGGGTAGGCTATTGCGCTAAAGAATAGGCTGTCTAGACTTAAGTCCAAACTGGTAGGACATCATCAGCACATCAAAGTGCACAACAATCTCACTCATTAAGCTAAAAACTACTTTCATATCTGCATAAAAAATATTATACGAAAATTTGAAACACCAGAAGGTTTCTTGCTAGTTCGGCGTATTGTGGATATAATCAATGTCTCAGATATTAATTCATTAGATTAAGAGAATACATAGGGGTTCAAAGCAAGTCGTTAGAAAAGGGATCGTAATGGTCAAGACAAGTGGTCTTAAAAATAAAGGGGTGCGGGGCTCACAGGAGTCAAGACAAGTCAGACCACAAACATAAACAAAGCGATTCAATAATGCAGAATAATTGACAATGCATGGAGCACATACCTCAGGATACGTCAACCTTGTTGCAAAAACAGGAGGAATGCCAATTTCATTAACAGCCAAGTACGGATCTGGAGATATAACAGATCGGCAAGCATAATTAACCCTCTTCCCCATCATTTTTTGTCGAAGAATTCCTTCTTTCTTTTCCAATAATTGTCGTATACCATGAGCATTCTTCTCGCTTTTTACTGTTGTCAAAATAAACATTTAGCCATCAAACCTTTGTAGTGGGGGTAGACAAGAACTCAAGAAAATAGCTTGTAGAACATAGACCAAGCCTAAGCCTTCCCGAGAATAACTGCATCTTAATTCTTGACTGAATACTTTAACTTATTTTCAAGCAGTTCTCAAATACCCTGAAGCTACAGCTGAGGACTGAGGCGGTCCCATGCTAAATAACATCAAGAACCATCCACTTTCCACACAATCGAAAATAAAAGGCCTAGGACTGAAGCAATTCTTCCATACTATCACAAACAGTCATGAAAGACCGATCAACAATATCAGGAAAAAAGATAGCAGATATTTATGAGCCAGCACATGTGACATTGGTTCAGCAGGACTTTATTGAGTATGTTGACTATACTAGTCAGAAGAATTTGACTTCCAAATTCCAGTGGTGTGAAGCAATCAATGCACAATACCACCTAGCAACATTATGCACTGAGTCTTGATTTGAGTAGTTACAAGGTTAGAAAGAGAAGACAAATGTTGTTTATCATTAAGAAAAGAATACATCCTTACCGAGGCCTTTGCTACTATCATATAACACATTTACACTCCGTTGTAGATCCATCCATCTTCTAAGCACATCCATATGATTAGAACCGGCACTGTTATGCTGTAGTGCAAGATTCGCTTCTTGCACTTTACATAGCAGAACATTTTGTGGATGTTCCATGATCTAGAACAACAAACACCCAAGCTGTCAGTTCAGAACAAAATTCAGTCGGTTGGATAACTGAGATACTTACTCCAAGACTAGAGCTACTTGATGGGCGGAATCTATTTGGTGCCACAAGGAGACTATTCAAGAAAAACATCTCATAGCCCCTTCTCTTTTCTGACACGCTTAACGTGTTCTGCTGGAAGTCACAAAGTAACATGCAGAACCTGGCTTCATTTTTCCACAAGTCCTTGAGAATAGATTCAACCTGAAGCCGTTGAGTAAGAAGACGCTTAGCGATCTGCTTCCAAAGTTTGCATCTCTTTTAAACTCAAGAAACAATAAAACATACCTCCGTAGGCAATAAATGCTTCTTTCCTGATGATGCCACCATTTCTTTAATTGTGTCATCAGAAAGGCGTCTAGCACCATTGATTGATCCTTTCGACTGAGGTAAAGTTGGTTCTTCATCAAGACCAGAAACCCCAGTTTCCCCTGAACTGTGAGCACCGCCATCTCCCTTCAGTTTAAAATCAGCAATTGCATTTGCTCTCACAGCAGAAGCACTTGTGTCCTACAAATCAGAAGATGCAATCACATCTAATGAAGAATTAAGGTGCAGAAAATGCCATCCCAACAAGAATTTCAACTGAAAATATGACATCAAGGTTAAATACCCCACACAAAAGAGATATTGCTAACAAAGTCCTCTCCATAGATATTGTTGAGAGGTTTTAGGGGGTTCCATGTGAGTAAAGTGAAACTATGCACAATATGCCACTAAGTGTACATAGCAGAAGTTTATTTTTATTATACTGGTTCTAAAATAAACCCTCGATAATAGATGTAATTTTCAAATATCAAGTAGGAGTTCTATGAAAGGAATAATGACAATACAGATAGAAGGATTTTCTTAGTGACAATATAGAGATAAGTTGTGTTGCTAAGGAATTAATGCTGATAGCATTGCCAATTACAGTGGCATAGAAGGGGGTCAAATCAATCGGCTTTAAAAAGACTGAAACAGTAGTCTAGTTTCATAAACGTCAGGTAACTGATCCAATTTTATATCAGGGACATGGAAATTGTATCAAACAAAGTTCAATATCTAATTTTGGAATACGTTTACTGAAATTAAACTAGCAACTAAGCACTAACCAAAAACTGCTAAAAACATATGTACCTTGACCAGCCAGCCAAATATAGGGCTTGAGAACGTTGGACTCTTCATGTCACATTTGGCACACTTCTTCTGTCTTTTTTTCATTATCTTGGAAAAAATAGACAGGACCTCTTTCAATTGGATTGATGTCCAGGTCTTCCTGTCTTTGTCAGGAGATGGCGAATCACATGAAGTGGCCTCAGTAATGTCTTCATCTTCCTCCGAAGCAGATGCTTCTTTACCTGAGTCTTCCAAATTTTTGGCACGGGCAACATCACCCTTTACTAACAGTTCAAGTTCATTCACATATCGGTCAACCTAATATAATGAAATCACCAAAGGATCACGTAGTGGCATAGAGAAACCATAGTTCTTAATGACACAAAAATGGACTTACCTGTTCCTTGTTCAAGCGGAACTTGTGACAGTGGAAGCATGTGATATAGAGAAGATTTTTCAGATTCATAAATAACAAAGGATTGAACAATGGTTTTGCCAACTCAATATGACCGAAGTGACCAGGGCAGCGAACAGATTGCTGACCACAACTCTTGCAGCTGGCCATCAAATTTGGACATGGTCAGAAATTAGAGAAGTGTTTCTAAAAAATCCAAGGGAGCACATCCACAATGTTTGCTTAAAATGTTCCTCTGGATCAACATAAATGATAGCACCACAACCGTATTTCATAACACAGTATGTTCTCCCCACATAAATACAAACATGCATACTCCCTTCGTTTCACAAATTTGTCCAGCCAGGGCATCAACCCGCATTTGAAAAATGCAACAAGTAACAAAAATATAAATAAAATTAATGAAATTTGTCTACACTTAGCCCTATAAAATTCTAGGGTGGCAGTTTCCTTCACCAGCGGGAAGTGTGCACATCTGGCAGCATTTGTCTTAACCAAATCTAGTTATCTCGTAATCTTGCAAGACAGCTACTACAGATATGAAACAGATGTTACACGTTTTCTAAGATACTCCAGAAATGCTATATAATTTACCTTTCAAAAAAAATATAAATCGGTATCAAAACACAAGAAGATACATTCACGCTTCCTTGCAAACTGATCTCTAGGACTCACCATTGTAATTAAGACGCTAAGTCTGGGTGCAAGATTTCAGAAGTTGGATAAGTAACTTACGTATCAGTATCATTGATGGGTCCCATTGCAGGGTCCAGTAATCCACCTGGCACTGGAAGGCTTTTGGCATCAAGGCGCTCTGACTTGGTTATCTTTTTAACACTAATCCTCTTTATTTCATCATCACTGTAGAAGCTGAAGTGGATCGAATCCACTTCCTCTGATGCCGCCTGCTCGAGAAGTAAATAATATAACATCAACCAATATAGTGTGATATCTAATTATCCGTGGTCTATAGAAACTGAAGCAAGTGATTTGCAGCAAACTTGAATAAGGGTAAAAACAGAATAAAGAGAAAAAAATAAAAATAATATTTCAAAAATTGCTCAGTATTCAACATCCAGTAACAGTAATTGTTTTGGAATCATTCAATGCCATCTGTTACAATTATAATGGCATATGCAACAATTAAAGATCATTTTCCTTAAATAAAGCAAGTAAAGAACCAAAAAAAAGAGTAACAACACCAACTTAAAAAACAAAAGTGCACAACCCTTAATAGCAGCAAAATCTACAGAGGCTTATAACGAGGTGTTTATATTGCCAAGCCTGTTCATTTGGCAAAGGTTTCTAACTACTTACTCCTCACTAAATTTTGGAGCTAATGAATCAAAATTATGAAGCTTCCTCAGCTGCACTTCTCCTAGATAAACAAATTAACAAGAGCAGACTGGGAGACCGATTAGGTGGTTATCAAAGCGCAAGGCCCACCGCGCCAACATGATATTCCACTGCTGTGATGAAACTAAATTGTTTCCCGGGCACAAACTGAACCTCAGAGGATGTCAAGGACTTGCTAATCAAACTGATACTTCAAAATCGCAAAATCGTAGCTGCCTCTGCGCTGCCGAGTGCTTAATCACTACTATTGAGAAGAAACCAGCGCAGGGGCAGAAGAACCAGACACCAACCTCAATACCCCGCCCATCGGCCATGGCGGGCTCCGCGCGCGCGCCCTTCCCCCTCGCAGGATTCTCGAGGGCGCGTTAAGGGAGAGCCTAGCAGGGACGGCCGCCGGAGCGGATATCCGATGCGGCACCGCGGAGAGCCAAGAGCCGGGATCGCGACGACGCAGAATGGCGGTGTGACGCGGGGGATCGCGACGTTTTCGAGTTCTAGGCAGCGGCGTCGCGTTGAGGGGGGTAGTGACGGCGGAGAAGGCGAGCGTGCGCAGGGGCCCTCCGGAGGGATGTGGGCGGAAGAGAGGGAGAAGGGGAGGGCGGCGCCGCCGCCGAGAGAGGGAGGGGTTTAGGGTTCTGAGGCAGTGGCCCGGGTTTTCTCCCTGTCAAATTGAAATTGTGTTTTCGCTTGTGGCAGTGCGTGTAAATAGTTGGCAATTTCGGTGGCTTTTCCGGCTGACCGCTGATGGGGGAAACAAGTGTCGGTTGAGCCGTTGAGCGTTGAGGCTTCGACGGACCGTGTCCACATCCACATTCCACAGTCCACACGATGACACGACCACAAGTTCTAGCCTTTTATACTACGCGACACAAGCCACCGATGTACTTCCTACGTGTAATAGTAGAACGGTACAAATGATCATGGCAAGAAAAAAAGGATCAAACTGTTTTTCATAATGTTTAGGATATACTAGCATAAATGCACGTGCGTTGCTACGAGCCAAAGTAAGTTATAGGTGGTGAGAGCTCAGGGTTGATTGGTTGGTGTAGCGGGTTTGAAAAAAATCGGACAGAGACGTCCCAAGATGTCCGCGCGTTGCTACAGTTGAATAAAATAATTTTGTATTTTAAAAATTGTAGTTTTTTCATTATCCCCTGAAAAGACGATTGGTAACTTTCCAAGCGTATTTATTTTATTTTAACTTTTTATAAATAATCTCTAATGTTTGAATCTTGAACATGCATGTAGAAACTAAAATTCATTAATTAATATTATGTATGGATGCATGTGCATTCGTTGTTAGATAAGATTTTTATACTGTAGCGTGGCTATGCTTATTCTCCAATATGACATTAATTTAACCTGATCAAATAAAACATACTACATTACAAAATAAAAACAACACGCATTGCATGTGGTTCGAAGGCTTCATTTAATGCCTTAGATTACATTGTGGGTTCAAATCCTATTGAAACATTTAATTTTTGGATGACTCGTATTTTTTCGCCTGGTGCCACGTCCGGGTGCGCACGTTACAAGTTGGTAGGGGTGGGTTTTTTCGTTTTTAAGCGCTGGTTCACAGGGGAGGGGAGTCCGGTTTTCCACCCTAGGTGCCGGTTAACAGGGAGGAGTCCGGTTTTTTTCCTAATTTGTTTTAGTCGTGGCTACTGTAGCCACAATTACTGTAGCAGCAGGACCAAAATAAGGTCAGAGACGTTACTTTCTTTACTATTAGGTAAAGATTTGTATCGTACTACGTAGCTTTCAAAGAAAAAAAATTGCATAGACTAGTCACCATTAGTGTTTAGATGGCGGATTGGATATATCGCTTAAAATCTCCTTCCTACATAAAACATAGAAAAAAAAATCCAATCTAACCAAATTTTCATGAAAGCTCAAGGGTGGAGAGAGAAATAGAAGAAACATAAGACTCGGACCGTTGGAGATGCCGCGTAGTCACAAAGAGGTGGCAGGACCAATTCAAGCATTTTCTTCTCCTCCAACGCCGAGCCTTCAGCCAAGTCCCAACGTGCAGCAACTCATCATTATGCTTTCTTTCTCTTTTTTTTGCTTGATTCTACAAATGAGATCGAATTATCTGTTTGGATTAAGGAGATGAGGAGGAACATCACCGTTGGTAGTGTGAGAAAATTAGAGAAAAGATGGCTAGTGGATAAAAGCAAAGGAGACCGGAGGAGACCGGATTAATAATCAGCTTGCCAATGAAATCTAGGCCCTTGTATTGGTGTATTTATTTGCCAATTTTAAGGATGGTGAAACAATTGTAGTACTGTTTTAGTTTCTCTAAACATCAATCCTTGTGAAAATACGTGTTTTCCAATCCTCTATTTGCAATCTCTAATGTTTATTTAACTTTAGAGATTATTTAACTTTTTATAAATAATCTCTAATGTTTGAATCTTGAACATGCATGTAGAAACTAAAATGAATTAATTGTAGTACTGTTTTATATTCTTGTGTTTCTCCATTCGTTTATTTTGGTTTTCTTTTTCATTCTGGGCCTTAGATTTTGAAAAGTTGGATGCAAAGTAAAGACAAAAACTATTTGAGATGCTTCTAGAAGTTCTTTTTGGTCTTTTAACTAAAATCTTAATATGGAAGTGTAAAAATGAGGAATATAGTTGTAAGCAAGTGGATATGCATATATTGATTAAAGTATAATATATAGTTTTCAATGTGTACACACATGCTATGCATGTCGAGTTGCTGATGAGAACTCAAATTTATGGGTTCCAAATATATAAAAACATGACGCCTCTACGCAGACAAGCTGTCTCAGTGGCAAACCTCAAAGAGCTAGATTATATTCTATATGCAAAATATACCAAGCGACTATATTTTTCATGCACATTAACATTATCACAACTATAGTTGCATACTTTATCAGAAATTTTGTTTCTAGCCTTTTTGCCACCTGCTATTCCTTCACTATTATTTGACTTGGCAGGTCATCTAAAACATATTTTCTCCAAAGAGTTTATCTTCCATCAGAGAATCACCTTCTATAGTTCTACCAGATAGCCTTTCGTCGCAAAACCACTTGTCCCATGTAATATTTCTGATCAGGCAATTGCTACGGTACCCCAAACAATTGTGGACCGTCCATTTAAATAGATCTGGAAGTCTATTACCTCCCAAGAGGTAATAAAAGAAATATATTTTATATATTATTTTATTTTAGAAAATAGATAGAATATTAGGGAGAATATCGGGCAGTTAGATCTAGTGTGCAGTAAATACGTGATGGGCCCTGAACGTGAATTCATTTTTAGAACATGCATATGTGATGGGTCCCGTGATGAGTTTGATTTTGTTTCTTTGGAAAATCCATAGTGCTATAAGGTTTTCTGGAATCTGACATGTGTAAGCTATAACATGATTGATATATGTGATATTGGGTCAATGTGATAGCACGTACATGTTTTGTATTATTATTTACCATAGAAGCATCTTATAGGATAAGTAATGTTATTAGTACTACAGGAAATTCGTTTCAAAAAAAGTACTACAGGAAATTTCATGAGGTACAATACAATACGAGCTGGGCCATAGTGTGTCAACAATTTATATACATAAGCTGAAACTGCCAACACCACCCCCCCCCCCCCCCCCCCCACACCCCCCCCCTCCCCTCTCCCCCGCGAGAGATTTGAGGAACCGTTGCAGACTTGCAGCCATGCGGTATTAGGCCCTTTTTATATTTTTGATTGAATTGTTTTTCTATATATAATCAAAGGTCCAGATTTAATTGAAATCTTACCTCCTTGGAGGTAAGAGGTAAGAACTGTAGCAAAGCCCTTCTGATCAAGAACAAAGAGAAATGACAAATGTGATGATGGGACAACAAGGGCGCCTCATTGCCTCTAGGCTCTAGCTATGAACCCGATGATGCGACGGCATGGATAGAAGGACGCCTTCAACTATAGTCACAAATTAAGTTTTTCAGGTTGGTACACTATTCACGAGAGCTTTTTTATTACAATGTGGGAAGAAAAAATGTCCCTACATTCATGGGACGGTGTCAATGTTTCTAGATCGAGGAATGGTGCCTTCGTCCCCATCTCTTGATGTGCCTCCAATTGCCGGCATCATTGCATTGTCATTGTCAGATTTGGGAGTGGGGGTTTGAAGACATGTTTCCCTGGTGAATGGGCATCTTGGTTCTTGAAGAAAGCGTTTTTTTGCGGAGTAAATTCCTGCCCTCAACAAAATTTTCCTTGCCAGCACAGGAGAGCCGGATTCGCTTTTGCGCGGGCATGGTTATTGGTAGGGCTAGACGCCAAGCCAAGAACTCGCGAGCTGGCTCGGCTCGTTCACGGCTCGGCTCAGCTCGGCTCGGCTCGATAGACTTTTTAACGAGCCGAGATGCTAATTTTGCTCGTTTGGATAACGAGCTAGCTCGCGAGCTGCTCGCAAGCCAACCAAACTAGAAGGACAAGGTCTTAACAAAGGGAGCCGAGCTACTGGAGCCCAACCGAGCTCGTTGAGCCAAGCCATGCATAGTGAATTTTGAAGTTTATAATTTTATTATAACCATTTTTATATTTTATATATATTGAGGTAGTAATACTAAATTAGATTTGGCTCCAGAGCTCGTTCGAGCTTAACGAGCTGACTCGCGAGCCTAACGAGCCGAGCCGAGCCAGCCTTTTTGCTCGTTTTGCTAATGAGCCGAGCCGAGCCAGCTCTTTAACCTAACGAGCCAGGCCGAGCTGGCTCGAGCTGGCTCGGCGTCGAGCCCTAGTTATTGGCATTGCGCTCCGTGTCTAGCCCAGCGAGAAAACAACCTCAAAATCACACCCTGATGGGGAACAGAACTGCAGCATAAACTCTGATAATGTGAGTGAAGGACATCAGACAAACGGAAGTCCAAATTGAGCAACTCGTGCTTCCAATCATGCACGAGGCAACGAGAAAAGATGAAATCAAGTGTGGGTGTGCCTCAAAATTTGATTGGGATTGGGAATGAAATGTTGGGGTGGATTCGAGTTGACCTGGATGATCTGGAACGAAAAGAGATACCACTAAATTGGAGAGGAAGGACTAGAATAGCAAGCTAGAGAACCAAATGTACCAGGCCAGCCTAGCGAGCGATTCCTTCTACCTAGAACATCCAAACACGCCCAAATGTTTGGATTTGGCAAAATACAGGGTCAAGTCCGCCCCTCAACTTTTAGATTGACCAATCTAGTCTCTCGATTTTTATTTTTGGGTCAATCTCGTCCTTAAGTCATTTTTACCCCTAGTTCCTTCTTCTCTCCAAATTTCTGATGCCATCATTTGAACTGGACATGGTCAATGGTGCCA
The DNA here is from genome assembly GCA_015476505.1 of Urochloa ruziziensis. Classification (NCBI taxonomy): domain Eukaryota; kingdom Viridiplantae; phylum Streptophyta; class Magnoliopsida; order Poales; family Poaceae; genus Urochloa; species Urochloa ruziziensis. Next base: position 15,594,776 of record CM027126.1, on the reverse strand, counting down.
CCATCTGATGGTGCAGACCGCGGACCTAACTAGTTGTCCTACAAAATTCAATAACTAGCGAGCTCTATGTTCCTCCTTGCTCGTCTGCTCACCACCGAGGAAGCGAGCTAGCAGTGCAGCAGTCGCCTGCTCTTTTCTCTCCAATCTAGCTCCCCTCCCCCGGCCCCTCAATGTGGAAGCAATCAAAGGAAAAAAAAAAAAACCGGCAAGCAAGCAAGAGCTGTCCGTCATTGTGCTCCAAATTTGTGTCGCCAAGCAAGCCACCGGTCTCTCTCTGCCTCCATTGATGCCATGGTGAGCTTCAAATGCTAGTAGTCCCTTTGCAAAAATTATGGGGAAGAAGACAAGGGCGAGATTGACTCGACTTTTGAAATTAATCTCATGCCACTACTATGTAGCAACACATTAGTAAAAAAAACTCGTTTGACTAAAAAACAAAAGTTGAGAAAGTAGATTGACTAATATAAAAGTCGAAAGACCAACTTGACCCTTGATACAAAGTTGAAGGACTAAAATGGCTATTTTGCTTTTAGATTTCATGATGTCCTTCCTTTATGGCCAGACACTTGTTTAGTTCCATCGCAAAAAGTTTTCAACTTTCAGATTGACCAGTCTAGTCCATTACATGGATAGGCTGTAAATTGTGAGACGAATCTAATGAGTATATTTAATCTATGATTTGCAATGAGATTATTTACCCTATAAATTACACTCATTAGGTTCGCCTCACGATTTACAAACAAGATTTGTAATTAGTTTTATTATTAATCTACATTTGCTACTACTAAATGGTAAGATTGTCTTCGCAAAAAGTTTTGTAAATTTTTTTATAGAACTAAGGCCCCGTTTGGTTCTCCTACTAAAATTGAGCACCTATCACATCGAAACAAAGTACCTATGCATTAAAGTATTAAATATAAATGAAAAAATAATTAATTACACAGATTGCGACTATTTTATGAGCCGTTTTTAAAGGCTAACTAATCTATGATTCGACACATGAAGAATTAATTATACTTAATTAATTTGTTTGGTTTGTAATTTGTTTTTTTATTGGTAATAAAAACTTTGTCCGATAGCCTATTATATTTTGATATGACACCTATTTAAAGTTTAACATCAGGACCCAACGCACCCCTAAAGGCTTCTCCAATATCCGGTTCTATGGTGGTTCTATAATGCTTCTATAAACCAGCCCCTACGCACTGTGAGGTTGATTCCATGAAGGACCCAGTCCTGTCCATGAAACCCGGCTCCATGCAATAGAAAATTGGATGAGGGAGAGATGGGAAGAGAGATAGAAAGGAGGAGAGAGCATGGGTCCAATTTATAGATTCAACCTCTGGTTCTATACCTTGCGACTGTTTGAACATATAACATCAAATCATTTTGGGCCATATCTATAGAACCAAAGGGTTGGTCCTATACATTCGAGATGCCCTAAACAGGACGGCATGGGAAAAAACAAAAAGAGAAAAAAAACAATGGTGTGCACTCTGCAGCACGCGCATTTGTCAGAGAGCACCACTATTGGTGGTGGTGGACTCCGAGGTTGAAGGAAGTCACATGAGAAAAGTACCCGTCGGCGCTTCTCGGAGCAAGTTGCTAGATTCTCGAGTCACACGCCCGTTGCGACCTCCACGCTGGAACGAGGCAGTTCGAACCTGTACACCTCGTCGCGGCCTCCACGCGCTAGCTAGCGTTTTGTGTCGATTTCCGCAAAGTGATTCTCCCCTGCATCTGCATTCCCTTTCAGAGCTCTGTTCATGGCTTGCATTGGCAGGAACCCGCGTGCAGGCTGATTAGTGATTACTGATTAGATCTCGCCCCTCGCCGTCCTCTCCTCCGCCGGCAGCCCCGGAGGCTGCGTCCCGATGCCGCCGCCGCCGCCGCCGTTGCTCGCGGCTCATGCGCCGGGAGCGCGGCCGCCGCTGTACTTGAGGACCCACGGGACCAGGGTGGCGAGGCTGCACCTGCTGGACTGGGTGGTGCTGGTCCTCCTCGCGGCGCTCGACGTCGCGCTCAACGCCATCGAGCCGTTCCACCGGTTCGTCGGGGAGGACGCGGTGCCGGGCCTCCGGTACCCGCTCAAGGGCAACACCGTGCCCGTCTGGGCCGTGCCGGTCGTCGCCGTCGCCGTGCCGATGGCCATCGTCGCCGGGATATACGTCAGGAGGAGGAACGTCTACGACCTGCATCACGCCATCCTCGGCAAGTTCCTTGCTTGCGTTGCATCGCCATTCTTGTTCATGTTCTGGCAGTTGTGCTTGGTGTGTCAATAGTAATTGGCTAGTTGCTGACGCTGATAGGCTCTCATGGCCAAGCAGGGCTTCTGTTCTCCGTGCTTATAACCGCCGTGCTCACCGACGCCATCAAGGACGGCGTCGGCCGGCCGCGCCCCGACTTCTTCTGGCGCTGCTTTCCTGACGGGCTGCCGGTGAGTTCACCTGTTTCAGTTCAGACTGTGTGCTCTGTAGCTGCTTGCCTTCTTCAGAGCTAAGCCTTACCAACTAGCTGAACGCATCGTCTTCAGAAATACGACAACGTCACTAGAGAGGTCATCTGCCACGGAGACCCGGCCGTGATCAAGGAAGGGTACAAGAGCTTCCCAAGTGGCCACACTTCGTGTAAGTCTGAAGAAATTAAATCTGAAGGCCGTTCTTCCCATTTTCTGCATTCCATCCAGCACTCAACACTGGCCTCGTTGGCATCGCAGGGTCTTTCGCCGGGCTGGGCTTCCTGTCCTGGTACCTGGCCGGCAAGATCAAGGCGTTCGACCGGGGAGGCCACGTCGCCAAGCTCTGCATCGTCGCCATGCCGCTGCTCCTCGCGTCCATGGTCGCGGTGTCGCGGGTCGACGACTACTGGCACCACTGGCAGGACGTGTTCACCGCCGGAGTCCTTGGTACACGTTTCCCTCGTTTCGTTTGGATTTGGATTTGGATTGCATCCCATGGCATCCATGTTCCATCCATTGCAATCAAGCTATTCTGGTTTCTGAAGATCGCACTGTCAGTCTGTCACACTCTGCGTACTCGCTTGTAATTCTGTGGCTGCAGGACTGGTGGTTGCGTCGTTCTGCTACCTGCAGTTCTTCCCACCACCCTCCGGTGAACAAGGTATGATCCATCTAGCAGTGACGCACAGTTGCATTCAGATTCTGCAGACGTACTATTTCTTGTCAGATCGGAAGCACCTCTATTTGTTTGATCCACATTTGCTATCCTTGTCTGAACATTATTACAATGTTATTATCTCGCGTAACCGTCGCGTTTCCTTCTCTGAATGTACACATCGTTGGATGCCTGATGCTGTTGCCGGTCTTATTTCAGGATTCTGGCCTCATTCCTACTTTGAGCACATGCTTACACTCGACGGTGAGATCGAAGTGCAGTCAGCAGGCGGCTCGAGTCGCCTCCCGTCACTGACACTTGACTCTTCCCCAGGACGTGCTGGAATGGAGATGAGAAGCAGTAGCCAAGCATTCGACACAGTGGAATCAGGCCGTAGATCTTAGTGACTGAATGCTACTCCTTTTTTTTTTCTTTCAAGAAGACTATATTCTAATTGCGTGAAATCAGGCCGTAGATCTTAGTGACTGTATGCCAGTAGCCAAGCATTCGACACAATGGAATCCCTCCCTACTGTCAGAAAGATGAGTTTTTCCTTTTTGGATCAAGAATTTTGTCAAACTTGATTAGAACTTAATTACAGTACTGCAGTGTGTTATGGCTATGTTACCGATTAGTACGATATCTTTTTCACAACTATTCCAAGCAAAAATTCTCTGTTTCGAATCTTCGATCCAGAGCATGCGTCAGACACGGCGTCATGCTTCATATGCAGGAGGGCGGGACGAGCGTGCCTCCGGCCACGCCGCCGGCGACGTGCGCGCACTGCGACTGCGTGGCGACCCCTCGCTTGACATAGCGCAGGTCGATGTCCCTGAGCTCCAGCCCTCGGCACGGGCTGGCCTCGCTGCACGACAGCTTCACCGCCACCCGCGTCGCCGACACGCCGCGGATGTTCCTGAACTTGACGTCGCTGATCCTCACCGCCGACGGCGGCGGCCGCCGCTCCGCCGGCTCGTCCCGGCACGACGCGTAGGGGCAGTACTCCTGGTCGATGATGATGGGGTTCCGCACCTTCCGCATCACGATGTCCTCGAACACGAGCCCCGACACGGCGGTCGGGCGGCGCTGCGGCGACGCCCCCCCGCCGCCGCCGCCGCCGCCGCGCCACGTCTTGATGCGCACGCCGTTGGCCGTGCCGGCGATGGTGCAGTTGGCGACGCGCAGCCGCCGCACGTCCTCCTCGCCGGGGTACCTGCCCAGGCTCCCCACGCTGATGCCGTGCCCGGGCCCGCAGGTGACCCCGGAGATCACCACGTCGGTGGCGCCCGGGCCGACGGAGACGCAGTCGTCGCCGGTGGCCACGGCGGAGTCGGTGACGCGCACGTCGGAGGAGCCCTGGATGTGCACGCCGTCCGTGTTCGGGCTGTCGCGCGGCGCACGGATGGTCACGCCGTGGATCCGCACGCCCTGGCTCCCCGCCACCGTCACGTGGAAGGACTTGCTGTCCAGTGACGTCACCCCCGTGATCGTCGCGTTCCTCACTCGCCCCAGCTTGATGGACTTTGATGTTTGAACCCACATAAAAAAAGGAACAAATTGCCGCTCGTCATGACAAATTAAACAGAGCCGTCGATCTCCAGATCGAACGGCCAGTATACGTCGCTGCAAATAAATGTATGCCTTTGCTTACGGTGGGGAGGAACTTGCAGTCGCGTTTCTTGGGGCACTCGTTGAGGGGCCAGGCGGTGGCGCCGCGGCCGTCGAAGGTGCCGCCGCCGGTAACGAGGAGCCCGTCGACGCTGGAGAAGTGGACCCACTCGTGGCAGCCGCGGAAGGCGGCGAGCCCGGGCGGCGCGCGGAGGACGCCGGCGACGCGGAGCTCCATGAATCCCCTGCAGGGGCCGCGGAACACGAGCGGGTGGAGCAGGTAGCTGCCGTCGCCGTCGCCGCCGCCGCCCCTGGGGACGACGACGGCGGGCCGCCCTGGCGTCGCGCACGCCTTCATCCACGCACGCAGGAACGCCCGGGAGTTGTCCGTCTTCCCGTCCTGCCACCGCGCCGAAGTCCGTGACGTTGAACACCGGGCCGGCACCGGCCGCGTCGGTGACGTCTGCGGCGAGCCGCGCCGTCGCCATGGCCAGGATGAGAAGCAGAGCACACGAGTGCGACGCCATGGCTGCCGGGCGCCGCTGGAAAGGGAGTAGAAACACGTCGTGTACATTTCTTGGAGCATGATTTATGGTACAGTATAGTGCTCCTTATTTTTTTCTGGCCTTTGCCGTTTGCCTCCAACGAATTCTTGGAGCATCATATAGTTGTGCGGGTGCTGTGTCTGTAACTGTTAGGGAGCTGCTCTTGCCATGAGCACCCGCCTTTGCCTTCTTTCATGGCTGATTTGTCTCAGCATCACGACTCTTCTAGCGGTTGGTCCAAGTAGGTACGAGATAATTAATCCGACCGAGCGAGGATGTCATGTAAAAAGTGCCAGTTGAAGAAACAACGCGCATGGAAAATCCTTGCAAGTTTTTCCTTGATAGGACGGTGAACTATCATCCATTTTTTTTCTAAATGTTTATCATCTCTAAATTTTCACCATATTTTGCTCGAATGTTTTGTACATGTTATGAAGTGCCACATCCTCCTCAATTTCGCTTAGCTCCGCACCTGACGGGGTACAAGGGGAGGAGGCTATGTGCCTAACTGCCTAGAATTTTGCTGCCTCATGGTGGTGACCCAATATTAGAAGAACAGCCTAGAATTTTGCTGCCTCATGGGTGACCATTCCTTGGCTTTTACAAAATTCTTTTGCTTGTGTCTCTTTGTATTCGTTGGGGCTCTATATAATTTCTATTCTTGCAGCCATCTAGCCATATCTATTTACCTTTCCATGCATGTGGATGTGGTTGTATATTACCTCTCGTCTAGTTTCTCATCTCCATGACACCATCGATTTCCAGATATCTTCATACTTGTACGTGATAAAACCTCGTAAGCTCTTCCATACACTGGCCATCTTGCTTCCACTGGTCTACATGTTTCATGACTCCATGGCATTGCTCAAGTGTGGAAACAAGCCTTTAAGAATCCGTTGAGGAACGAGACAATGCGATGAGGAATGGTTGCATAGCACAATAACTTTATGCATGACTTTGCAAGTATTCACGAAGTGACCGTAGATGTGAATTATCACATATTACTCTCTATAGAGGTGATGAGGTATATTATAATAGTATTTGTGCATATATTTTTATTTTGAAAAATATATTTAGAAAGAGAACCAGGAAATGACATGTCAACAATTCTTGTAGAAATGGGTCCCAGTTGAATCAATTGTCTGAGACTTTGACTGGTCACAACTCACCCAAGCACTAGTAATACATATAGTGTTATAGTAGTATATGTCTAGCTTTTGCCAAAAATAAAAAAAATTCGGCATGACTACTAGAGCTCGAGTACATGCATGGGATACATTGTCGTCGGTGCTTTACACATTGTTAGTGTGGCACACATTGTTATTCCATGCCTCCTGACTACGATCCTTAGAGAAATACAATCAAGCAAGAAAGTAGAATATAGCACTCAATTAATGGATTGGAGGAGGGAGGTTACGTAGCGTTCATTCGATCATCAGGCGCATTCGAGCTCCTTGAGTGATGCGGTTGCGGTGACCTTGGCGTTCTTGCAGACTGCCATGGTCTTGTTGTTTTTGCCGCTGTACTCGACATTGACGCTATCCATGGTGACGCCGCTGCAGGGGATCTTGTCGGAGCAGAGCAGGCTGACGGCCTCGGGGGTGGAGGAGGTGCCGGTGATGTTCTTGAAGGAGACGTCCTTGACGGTGACCTTGGAGGCGCCGCTGCTGGTGCAGATCTTGTTGGGGCAGTACTTCATGTCGATGATGATGGGGTTGGCGACGTCCTCCATCTTGACGTTCTCGTAGTGGATCTTGGAGGCGGTGAGCACGGACGCGGCGTCCTCGTAGGCCTTGATCCGGAGGCCGTTGGTGGACTTCTTGAGAGTGCAGTCCTTGACCGAGACGTCTGTCACGTCCTTCTCGTCCTTGTACCGCCCCAGGCTGCCGATGCTGATGCCGTGGCCCGGGCCGCAGGTGACGCCGGTGATGTTGATCTTGGTGCTCCCCGGGCCGATGGAGATGCAGTCGTCGCCGACGCCGATGACCGTGTTGACGATGCTGATCCCGGACGAGTCGCCCATGTGGATGCCGTCCGTGTTGGGGCTGTCACCCGGGGCGGTCACCGTCACGTCCTTGATCACCACGTCCTTGCACTGGAACACGTTCATGTGGAAGAACTTGGAGTTGAGCAGCGTGATGCCGGACACCTCGCCCTTGGTGATAAAGTCCAGCACCAGCGAGTTGGGCAGGATCTTGCAGTCGTACTTCTTGGCGCACGAGTTCTTGCTCCACACGGAGGGGCCCTGCCCGTCCAGCGTGCCCTTGCCGGTGATCACCAGGTTTTCCACGCGTAGGATCTCGATCCAGTTGCCCTTGTACAGGCTCAGGTCCGTGGACGCCAGCAGGTTGCCGTCAACCTGGATGGTCACGTCGCCCTTGCACGGACCCGTGTAGTTGAGTGGGCCCGTCAGGTAGTCGCCCTTGGGGATCAGGATTGTGTTCTTCCCGGAGCCGCCGCAGGCCGATGCCCACGCCTCCTGCAGCGCCTTGGTGCTGTCCGTCTTGCCATCGCCGGACGCGCCCAGCTTGGTGATGTCGCACGTCCCGCCGGGACACGACCCACCCTTGGCGTCGCCTCCCGCGTCGTCCTTCTTCGCGTCGTCCTTCTTCCCGCCAGCTTGCGCCGCGCAGACGAGCGCCAGCAGGAACAGGGCTCTCATGGCGTTGTTGGTGAAGGCCATTTTATTTGCCTTTGGGTTATTTCTCTCCTCTGTGTGTGTCTTGCTCACTCAGTCCCTCTCCCCACCTTTATACACCTGCTGCTGACGGGCTTCGCAGCTGCTACTGTTCGTGGCATGCTCATTCATCACCTAGCCTGCCTGACCAACCATCTCTATAGCTATTTTTAGACCAGCAGGCTTCGCTCTCGTCCTCAAGTTCTGTTCGGTCCATTATTGGCCATATATTGCCCAAATAAACCAACGCTTGGCCGCTGTATGTTTCAAAAGGAAATCAGTATTCAATGAATTAAAATAGACATATTAAGGTCTATAGTCTCTCCGTAACACACACACTCTCTCTGTAACATTTCCAAGCTAATTGCACCCAGGGGAGGTCAACATTGTTGTAGAACTTATCAGGATACTTCATACTTCAGTAGTATATCTGTGTTCTGGGTACAAAGATCAATTATCCTATCCTAGTCCACACCTTGATTCTTTGATTTACAGGCTTTTCTGCAAGCCACCAAGAAACCACCATTCTCGTTGATGTCTCCCTTCTCCCAATGGAAATGTTTTCTATATTTATCGATTTGATCAATCAACCAATCAGAGAACTTAGAGGTAGGAAGTGGGTAGCAACAACAATACTGGGTTGACAAGGATAAGTCTTCCGCATAAGAGAGGAAAATACTTAAACCCATCAATCTCATTTCTATTCTGTTTAGGGCATAAACTCTTGTGCCCAGAGGGTGGCCTAAATAAGTGTAAGGATTTTCTCCGACCTGACTGCTGGTGGAATTTGCCAAAGAAAGAGCTCTCTCCGGTGAAATATTTATAGGAACCAGAAAAGATTTGTTGAAATTACTTTAAGACTAGTGGAGTAAGCAAAAGTGTGAAGCAAGCCTTTTAGGTGAGTGAGCTGATGAACTTCATTTGTGGACAAAACAATGAGAGTGTCATCTGTATATTGGACTATGGGTTAGTCACCCCCAAAATAATCACTTATTGGGTGAGTGAGTTCGTTGTTTGCAGTAGCCTTGTTGGTGACAGTTTGAAGTAGATCAACAGCAAGGACAAAAAGAAGGGGGATAAAGGGTCCCCTTGGCTGACCCCTGTTTACATTTGAATGATTTTTTAGGCACACCATTTAGAAGGACAGAGGAAGTGCCAGACGTAAGACTGGCCTCCATCCAAGAAACCCATTTTTTTGAGTTTATCGTTGTCGGTGTTTTACCGGCAATCCCACCGAGGGGTATCCCTAGGTAGTAGAGTTTTGGTCGAGTGATCATAGAATCAGAAACTCGACGATTACGTGACATGAGATTTATACAGGTTCAAGCCGCCAATTAGGCGTAATACCCTATGTCCTGTTGCTGATCTTGTATTACGTAGGATGACTATGAGTACAAGCTTGTCTTATCGATTTATGATCAGTAAGACTAGTCGTGATTCTCTCTGTTCTGTTGATTGATGTCCTATTGGAACGTTTTGAGTTGAACTTGTGTGTTGTTTTGAGAGGGGTCCTTGCCCAACCTTATATACTGGCTGGCAGGGTTACAAGAGTGGAATCCTAGTCTAATTCGAGTAGTAACCCGAGCAAGCCTCGCTATGCGAGTGCTTTCCTTATGTCGACTAGTTTTCATATTTCGTAGAGTCCCTTGTTGCCTTGCGCCACGGTCTTACTCGTTGCCATATCCTCCTTTCGAGTTCTTCCTGCGTCCGTGTGGGCCCTAGGCCTCCATGTCCGACAAGCCCCCGAGCGCATCATAGCCGAGTTCTTCTCTTGTCTTGAGAGTGTTTGGCCTGTTGGGTTGAGTACTTTCCTCTCTTTCTTGGGGATCTTCGAGTACTTCCTTGGACTGCAGTCTTTTGGTCTTCTAAGGACGAGGCTGTGAGGTGCTCAAGTCATGTGATGTTTGTTTGAACTTTTTTGGAGTGCAATTTTAAAATCGCACTTCATATGAAGTAGCCCCCGAGCTTTAGTTTGAATCGTTGATTCGAGCTGAAGGTCCTGAAAAACTCTTGAATCTTTGGTGGAAATTTGAAAAAACTTCTCATTAGCGATCCATGTGCCTTGTAGCCCTCGAGCCTTGAGCCACTCTTTTGGAGCGGTGAAAAGGATCAAAGGTACTCGTGGTTTTAAAACAAAATAAACAATGGTAAACCTTGATTTTGCAAAAAGGATTTTTTACAGGAATGTTTTATTTTCAAGACGTCTCCTGAAAATAAAGGATTTGAGTAAAAGATCCCTTTTCCAAAAACTGGATGGAACCTCTTGTTTATTTTAAACAAAGAGAAAGGGGTAACTGTTGCGCCCCTTAGGGTTATAAAGGGTGGCCCCTTGGGTTTTTACTTCTACCCTTATCCCTTCTTTTCAACGAAGACCTAAGGACTCGTCTTGCTGTTGCCGCCGTCTGTTCTTGAGCTTGGTTTAGTTGCTTAAGAGTAGATCAACTCGTAGCTTTTTGAAGATGGCGCCTCCGAAGAAGTCGACTGGGGATTCTGCTTCTTCCAAGCGTAAGGGAGAGGATCTTGATTCGAACCGCACGAAGGTGCAGAAGAGTGAGGATAGATCTGTTGGAGTTTCGGCGGCTTCGAGGCTCATCTGGAGGGCCTTGTTCAGAGGGGCCTTCTTGGATCAAAAGCGGCTGTTGGCTGGGAAGCGCCGCGGGCAGATGATCGCTTCCTTGCGAATCTTTAGGGCAAGGATGATTTCTTTCTCCCACTTTGCTGAACGAGGAGTTGGTTTTCCGATCTGTGACTTCTTCCGAAAGATCCTGAACTACTTTGGCCTAGAGTTGTAGAACTTGAATCCTAATGGGATTTTTCATATAGCCAATTTTGTCCACTTCTGTGAGGTGTTCTTGAGGATTAGGCCCCACTTTGAGCTCTTTAGGGACATCTTCCACTGCAAGCCTTATCTATCTGGAGATTCGACTTGGCGAGTTGGTGGAGCTGGGTTCCAGCTGCGGCAAGGCGCTAAAGGCGAAGTACTTTGACTATCATCAGAAGGACAACAATGCTGGTTGGCAGGAGTACTGGTGGTATGTTCCTGTTGGGACGAGTGGTCTGCCTTAGTGCACGAGCAAGATCCTAGTCAAGAATAGCCGCTGGAACAAGGCTTCTGGTGTGGAGGATCATCCTCACTCGAAGGAGTTATATGAGCGGATCTTAGAGCTGAAGGAAACTGGCGTGACGGCTGCTTCTATCGCATACAACGGGATTGAGCGGCTAGTGCAGCCGCTAGCTCACAAGGAGGGATGGGGCTTTGATTACAAAGGAGTGGATGATCCCTCTCGTATGAGCATCGAGGTCTTGCCAGAAGATGAAGTGATGCTGCGCGTGCAGTCCTTGCTTCCAAAGGTTACTGAAAAACCCTTTATTCCGCAACTCTTTGAAGATGGACATCCTCCTAGGCCGGTATTTTTATCGCCATATCTTCTTTGTTGCGTGCTTTCTTTGACCTTTGCTTGATTTTTAACATTTTGATTTCTCAGGAGGATGTAGAGAAATTTTATTCTTGTCCGTCAGTGCCGGATGCTTCGGAGCAGGGCTCTGTTGAGTTGCTTGCTATTCCACCCGTGCCCAAGCGTCGTCGAAGAAGCTCGTCAAGAGCGAAGAAAGTTGTGCCGAGTATTTCCTTAGCGGTAGAACCTAGGTACTGGCATCAACTTTTTTTCTTTCGTGATTTGACTGCTTTTCTTTTGTTCTTGACTGCTTCTTGCTTCGACTGCTTTTGTGTCTTAGTGCCGCTGAGGGAGGACAGGATGTTGAAGCCCCGGGAGTGGTTTTGACACGGAGTCAGACTCGCTTCCGGTGGTTGATTTTGAAAAAGAAGTCGTGGTTGACCAGTCGGCCGCGGCTTCCTCAGGTTCTGTTGGGCCAGGTGCCAAGAAGGTGAAGACTTTGGTATTTGGCCCACCTAAGTTTGCGACCAGATCTTTCGCAAGGTACTCTCCAGTTTCCTTGAGGTAACTATCTACTTTTGCTTTTATCTGGCAAGTTGTTTTTCTGCTTCTATCAGGAAGAGAGAGTCGAGTGCCCATAGAGAGGATGTCCCGCCGCCGGTGGAGACTATAGCAATTCCTCCTTTCAAGGCGATTGCTAAGGAGACGGAGGTGCATGCGAGGGAAGAGTTGTGTCGGGGGGCAGCTCAGGCCCCCCCAAGGCAAGGAATACACTCGTGAATAACCATAGGCTTAGGCGGAATCGATCCGGCCCAGCAAGGAGGGAGCGGCCTAACAAGCGACACCACGCCCGACCCAGCATGGTCGGGACAAATGAGAACACGACTCAGGAGAAGCATTCGCCTCGCCTGACCCCTGATAGGAGGACGGGAAGGCGGATGCTCGTCTCAGGGAGCGTTCGCCTCGCTCGACCCCCGATGTCGGGAGACTGGACGACCGGATCAAGACCAAGACCGTATCGCCCGACCTCGAGGGGGAATCTTTGACCCTTGCCTCACCAGGCCATCGTGGGGCCCAGAGGCAGGCGGGACGCATAGAGATCCACCAAAAGGTGTGCTTAAGGACCGGCACACTGCTCAGAAACCCATCATGAGGCCAAAGAAACTAAGCCGACTTGGCTGCCACGGTAAGCCTGCCATTACAGGAGGCATGGGCACGTAACGGGCAGGTCTGCTATCCTGTACGCATGGCAGTGAGACCAGCGGATGAAAGAAGACAACGCCAGATAGACCCCCTCTTTATCCAGGGGGTAAACGGGCGGCTTCCTGTACCCTGCCCACCGTCGCCACCTCATGCGGTTTGGGCGGACGGTAGACTGACGGACAGAAATGACAGAGGGATGGCCGCCCCTTTGACGGCGGACAAGGGCATGCGTAACCTATGGGATTAGACACTAGCCCCTCTGCCAGAGCTCTCTCTCTCTCTCTCTCTCTCTCTCTCTCTCTCTCTCTCTCACACACACACACACACACACACACACACACACACACACACACACACTTCCAACACACTCACGTACTCCCTTGAGGCTTGAGAACTATTCTCTCCCTCACCCGTTTGTAACCCCTACTACGAACAGAAGAGCGAGCAACGCGAGCTGACCACCCCACTGGACGTAGGGCAAATTGCCTGAACCAGTATACATCCTTGTGCTTGACTCGCTAACCATCAGGATCCCCACGCGCAAACAGATAAATTTACTAGCCGGTGGTTCGAAACACCGACAAGTTGATTCCGCCATCGTCAGATGAGGGCGTGATCCCCCTTTTGAGGCGTCTCATGGTGAGGAGCCCGTGAGTGAAGGTCAACCCGAAGTGACATTGTTTGTTGCTGCTCTTGAGGTTCTTTATCTCTTCTCTATGTTTGCAGGCCTTCTTTTGCAGTTCTGTTTTATGACTTTGTCGACTTCTGCAGGCTGAGGGATGAGTGCTTGACATTGCTTTGCTTGGAACGTCCACTGGTTTGGCGTCGGCGTCGAGTCCTCTGACATTGCCAATGGGTGCCGCCGGTGGATCGAGTGGTTTGGTCACCGGCTTCAAGGTTCCAGCGCGATATCTTGAGGGTCCTCTGCTCAGGAAGGAGCGGCTAGAGTTGCCGCTCGCGAAGGGCAACTTGATGTTGGAGTATGCCCACGAGTGCATCAGCTATTTGAAGGTACTCCTTTGTTGATCTCTGATCCTATTTTTTCTTTTAAGACTTGTTGATTTACTCCCTTGTCTTTTAGGATGTTGCTGCGGGTTCTCAGGAGAAATCAGATCTTCTGAAGAAAGCTGAGATTGAATTGGAGAAGCATCACTCTCAAAAGCTCCAGCTTTTGCCGAAGATTGACGCCATCAATGCTGACAAGCTAAACGACTTTCAAGCTTTTGCGTCTGAACGGGAGAAACTTGAGCAGGAGATCCTCAAGCTTCAAGCTAGGAACAAGACCCTGAATGCTTCCAAAGCCGGTGAGTTCTTTTGCCTTTGTTTCCAGATTTAGACAGCTTTTTGGTAGTATACTTAACTTTTTGTCTTCCACTACTCTTTAGCTCTGTCCAAACAGGTGGATGTGCTTAAGAAGGATAAGACCCACATGGAGTCCCTTGTTTATGCCGCCAATGAAAAGCTGGAGAAGTTCAATGATCTTCAGACTAAGCATGACAGGCTTGGTCTGTCATATCTTGATAAGCTGATAGAATGTGGCAAACTTCAAACGAAGCTAAAGGATGCTGATGCTGAGGCGCTACAGTGCCTTGCTACGATAAAGGATCTTGACGAGAAATATCAAGCTTTGGAGAAAGCTGCGGAGCTTGTTGCTGACTCCTTTGATCGCTGCTGGAGAGAATCCTCGGTCTCTTATCTAAAGGTTGGATAAAGCTCCTTCAAAGTTCGCTGCTTATGTGCAAGAGACTTGCTGCTTCCTTTCAAATAAGATGCTTGCCATTATGCGATCTCTTCATCCTGATGCTAGTCTAGGTGCCGTTCCTGGAGGCAAAGCACATGATTGTTCTGAAGATGAATTCAAACAGCTTTTGAGGGAGACCAAACCATTGGCAGCGGAAGTTGTCGAGAAGCTTCAGCTTTTTGAGGATAACGATGAAGAGTAGTCTTGCTACTATTTGCCATATGTAAAGCTGAAAACTTGTAGTCTTTTGTGGAAAACAATGTGGATAGTTCTTGATGTGGTTTGTCATCATTTATAACCTGCTTTCGTAAACTCTTTAATAGTTTTTGAATAGGCCGAGCCTGTTCAGGGAGTTTTCCTTTCACTTTGGACCTGTTTTCTTGAAACAAGTTCTCAAAGGTCCTGAATTAGTGGTGCTGCTGTAAGGCCAGCGTACCTCATCGAAGAACTTCTCGCTTGAAGTAGCTCATAATTGTGAAAAAAGTACTCGGAAGCCTTGGATAATTTTTTGTAAAGATCTTGTGTTTACTTGGATGGTCAAGCCTTTTTTTTCGAGTTTTCATGTTTCTCGCTTGGGCATTTCTTTTCTTGGAAGAAGCACTCAAAATCCTCAAATTATGATTTTAGGACTAGTTCTTTCGCTTAAACTTGCTTTCTTGAAGACAAGTACTCGAAGAGCCTGAAACCAACTAATGCTTTGTCTCAAGAGACTAGCATAGTTTGATAGGAACTTCTCGTTTGATCCTGCCCCATGCTTGTGGTGCAGGGACTCGGAAGTTCTTGGATAAATTTGTTATCCGTGATTTTTGTCTTGGACTGAGGTGCCAGATGACGATATGATATTGCTTTGTCCTTGAATATACAATATTTACAAGATATCTCCTCTGTCCTTTTAAGCGTAGAAACGTTGTAGGTGTTCTATATTCGAAGAATTCGGCTCCTCGACTCCTTGCGTTTGAAATCTAATGATCCTAGGCCAGTGACCTTAGATATGATGAACGGTCCTTCCCACCTTGACATCAACTTGTGTAGCTCTGCAGTCTTTTGGATGCATCATAGGACTAGGTCGCTGATGTTGAAAGCTCTTTGTTGGACATTTCTGTCGTGATAACGACGTACTCCTTGAGTGTAGTGAGCTGACCGGAGAAGAGCTGCGTAGCATTCCTCCTCGGATAGATCAATTTCTAGCTGTCTTGTTGTGTCTGCCAGTCCTATGCCTCTACTTGATAAGAATTGAACATGATGTATACAGGAAAGATTGCTTCCTAACCATAGACTAAATAGTATGGAGTTTGTCTTGTGGGCTTGCAAGGTTGAGTTCTTAGCCCCCAGACTACATGAGGTAGTTCATAGTTCCATTTTCCTCCATATTTTTTGTTGTACTCGAATAGTCTTTTCTTGAGTCCATCTAGGATCAGCCCATTGGTACGCTCGACTTGACCGTTGGCTTTTGGGTGTGCCACTGACGCTTGCTTGGTTTCGATTCTGCTTCTGTCGTAGAAATCCAAAAATTCATGGCTGTTGAAGTTGGATCCTAGGTCTGTGATGATGCTATTAGGCATGCCGAATCTGTGCATGAGTTCGATGAGGAAGTCGACTGCTTTTCCGCCTGTGATGGAGGTGATAGGCTTGACTTCGATCCATTTTGTGAACTTGTCGATAGCCACCAAGACGTGCGTGAACCCTCCTGGAGCAGTTGTTAATCTGTCCACCATATCTAGTCCCCAGCAAGCGAAAGGCCATGAAGGGGGTATTGCAATAAGGTTATGAGCAGGAACATGTTGCTGTCTTCCAAAGAATTGACAACCTCGGCATTTGCGGACTAAGTCTTCTGCGTCTGCTAGAGCTATTGGCCAATAGAAAGCTGCTCTGAAGGCTTTTCCAACCAGGGTCCTTGATGCAACGTGATTCCCGCAAACTCCTAAGTGTATTTCTTCCATGATTTCTCTTCCTTCTTGTCTGGTGACGCACTTCATTGCTACTCCAGAATATAATCCTCGTCGATATAATTCATCTCCAATTAGTAAGTAATTCTTGGATCTTCGGACGAGTTGTTCTGATTGAGTTTTGTTAGCTGGAACCGTCTTGTTTTTGATGTACTCGATGAAGGGTGTCCGCCAATCTTCTTTTATGATCCGAACCATTCGATCTGAACTATGTTCAGGATCTTTACCTTTTGCCTTTTGGTCTATGGTTCTTTTGTAAAGTTCTTGAACGAATACTCCGGCGGGTACTTGTCCTCGAGTAGATCCTAGCTTGGATAATACGTTGGCGGTAACATTGTCGTCCCGTGCCACCCAATGGTACTCGAGTCCTCTGAATTTGTTCTATAATTTACGCACATCTGCGCAATATGCATCCATATTTTCTTTGTTACGGTCCCACTCTTTGTTGACTTGGTTGATCACCACTGAGGAGTCGCCGTAGACTAGTAGACGTTTGATTCCGAGTGATATCGCGAGGCGTAGACCATGCAGCAGAGCTTCATACTCCGCCTCGTTGTTTGATACTTCCCAGAAAATTTGCAAGATGTACTTGAGTTGTTCACTTTTTGGTGATATGAACAAGACGCCTGTGCCGGCTTCTTCGAGTTTGAGGGATCCATCAAAGTACATGATCCAATGCTCGGGCTTAACAGCTGGTGTCGGAGCTTGGTTTTCATACCACTCTACCATGAAGTCGACTAGTGCTTGAGATTCAATGGCTTTCTTCACTTTGAACTCGATGTTGAGTGCTCCTAGTTCCACTGCCCATTTAGAAATCCGACCGGTGGAATCTGGATTATGTAGAATTTCTCCGAGCGCATAATCCGTAACAACCAGGATTTTGTGTGCATCGAAGTAGTGCCGTAGCTTCCTTGATGTAATGAGCAAGGCGTAAAGTAGTTTTTGTATCGCGGGATATCGAGCTTTGGACTCCGAGAGTACTTCACTGACAAAGTACATCGACCTCTGCACGGGGAATGCATGGTGGTCCTCAGGTCTTTCCACGACTTGTGCGGTGCTCACCACATTTCTGGTATCTGAGATGTATAAGATTAGAGCTTCTTCTTCTTGAGGAGCTGTAATGATCGGTGGAGTTTGTAGATGTTTCTTCAAATCATGAAGTGTCGCATCTCCTTCTGTCCACCGGAAACCGTCTTGCTTCTTCAATAGTTTGAAAAAAGGGAGCCCCCTTTCTTCAAGTCGAGAGATAAATCTGTTCAGAGCTGCCATGCATCCTGTAAGCTTTTGGATGTCCTTGACTGTCCTGGGTGCTTTCATGCTTGTGATGGCATTGATCTTCTCTGGATTTTCTTCGATTCCTCGATAAGCCACAATGAAACTGAGTAATTTTCCCGAAGGGACACCAAATACACATTTGGTGCGATTGAGTCTCCATCTATACTTTCGAAGTGAATTGAAAGTTTCTTCGACATCTGTGATGAAGTTGTGTGGATTCCTTGTCATAACGACTACATCATCCACATAGGCTTCGACATTGCGATGCAATTGGTCCTTGAAGCAGAGTTGAATGGCTCGTTGATAGGTTGCACCGACATTCTTTTGTCCAAAGGACATGGTAGTGTAGGCATATGCTCCATATGGAGTGATAAAAGCAGTCTTAATTTGATCTTCTTCCTTCAGAGCAATATGATGGCATCCAGAATAGCAGTCTATGAAGTAAAGTAAGACTGAGCCTGCAGTTGAATCGACGACTTGGTCGATTTTTGGAAGTCCGAATGGATCCTTGGGGCAATGCTTGTTTAAATCTGTGCAGTCGACGCACATCCTCCACTCGTTGTTCTTCTTGCGAACTAAGACTGGATTGGCTAACCACTCGGGGTGGAAGACTTCTTTTATGAAATCGGCTGCACATAGTTTTGCAATCTCAATTTTGATAGCTTCTCTCTTGTCTTGGGCCAATCGTTGTAGTCGCTGTTTCTTTGGCGTGGCCTTTGGATCCACATTTAAGGTATGCTCGATCAGTTCCTTTGGCACCCCTGTCATATCTGCTGGTTGCCAAGCAAAAATGTCTCGGTTAGCCTGAAGGAAACTGACGAGCGCGCTTTCCTATTTAGGATCTAGTCTTGCTCCGATCGTAGTTGTCTTGGATGGTTCTCCTTCCTACAACTCGATCTGCTTGGTTTCGACCTCCTTGAGCATTGTTACTTTAAAAGGACCAGGCTCCTGTGTTGGAATATCCAGGCTGGTCTTTTTCAGCTTCTGTGCTGCTGCAAATACTTCAGCCATTGAGCCGGGAATTTGAGTAGTTGAAGCGAGTTCGACTGCTTCCCTATTGCAATCGTATGACCGCCTGAGATCTCCTCGAAGTGATAAAACGCCATGTGGTTCGAGCATCTTGCGAATGAGGTACACGTAATGAGGTACTGCCATGAATTTTGCCATGGCTGGTCGTCCCAGAATTGCATGGTAGGAAGTCTCGAAATCTGCCACTTCAAAGGTGATGAATTCTGTTCTGTAGTTTTCTCGAGTCCAAGAGGTAAGGCCGCATTGCCAAGAACTATTCCGTAGAAAGGAGATTTGGTGGAAGTGAGCATATTTGAGATGTCCAGTCCCATCTTCTTTAAAGTATTTGTGAATAGGACATTGAGACCAGCTCCACCGTCAATGAGTACTTTGGTTAACTTTGAACTAGCTACTGTCGGATCTAACACAAGTGGCAATCGTCATGCGTCGGCGTAGCTTGTCTACTGGTCTTCTCTTGTGAAAGTAATCGGAATTTCCGAGTACTTTAGGTATCCTGGAACAGCAGGTTCAACTGACATGATTTCCCTTAGAGTGAGTTTATGTACTCGTTTTGATGGAAAACCGTGCTCTCCACCCATGATAACCATGACAGTCTTCTCTGCGCTCTGAAATTTGTCCTGCTTGGTCTTATCTTCTTCTTCTGCCTTGTCCTTGCCTTTGTGTCTTTTGCGTTTGTCGTTCACTGGGAGTCCAAAGGCTTTTCTAAGGCTGTAGCAGTCCCAGGCTGTGTGTTTTTGGTTTGGGTGCCATGGGCATTGCTGTTGTTGTAGGGCCTTCTCGAAGTCTCTATTCTTCTTTGGCTGACCATGTGCATTTTGTCCGAGCGCTGCGATGATATCGTCTGGCTATCTCTTCCTTGGTATGCCTGGGAAATCGTGTTGATTCTTGTGATCATTGTTTTTCTTGTTGTAGCCTCATCTGCTTCCATACTTCGTGATCTCCCTATCTTCTTGGTCTGCCCATTCTTCAATCATTGCCCTTAGTGCTTGAATTGTTTTTGGCCGTTGATGACCGAAGTCCGAGTGGACAATTCTGCTGAATATTCCAGCTTGGAACAGGTCTATGATGTCACTTTCGGATATATCCACGACTGTATACTTTATATCGAAGAAACGCTGCATGTACTCTCTCAGTGATTCATTCTCCTTGTGCTTGCACATGGAGCTCGTGGCGAGTCCCTGGACGATCGTACATTCCTTGAAAGTTGGCGATGAATACTTGCTTAAGTTGTTCCCAGGAGTAGATTGAATTTCGAGGCAGGTTCTCGAACCACGTCAGGGGAGAAGTTTCCAGGGCTAGAGGGAAGTATCAACATTTGATCGCGTTGTTTCCTCCTGCACACTCAATTGCAGTCGAAAAAGATCTTAACCAAGATTCTGGAGAACGTTTACTGTCATATTTTTCGAAACCGACTGGTTTGAAGTTGGGAGGATAGATGGCCATCCTAATGTCCCTTGTCAGCATTGGGTAATCGTCGTCGTCTTGTTCCCTATCTAGCTGTTAGGAGTTGATGATAGAGCGGATGTTGCGTTGTCTATCCAGGTACTGTCGGAGGTCAGGTTGACCTTGTGCGGCTCTGTTGTTTCCACCTTGAAATCGGCTCCTTGCCAGTCGACTAGGGGCGCGGCTAGGTGTGGCATTCTTGCCTTTTGCATTGAACGCCCTTACTTTGCTGTTGACCACCTGACTTTTGACTGGAGCATTGTCCTTGCTTGCTTGAGGGATGGCACCTGCTGTGTCGAGTTGTTAGATCATTGTTTTGACTTGTTCGAGAGCTTTTTTGACCGCTGTTGTTTTGGGTAATGATCGTAGCTGAAACTGGAGCTCCATAGCGTTGGCCAAAGGAGAAACATATTGGCATGTCTGGACTGGTTCCTTGTTGACATTTTCTAGTCGACGACTTCGTGCGTTGAGTCGTCGTTGAGCTCTTTTTGCATTCTTGGATTCCCTTGATGCTTTGTGTGCTTCTGACTCTCCCTCCAATCCTTCTAAATCTGTGGATATTTGCTCTTCGAGTTCATTGGCGTAGCGTTCGTTGTCATCAACTGGATTAGCCATGGACAGCTTGCGCTCAGGGTCGAAGCTGGCGCTAGAGCTTGTAGTAGCAATTTCCGTGCCGCCTTTCGCTTCCAACGCAAGAGGTGCGCCGGACTGATATGGCAGATCGGATGTTAGAACCAAATCTATCGGCCCAAGAGTTGTCTTGCCAATTTTAGTCCTTTCATTGAAAGTGACTCGGACTGGTCTTCGACTTGGGTTTGGGTTGGGTGGGTGCTCGAACTACTCGTCGAAATCGAGTCGGACTCAGGGGAAATTTTTCGAGAAGAGTTCGAAAGCGACTTTGATTCGAGCGCTTGCCCCTTGACGATGTCAAATAGCCAAATTTCGTCAAAATTCTCTGCAAGCTCCTCCGCGCTTGGTGATGTCTTTCCTGATTGGAGTGGGTTGATGTCGTCGATCATCTTCTTGTGCTTGGTCCCAAGAGCAGCGTCTTCCCATACCATCTTGTTTTGTCTTGAAGTCGTCGAATTCTCCACGGGATTCTTGACGATCACCCCTACCTGGCGCGCCAGATGCCGGTGTTGTACCGGCAATCCCACCGAGGGGTATCCCTAGGTAGTAGAGTTTTGGTGGAGTGATCGTAGAATCAGGAACTCGACGATTACGTGACACGAGATTTATACAGGTTCGAGCCGCCAATTAGGCGTAATACCCTACGTCCTGTTGCTGATCTTGTATTACGTAGGATGAATATGAGTACAAGCTTGTCTTATCGATCTATGATCAGTAAGTCTAGTCGTGATTCTCTCTATTCTGTAGATTGATGTCCTATTGGAAAGTATTGAGTTGAACTTGTGTGTTGTTTTGAGAGGGGTCTCTGCCCAACCTTATATACTGGTTGGCAGGGTTACAAGAGTGGAATCCTAGTCTAATTCGAGTAGTAACCCGAGCAAGCCTCGCTATGCGAGTGCTTTCCTTATGTCGACTAGTTTCAATATTTCTTAGAGTCATGTGTTGCCTTGCGCCACGGTCTCTACTCGTTGCCATATGCTCCTTTGGAGTTCTTCCTGCGTCCGTGTGGGCCCTAAGCCTCTATGTCCGACAATCGTTGCTTGTTGCTTGGATCGTGGCATATGGCTGGTGCAGGGGGGACCAAAGGAAGAATTTGAGATGGGCCGGGGCACAACTTCAGAACTTCTAGATGAATGCAGCTTGAATATGGTAAAAAATTGTATTTTACCTTGACATCAAAATTATGAGTGAGGGCCTGTGCATTGCCTTCACCAACTGTAACGTAGGTCCGCCCCTGTGCAGGTGCTTTGTTGCCCATGTTCTCTTTGATGGCGGATACTTGGCCATCATTGCCTTGTGATGGTTGCTTCACTTTTGACGGATGCTTTGCCTTCTTGGTGCTTTTTTTGCGAAACATACGTAGACGCTCGTAAACACATGCACACTCAACCTTATGACATACATGCACACAACACTAACCCATGAGCACCTCCGAGAGACTGAGCCGGCAGATCCTCGAAATTGACGAAGTCACTATTGACACCTTGCTATCTACATGGACATATCGCCTGTCACTAAAAAAATAGCATTGTTTTAATCATGGAACAAATCCAAGAAAAAATGAGCATTAGTGCTAAGTCGATAACTTGAGCCCTAGTGACCTAGTTTCACCAGAAAAAATATTACTACTTGAGATATGCTCAGTTTGATGCATGGTTGGGTGGATGCTTTGCCACCGTTGTTTGTTGGGCGTATACTTGACCGCTGTAGTCATGCTGCCTGGGTGGATGCTTTACCACCTTTGTTGTGTACGGGTACTAGTAGGCAATCTTGTCAACCATGTATTTTTTGCAGGTCTAGATGTTTTTGGTCGTCGTTAGGTTAAAAATATTGTTTTTTTTTTTTGCATGGCACAACCCAAAACACTAGTCACGTTAGTCCCCAATAATAAAGCTAAGCGTCTACATTTGTTTAAGCTCGAATATATACAAGCTCTACATATGTTTATTTACGGAGAGACTAGAATTTAATATGTCTATTTTAATTCATTGAATACTAATTTCTTTGTGAAACATACATCAGCCAAGCGTTGGTTTATTTGGGCAATATATGGCCAATAATGGACCGAACAGAACTCGAGGACGAGAGCGAAGCCTGCTGGTCCAAAAATAGCTATAGAGATGGTTGGTCAGGCAGGCTAGGTGATGGATGAGCATGCCACAAACATAGCAGTGCGAAGCCCGTCAGCAGCAGGTATATAAAGGTGGGGAGAGGGATGAGTGAGCAAGACACACACAGAGGGAGAGAAATAACCAAAGGCAAATAAAATGGCCTTCACCGACAACGCCATGAGAGCCCTGTTCCTACTGGCGCTCGTCTGCGCGGCGCAAGCTGGCGGGAAGAAGGACGACGCGAAGAAGGACGACGCGGGAGGCGACGCCAAGGGTGGGTCGTGTCCCGGCGGGACGTGCGACATCACCAAGCTGGGCGCGTCCGGCGATGGCAAGACGGACAGCACCAAGGCGCTGCAGGAGGCGTGGGCATCGGCCTGCGGCGGCTCCGGGAAGAACACAATCCTGATCCCTAAGGGCGACTACCTGACGGGCCCGCTCAACTACACGGGTCCGTGCAAGGGCGACGTGACCATCCAGGTTGACGGCAACCTGCTGGCATCCACGGACCTGAGCCTGTACAAGGGCAACTGGATCGAGATCCTACGCGTGGAAAACCTGGTGATCACCGGCAAGGGCACGCTGGACGGGCAGGGCCCCTCCGTGTGGAGCAAGAACTCGTGCGCCAAGAAGTACGACTGCAAGATCCTGCCCAACTCGCTGGTGCTGGACTTTATCACCAAGGGCGAGGTGTCCGGCATCACGCTGCTCAACTCCAAGTTCTTCCACATGAACGTGTTCCAGTGTAAGGACGTGGTGATCAAGGACGTGACGGTGACCGCCCCGGGTGACAGCCCCAACACGGACGGCATCCACATGGGCGACTCGTCCGGGATCAGCATCGTCAACACGGTCATCGGCGTCGGCGACGACTGCATCTCCATCGGCCCGGGGAGCACCAAGATCAACATCACCGGCGTCACCTGCGGCCCGGGCCACGGCATCAGCATCGGCAGCCTGGGGCGGTACAAGGACGAGAAGGACGTGACAGACGTCTCGGTCAAGGACTGCACTCTCAAGAAGTCCACCAACGGCCTCCGGATCAAGGCCTACGAGGACGCCGCGTCCGTGCTCACCGCCTCCAAGATCCACTACGAGAACGTCAAGATGGAGGACGTCGCCAACCCCATCATCATCGACATGAAGTACTGCCCCAACAAGATCTGCACCAGCAGCGGCGCCTCCAAGGTCACCGTCAAGGACGTCTCCTTCAAGAACATCACCGGCACCTCCTCCACCCCCGAGGCCGTCAGCCTGCTCTGCTCCGACAAGATCCCCTGCAGCGGCGTCACCATGGATAGCGTCAATGTCGAGTACAGCGGCAAAAACAACAAGACCATGGCAGTCTGCAAGAACGCCAAGGTCACCGCAACCGCATCACTCAAGGAGCTCGAATGCGCCTGATGATCGAATGAACGCTACCTAACCTCCCTCCTCCAATCCATTAATTGCGTGCTATATTCTACTTTCTTGCTTGATTGTATTTCTCTAAGGATCGTAGTCAGGAGGCATGGAATAACAATGTGTGCCACACTAACAATGTGTAAAGCACCGACGACAATGTATCCCATGCATGTACTCGAGCTCTAGTAGTCATGCCGATTTTTTTTTTGGCAAAAGCTAGACATATACTACTATAACACTATATGTATTACTAGTGCTTGGGTGAGTTGTGACCAGTCAAAGTCTCAGACAATTGATTCAACTGGGACCCATTTCTACAAGAATTGTTGACATGTCATTTCCTGGTTCTCTTTCTAAATATATTTTTCAAAATAAAAATATATGCACAAATACTATTATAATATACCTCATCACCTCTATAGAGAGTAATATATGTGATAATTCACATCTACGGTCACTTCGTGAATACTTGCAAAGTCATGCATAAAGTTATTGTGCTATGCAACTCATTCCTCATCGCGTTGTCTCGTTCCTCAGCAGATTCTTAAAGGCTTGTTTCCACACTTGAGCAATGCCTTGCAGTCATGAAACATGTAGACCAGTGGAAGCAAGATGGCCAGTGTATGGAAGGGCTTACGAGGTTTTATCACGTACAAGTAAGAAGATATGTGGAAATCGAGGGTGTCATGGAGATGAGAAACTAGACGAGAGGTAATATACAACCACATCCACATGCATGGAAAGGTAAATAGATATGGCTATGGCTGTATTTGGTAGCAAGAACAGAAATTATATAGAGCCCCAACGAATACAAAGAGAAACAAGCAAAGAGAATTTTGTAAAAGCCAAGGGGATGGTCACCACCATGAGGCAGCAAAATTGTTGTTCTTCTAACATTGGATCGAAGCAATACATTTCCTAGACTTCACGTGCAACATATGATGATGATTTTATGATCACTGTGGCAACATAAAGTGGAGCATCCATTCACACATTAACAAATGTGGTAGAGGCGGAGCGATGGGTGTACTTTAGCCATTTGATAAGCTGTTGTGATTTGAGGTACTAATGGTGATGGCATTTAATTTGGACTTATATGTGAATGCTCTAAGAAGAATCCTGATTTTTTTAAAAAACATGGAGCTATAATGATGATGAAGAGACCAACAACGGCATGACATGACCATCATGGAGGGGTAATACGATTTAAAACTAAAAGACAATGAGATTGTGCATAATTTAGAGAGTATGATAATGACGATGAAAAAAATGTTGATGCAACCATGGAGAAATGCACCTTAACACATAATATAGGAACAATTACGCTAAAAGAAAAAAGGAAGAAAATGTCATCATTTTTCAGATTCTGAGAGGGTGATAATGTCGATCATGGAGAAAATAAATTTCTAATTATTTTTGAAGCTGAATGGCAGGAGAGACCCCTACAATTTCTCTATTATATTTGAAAGACTATATGTACATTTTACAAGGATAAAATTCTAAAAACCACTTATCTAGATATTCTATAAAGAATCACACGCGCGCGCGCACACACATGCACGCGCGCACGCACACTCTCTCTAAAATATATTCATATATAAATCGTTATATTACTTGAGTAAATATCAATTTTTAAATATATAAGGTATTCTCTTTTCTTAAAAGTACATGTTTCAGAAAGATACGCCACTGAATATGATAATGAAGAAAATCAAAGATGATACCTGGAATATTACATCGGAACAACTAAACACAACTATTTTATAGCCATTTATTTTTTTAATAAAACACCTATTTAGCATATAAAAGGCTAGATATCCGCGCTATTAACGCGGGCATCTTGCTAGTTACTATTTTGATAAAAATAAATACTCTTATATGAGCCATGACGCTCAATTTCTGAATACTAGGGGTATATTGCCCCTGAGGTGTATCCTCAATGACGTTTCGTAGATTACTTTAAAGAAAAAGCTATATGGGCTGGACACTAAAACTACAACCGTTGGCGGCCCGCTGTATATTAAGGTGGTGGAGCGAGCCCAACATAACCTACTGCAGCCCAGGGGAGATTAATGATGCCGTACATGTATTTTTAGTTTGTTTTTAAAAGTTTTAAAGTGTAATAACTTTCTTCTAAAATGTCCATTTAAATTCCATGCGCATCACTGTACAGATCTACAAAACTAGATGCATGATGCATATATTTTGATATACTCCCTCCGTCCCCCTTTATGTGTCGCGGAAGGAATAGTATGGCGTGCCTTTTTATTTGTCGTCAACACGGATCCACGATTTGTTTACGCCCCCACCCACCGACGCCCACTCACATCCTCGCTCTCTCTCTCCCCACTCGACCGGCCCTCCCTGGTCTGAATCCCCCCTCCTCTCTCTCCGTCGCGCTGCCCCCTCCGGCCTCACTCGCGCTCGCCGCCGGCCGGCCTCCTCCAGCCTCGCCCGCCGCTGGATCCACGCACGCCGAAGCGGGAGCGGCGGCGTGGCAAGCCGGCCGCGGGGTCGGAGCTCCAACGCCGGCCGGCCGCGCGGCCCTGACCGAGGGCGCCGCCGTCGCAGGCACCTCGGCTGTGACCTGCCTGGAGGACGAGTCCTGCTGCAGCTGGGAGGTACTCTGGAACACCTTGCGTCTTGCCGATGCTGCTGTCGCCGCAGATGGACACGACGGCGTGCCAGGAAAAGGCATCGCCTAGGAGGAGGTGCGCACCTCGAGCTGCACCAAGGAGGAGGTGGACGCGATCCTGATCTAGTGCGGTCGCCTCAGCCGGAGCTCATCGGCGTCCGGGAAGGACCCCTTGGGGGAGCACGGCGGTGGGCACTAGAGGTACGTCGGATCCAAGCGGAGCTACGACTTCGACCACGAGAGGAGG
This sequence comes from Urochloa ruziziensis, assembly GCA_015476505.1. Lineage (NCBI taxonomy): Eukaryota > Viridiplantae > Streptophyta > Magnoliopsida > Poales > Poaceae > Urochloa > Urochloa ruziziensis. Next base: position 15,567,774 of record CM027126.1, on the reverse strand, counting down.
GACGGAGGCGACGACGAGTGCGATTGGGGCAGGGAGGGGGCCGCGGTGCCCAGGCCTTCCCCGCGCCGCCGGATGCCGGAGCGGAAGCGGTCTGTGAGCTACGACGGCCGCACCAGCGGTGGGAGAGGGAGCCGGTCGCCGGTGCGCAGACGTCGCCTCCGCGGTCCGCCATGTCCGCGAGCTCGCCGCTCTGGCAGCCGCTCGCGCCGGCCCCACCGCCCGCGAGCTCGTCGCTCGCCTCGGCTCCCGCCGCTCGTGAGCTTGCCGCTGGCCGCCGCTCGAGGACGGTCTCGCCGCGGGCGTCGGCCCCGCCGCCCGCAAGCCCGCCGCTCGCGCCGACCGCCATGAGCCACAAGTTGAGTACTAATGGCATGGCATGTCTATCCAATCTAGGGGCATTAGGGTCTTTTCCTCTTTGTGTTGGGAACCGTATTTTTTTTGTCCAGCGACAAATTTTTTTGTCCAGCGACAAATAAAGAGGGACGGAGGGAGTAGTTTTTATAAACTGGCAACTTATGTTACATAAATGTACAGTAGCTAATAAATGTACAGTAGCTAGTTATGCAGTCCCAACTCATAGAGTCTACGGATAGTTTTCATGTCGCTACATAAGCCAAAAATCACTATAGAAACTACACTCAACAACCTATGATTTCTTGATGTGGATTGTTAATAAATGCATCATCTTTCCTCTATACCAATCATATTTACTCTTTATCTATCATGAAGAAACCATCATCTCCCCAATGCAAAGTTTGGTAGTGTCTAGTGCATAGGTTCTCGTGTAGACATTGGGTCTCATGCAAGACCCAGTTTCTTCCTCTCTCTACTCTCTTTCTTATTTCATACAGTGCCACATAAGCTAAAAGTCCTACGTGGCAATCTGGTTAATGCTATGAAAACTATCCTAGTTGGAGGGTTGTGACTGCCCTTAATGATATAGTTACTTATGGGTAGACCTACCAATAAAATGTATGCATAAAGTGCTACAGAAACATTTTTTTACCTAGCATTGTTACCTACATTTAAGAAAGTTGTCACATTTTTCTCTAAATAAAGCGATACATTGTAAGTGGGAACTGCTGGCGCCCAGACGTCCAATGGAATTTTTTCCATCGAACGGGCGTTGCAACATTGAAAATACATATTTGCAACATTGGGAATGCATGTTTGCAACATGTATAAATTACGTACTGAAACACAGTGAAACAACTGGGTGCAGCGAGTAAAATTCCCGCCGCAACATCGGAGCTCTGTTGCATGCACCATCGTTATATACAGTACAATTTGTGCAACATTGAAACAAACATATTGCAACATCAAAGAACAGTTTCTAAAACATGGAAAGTCGTCGTTTGCAACACTGAAAACTGCGTGCTCCCAACTCTCAGCCACGCGCGGCCGCAGTCAAAACCTCTCGATGAAAATGCAACATCCGGATAAAACACTTGCAACATCCGTGTGAAATATATGCAACATTCACAACATCTAGATCTATTTTTGCAACAACGTGGAATAGTTGCAACATTTTTTTAAAACATTGAAACACGTGAAACATACATTTACAATATGCAACAGACCCTAGCGAAAAAGAGTAGAATTGCACAGGTGGATGGAGGAGGAAGAGGATGGCGAGCAGGGAGCTCGTCGCCGGGGCACCACTCAAGGGAGCTCGCCCGTGGGGAGCTCGCGCCTTCGGGGGACCTCGTCCTCATGGGGAGCTCACGCGCCGGAGGACTTCAACCATGTTGTGCCTCCAAGCAAAGCTCCACCATAGGCAGCTCCGTGGGGAGCTTGCACCCTTCTTCGCTTCTGCATGATTCTGGTCATTGAGGCCGCCACTTCTTCCAGCCAGCAGCCAAATGCGCGCACAACGCGGGAAGGAAAGGGCCGTTCGCGCTGGTGTGTGGCGGCGCAGCGACGGCAGGGCGCGGGGAGGACGACGAGGAGCAGCGACGGAGAGGGATGGGGAGGGAGAGCATGCGGACAGGCGAAGAAGCAGCAGGACACGCTGCCGCCCCCGCGTGACGCTCGCCGCCGGCCTTGCATGCCGTCCCAGGCTACGCTGCTGCAGGAGTGGGGGCTCGCTGCCGTCCTGCACGGGGCTCATCATCAGTGGTCTCTCTTCCTCGGTGTGGGCCAGTCGAAATAGTGAAGGGAAATGCAAGCAACTGAAGTCGGATGGGAGGATAACGTTTTGGGCTAAAAATAAATACTTGGATAAGATTGTTTCACGTCACCGTCCGGAGAAGTAACACGCGTCGGACGTCTGCATACTAGCATTACCGTATATAAGTTGTTCCATATTCTTTTTGTGACCGACATTCGGGTAATATGTACTAAAAGATTGCTGCAAAGGCTTTGGAACATCAATTTTGCAATTTTTGGCTATTTGCCACATCGAACTTTATATTTGTGACCCAAAATGCAATCTACATGCCCTGCACCGTGGCAAAATACACCATGTGGTGTACACGTGACCGTAGACGCACATCCTTGACAAGTTCATGTATCTATTCACATGTTTTGCAACTTGTTATGTTCGATGTGGCAAATAACAAAAAATTGCAAAAAATTATGTTCCAAAGCCTTTGCAGCAATCTTTTAGTACATATTACCCGAATGTCGGTCACAGTTTGTTAGTTGTGTTGGAAAAAAAAAGAGAAAAAGATAAAAATCTTATCAATGGATACCTACTTGTCTAGATTTTTTTTTTCCGAGACTAGATCGTATTAGCAAATGCGTGCACATCTTGGAACGCTAATAATTGAGTAGTTTCTATTTCTCTTAAGTTAGAATTGGTTTCGGAGTACTAATGGGAGGGTGCACACTAGGGGTCCCTTTTTAGTTTGTTCAAATTCTGAAATTTGAATCATGGATAACATTTGACCCGTTGTCCTTAATTTGGTTTGTTCGCTGTAGTATAAAAATGTAGTGGTCCGCAATATATATATGTGGCATGTCACTATAGCAAAATACGGTCGATGGTGTACATGTGAGCGTACATGCACACGCTTGACAAGTTTGCACATCCATTTGCACGTTTTGCAACTTGTTGAACCGAAGTGATACAACCATATAAGTTGTTTATAAGTTGTTGTATAGTGAAAGCAATTTACTCTTATTTTTACAACAACAGCTACAGAAGGACTAATTATCTAGACATACATCAGCAGTCATTCTATTGATATATTTTTTTTACATTGTCCCAGACATTAGCTACATGTAATCAAGAAGATAACAAAATTGTAAGGATAATATAGTACCCAAAAGAGAAACTATTATTATGTCAGATCTGTACAGCTTGTCGCCAGGATCGTTTCTTTAACAATCCCCTGAGAAACTATTAGCTGTAGGAAAAATATATCATGAAATAAGCAGAACAATAGCACTAATCCAAAACACAAATGTACCTTTGTGATTAAAAATTATACTGTTTTTCAATAGATCGACAAAATGCTAGCAAGCTTACCGGTGCAGTTAGACTTTCTTGTTGTGGCTAGTTTTACTTCAATGCCAGATCCACAATACCATGCGTGATTCAGCTGAGAGAAAGAGCACTTCTGGGAGCAGGCAGAACCACTTTTCCTCCTTTGTCAGAAAAGCTACTGATCTTAGTTCATCTGGTACTGTCATTTGGCACTGGCAGTTTGAGCAGGTGATTGGAGTGATATATCTAGCTCTTTGATCGAATTATTTAGCTTCGCTTTCTCATTTACCGATTCCTTTTTAGAAGCTTTATCATTTTCTGATTCTTTCTTGCAAGCTTCCTCATTATCAGATTTATTCTTTGTTTTCTCTGTTTCTGCTTCCTTCTCAGCTTTCTTCTTTTCAAGGTCCAATTGCTTACTATTCTGTTCTGATTCCTTCTGAGCTTTCTTCTTTTCAAGGTCCAATTGCTTACTATTCTCTTCTGCTTCCTTCAGGGCTTTCTTCTTTTCAAGATCCAGTTGCTTACAGTTCTCTTCATGGGAGCGTGTGAACAATCTCACAAAGTTTTGGAGTGTTGTAACTACTGCCATAACACAGGGAAAACATTTGTCAATAAAAATATGCAAAGAATAGCAGTCTCCAACCCATAAATAAACCGAAAATATTTCCAGGACAATAGGCGGGCAAGTGCACCTTGCTCAAAAGGACATCGCGCTGGGTCTTCTCCAAAATAAAGTGCTAATGCATCTGCATTTCGGCCCTGCAGATGTTGAAATAACAGAGCTTAGAAGAAATTTCGAATTGCAACCTGAATAAGCAATTCCAATAACAAAACTAATGATACTTGGGGCCGGAGTGGGGTGTAAATAATAAATAGGCAATTCCAATAACCAGAGGTTAGTTAGCCTATGGCAACCAATTACAAACTTGCAGCTTTTTATCAATTTCACATCCACCACACTTCGATGGTTGTCAAATAACCCCTAATTCTGTTCTACGCTTTTTACAGCGCTTGTGCAGTTTGCATTGTGGCATAGTATCAGACGCATGGCTTACAACATCTTTAGGACCATTTAATCAAACCAATCATTCCATTTTTCTTGCTTGAAGAGGGTGAATCCACACAAGGGGAAAGTAGTGAGTGCACAATATCAATATGAATTATTGAATTGGACTACATGGATGCTTAATATCAGCATGCCACCCTTGAAGCCATACAAGCGCATACATCATGCTTCACCAAGGTGCGGAGCCGCAGATCCGCCAGAAGGCGCCACCAGCAGCGTGCCCATGCCCAAGAACGACGGCTTGGCAAGCCCACGCGGCCTCACATCCCGGTGGTGCTCACTGGCCGCTGCTTCAACTATCTGTCTCTCAAGCTTACCGGGTGGCACAGTGCCGGCTACCAACCAGGTGTCTACGTTGTCATGGGCTGCGGCATCTCGCCCGCGGCTGCAAGCAGCCGCACTGCCCGACGAGTTTCCCCTCATCCAAGGCCGGTGGGCGGCAATGCTTGCGCCACGACGCCTCCCTGCCAATGACGAAGGATTGTGCCGTGCACGGCTCTACTCCCCCTACACCAGTGGCTCGGTGCTCGACGCGGAGTGAGTCGAGTCGCCGGCCAGACCAGTCCGGTCGCGCTCCTGGGCTAGCCACGCACCCTCGCGCACCTCAACGCGCCGCTTCCCCGTGACGCCACCAGCACAAACAGGGCCAGTAGCACCGGGGCCCGCACCGGGAGCAACACCGGACGGCGGGAGATGCCCTTGCTAAGTGTGCGACGCCAGAGCTGTTCCTCACTTGTTTCGACGGGATGGACGCCGAGGAGAGGCTATGCGTCGCGCCATTCAGGATCTCCCGAACACTAGTGGTGACTCCTCTCTAGTACAGCATCTCGCCTCGGGAACCTTCCTGGTGATCTTTGCTTCGCGTGCCAGGGACGGCGCCATGGGAGGTGGGACGGCAAGTCCGGTGACGCCACCGGAGTTGGCGCCAGGGATGAGTTCGCCGGCAACAGCGTCACCGCTGGCGGTCAAAGCGGTCTGGGCGATTCAGGCGCCGAGGCCTTAAACCAGTCAATCCCCACCATTGGAAAAGTGGGTGGAGACACGGTCTTGCTAACCCCAGTGCCTCCTCTGGACAGCTGCCCACGACCGAGCTATGGCAGAGGCCACGCCCACCACGAAGCATTTTCCAGATGTGAAAACAGGAAACAGACAACCAGGGGAAAGCACCCGAGGTACCCTTCTTGGATCTGGTACCCTTCCAAGAGCAATATCCAGCTAGGAGTGGACACGAGTCCCAAGTGATGGATCCAATGCTGTTCAGCTGAAGATGCCAGCGCCAGTTTTAAAGACGTCCAGGCGTCGGGCACGCAGCGTTGCGGCTCAGTCCAGCAACAACATAGCTGCCTGCCGAGCCGTCCAGCAGCGAGAGGCAGCAGCTGTGTCCCAACTTCAAGACAGCCTCGGCGCAGTGAGTCAGCCAGCAAGCGCACCAAGACACAGCCCAACCCAAGCCTCAAGGAAGCAAAGACCGCAACTGCAGCTTTCCTTGCTAGCGTGAGTCAGGCGCTACAGGTCTCGTTGGCGACCTTGTCAGGTAGTAGAGGCGGAAACGTGGCTGTTCTAGGTGCCACCACTTCAACAACTCCAGTCCGTCACAGTGGACGCTTGGCTAACGAGCTGCTGAACTCCACAGTTTGTGCCTCCAAGAAGGGAGAGGTCCTTGTCATGCACAAGTCGGGGGCTCTGCCCGCTGGATCCTGCACCTGGGGTAGCCTCGCCAAGATCTTGGAGCGGTGTTCAAGGGACCTCTAGATGCCAGCAGTTTTGCTGCGATTCGTGACATCTTCCTGGCGGCCAATGCACTCTCTGATGCGGACCTAGTGGCGCTGGCCATTCAGCTGACCGGGGCAATCGGCGTTTGTTGAAGGCCAGCAGAAGTAGTCATAGGCTCCTAAGACCAAGTATTAGCGTGATAGTGACTTTGCTCTTGGTTGTCTTGTTCGCCATATAGTCCCTAAATGTAACTCCAACCGTTTGCGTGTGCCCGTAGGCCCGCGTTGTAAACATTGCTTTCTTCCTAATAAAAGACACAGAGCTCTCCAAAGTATTCTAAAAAAAAAAGATGAAAAGGTTGTAGGTGTATTTTGGACAAACCTCCAAATTAAAAGGTAGGTTTTTTGTAATTTTCAAAAAAAAAATTATGGTCAAATTTTGAGAAAAAAAACAGGGCACAAATGGAATTTGATCAGAGGGAGAAAAGCATACCACATTAGAATAAAGTGAAGTCAAAGACCTAACTTCAGCTTCCGCACCAATGAGAAAATCCTTCAGTGTCTGCCCAAAAGGTAATAGATTAACCATTTGACTGTTATTATGGTAACTAGTTATGGTAATACATTAAAAAAATAGCATTGCAAGTAAAGGAGCTCACTGGTATCTACACATAGGTCTATAAACTGGCCAGGTGCACAAACAAGCCAGGTGCAGTTAACTGGTCCCAGCACCGGTTTGATAAAACATTATTTATTGCTGTGTGATAAAATTAATTGAAAAGATGGTCATGAGTGATGGCATCACCAACAAGAATCAGTTGCTTTAAATGCAGAGTCACAAACTATGGACAAACAAATGCCCTAGCCTAATCGCTTTGCCTGGGCCATTTGAAAGAAGCGGTGTTTGGTGTGGGTTCAATCCCTGCCAATGCTTGGAATAAAATGATATTTTACCATTTGCTTATGAAAATGTCCACATTCATGGTTTTCCAGTCACATCAGTCAACCTTGGTTTTCTAAATTTGCGCACTTAGGTGCATACAGCACTATAGTTATATAATTGCAGTTACTAAAGAGTGATTATTGAGATGCAGCAGCTGTAGTCACCTTGCGAAAGATCTCTGACACGGGACCATCATTTTCAGATGTAGTAAGTTCTTGCTCAACTTTCTCGAGTCCTTTATTTACAGCCTGCATTTCCTCTGCTAAAGACTTCAACTGTATCTGCATTATATCAGTTCACCAAGAACACAATCAGTAAACCACTCATGATCAATATTTACGGTCGCCAGATGCCCAAAACTAAATTTAATTTTACACCTTTGCCGCCAACTCTAAGCTAGCTAGGTCTTTTGCAAAATCTAGAAGTTCCGGAAGTTTTTCAGAAAGCACCTGCAACAACATGACTCAAACAGATTAATACACAATTCAAGCATATGTATAATGAATATAAATTTCTAGCCAGCAAAAAACAAAACTTGTAAGCTAATAGCTCTACTTAAATATAAAGTCACACACAAGAGATGACTATAGCAAATAGAAACACAAAGCAGGACATCAACACAGCACATGCTAAAAATCACATTGCTAAGTTTTTTTAGACAAATTACATTGCTAAGCTAGTACAGGATATATTGATCTTTCTACAAATAAGATATACAGTTCTGAAAGTGCATTGAGACACTAGAAATAAGAAATTGACCTCAATTAACAAATTGCAGCAATGGTTGGACAACCTAATGCTATTGGTAAATGATCCATGTAAACAAACATCTTAACTTTGAGAAGTGGGCACTCTGAAACCAGATTCATTTACACTTGCTATCTGTTCATGCCTTCCAATAAAAAAATAAAAAAAATAAAAAAAACTTGACCACATAACTCTTGAACAGTATGTAATATTTAATTAAGTATTTTTCACTTAGCTCAATTGGACAAAAAAACATAGTGATTCTTTAAGGAGAGACATTCCGGCACTCCAGGCAAGGCTAGCTTTAATTGAGGAAAAAATAAATTGACGAAAAAATTGCATGATGGAGAGATATAGGGAGCACAAGAAGGACTTGCACATGGTTTTCATTGACCTCGAAAAGGCGTCTGACAAAGTACCAAGAAATGTCATGTGGTGGGCCTTGAAAAAGCACAAAGTCCCAACTAAGTACATTACCCTCATCAAGGATATGTACAAGGATGTGATGACATTTGTCCAGACATGTGATGGCGACACTAGTGACTTTCCAATTAAAATAGGACTACATCAGGGGTCAGCATTGAGCCCTTATTTATTTGCTTTGGTGATGGATGAGGTCACAAGGGAGACACAAGGTGATATCCCTTGGTGTATGCTCTTTGCGGATGATGTGGTGCTAGTTGATGAGAGTAATGCATGGGTTAATAGGAATTAGGAAATTAGAGCTATGGAGGCACACGTTAGAGTCGAAAGGTTTCAGACTTAGTAGGACCGAGACCGAGTACATCATGTGCGATTTAGCGCGATTAGGCAGGAGGATGGAGACGTTAGCCTTGATGGGCAAGTGGTGGCCAAGAAGGATACTTTTCGGTATTTAGGATCGATACTACAAAAGGACGGAGACATTGATGAAGATGTTAGGCATAGAACTTCAGCCAGTTGGATGAAACGGCATCAAGCTTCTAGTGTCCTATGACAAGAGGGTGCCACAAAAGCTAAAAGGTAAGTTCTATAGGAAGGCGATTCGCCCGGTGATGTTATATGGTGCTGAATGTTGGCCTACAAAAGGGCTGTCCAACAATTGAGTGTAGCAAAGATGCGCATGTTAAGCTGGTTTTGTGGGCACACAAGAAGGGGTAGAGTACGGAACAAAGATATTCGGGATAGGGTCGGGGTAGCTCCAATCGAGGAGAAACTATGCAATATTAGTTGAGATGGTCTAGACATGTCCAACGGAGGCCTCCTGCGTAGATAATGTAAAGAGAGGTAGAAGCCGATCTAAACTGACTTGGGACGAGTCGGTTAAGAGAGATCTTATAGAGTGGAATATCTCCAAGGAATTAGCTATAGATAGGAGCACATTTCTTCTTTTGTTTACCCTACCTTCGGTCTTGTGTTGTTTTATGTCTCTCTTATCCATGTTTCTTTTGGGTTTCATCTCTAGCCTACCCCAACTTGTTTGGGACAAAAGGCTATGTTGTTGTTGTAAAAAAATGCATGATGATTACAAGATAAACCCTAAACCTGAATGATATATCAGCCAACTATCTTTGGATATTTTGATCCTACCTATACCCTAAATATGGAAGTTGTGCAATGAAACAAGGGTTTGAAAAAATAGTAAAAAACATAGCGAATAGGGGATTACCTTGGATAAATAGTGCATCAAAGTCATCTTATTGTTACGAGCACGGGTGTCACTTAGTTTGAGCAAGCTATCCAGCCTGAACCCAACAGCAGAACCTACAAAAACACAAAGGGGACTGTAATGTATTCATGAAGAATAAGAGCAAAAACAATTTAAGGATATGACACAAAGAAAAAAAAATAAGGCATGACAAATTTACTTAAGTAAAGTACAGGTTGTAACCAGAACAAATATATCCAGCCATAACTAAACATATTAATCCCTTCAAAAGAAAACTGGCCATATGATGTTGCACAATCATTAGGAAACATTAATTACAAATTAGGCTTCACAGCAGAATGGCAAGGAATAGTAATTTGAGTTGCAATGTTTTGAACCGCCCAAAATACAGCAGTAGTTCTCCAGTCCAACTAACCTTTGTTTCATAAGATAAAGTGTTCAGTCATGTCATGGGTCGAGGGTGCCTCAGGCAAGTACCAGCCCAACGAGGGTTAGCCCATGGCCCAGTAGGACCAACACGCCGGAAAAAGGGGCGTGCAACAGAGCACGTCCGCCGTCCAGAGTATGTCTAGGTTAGGGTTTAGGAAGAGTCCAGAAATAGTTCAGTTTACTGGTAAGTCAAGTCAGGTCCTCCACATAAATATGAGGGGAGATGCATGCAATGGAATAAAAAAGATGAGATTAGGGCTTGTCCCCTCTGCCTTTTGGCTTCTGTCTTCTAAACAGCTCCATCGCCTTCCAGCCCTAATCGCCGCCTCCGCCCACCACCTCCTCCACGCTGGCAGCAGGATTACTGCCGCCGACGCCCTCCTCCTCCTACGTGTTGCCAGCCCTAAGGTAGTCGCATCCCTCCTCACTGATCCCCTCTTCCTCTTCTAATCTACTATGAATACGGTCAGTATCTCGAAGTAAAATCCTAACCACTTAGCACCAATATTATTTTTACATGAAAATGTAATGATGCTTAGCTAAATGCGTAGTCATTAGTAACCTTTGACCTTGTTGGTTATGAGCATTAAGATACACTAGCCAAAATCTCCTACCCTCAAGAAAAAATAATTAACCAGAAATCTTGAAAAAACATTAATGGATTTTTTCTTTTACATGATAGTAAGTCAAATATCATGTATCACACTCCTTCACCCACTTACCGAAATAGTATTTTTTTTTTACTTATTATATGTCTAGAATAAAAACAGGAGAGACAAAATGATGGACCAGATGCCCCTTGTGCCCTAAAGGAACTGTATTTATGAAACTCCTCAAGAAGTATCAATTTTACAATTTTTCTTACCTCTAGCAGTGCCTTGGTTCAATGCATTTCCCAGAGAAAGAATTGTCTGCATGATCCTTTTCAACTTGACTGAACCCCTTATCTTTGCACATCATGGCAAACACAATAAATTAATATCCATATGTCAATAAATTTTCGATTAATATCAAGTGCCTACCTCTTCAGCAGAACAATTAACAATGTTCAGGTTTCGCTTAAGGTCAGAAACCTGAAAATAGTTAGGAAAATGTCAAATATCACAAGGGCAAAGCAAAACAGTATAGTTTAAGATAGCAAGAAAAAGAAACAGTTGCCAAACCTGAGAACGAAATTGAATCTTAAATGAGAAAACTCTCAGCTTAGATTCTACACGTGGTAATTTCATAAGCTCCATGAAAACTGCATCAGAAAGGTGTACATTAGAATCAATATATGAACACAATATTCATAAGTTCGTGTCTCGAATCACCATATTTATGGATTATTAGGTTTCATGGAACAGTGACTTCAATGGGATGCCTTCCCACAAAAGCGGCATGCATATAGAATACAAATTTTAACTTTATGTATAGCAGCAAAGCAAGCTATAGAAACAAGTCACCTTTTCGCATTCTCCAAGTACTTGCTTATCTCCTTTGTAACCCTGATAATTATATCCCAAACATTAACATATAATAATGGCTTAAAATTAAAACTAGACTAGAGCCTTAATGATCTGATTACCTTTAGAAGTTCTATTTCATCTTTAGTTGGAGTGAACTTGATAAGGTTGTCCACCTGATCAGCATCCAGGACCGTATCATCCAGGGCCAGAATTGCACTCTGCTCAAAACGAAAAAACAGGCAGGCGTTTGTAACAAAGATATGGAAGTAACTGAATGGCCAAAAGGAACACCATTGACATGCACTTAATTCCTTCCAGATTATTTCCATTAGGTGCTGATAACATTTGACACAAAACAATAGTCATTCCTACTAACTTTGCCACATTAGGTATAAACTGCTTGACTATAATCATACTTACCCACAACCATAGCCAACTATAAGAAGCATTTTTCAGTAGTTACACCACAATAAATTAACATAGTAAAAAATTGTTGCAGAGCATGATAAATATGTATCTTCAAACGTCTTACCATTAGGTCAGGCAGTGGCATTTTAACTTTGGTAAGCATGATTCCACAATTGTTAGCCCGACGAAGATCAATCTGCGATGGAGGACACATGAGGTGAGAAGAAGCAAGCAGAAACACATGAGGCCTAAATATAGTTCCCTACAAAATGCCAGCAATGACACACCAACTAAGATGAAACAGGCAAAAGAAGGAAAAAAAAAGAAAAACATGAGAACATGACAGCCACACAACAAGTATCTTATGAAACAAGTAATGTGCATCTGATACAAGCACTTTCAAGAGATGAACTGATCAAATGCTGAACTGCTAGGTTTCGGAGCCATTATGTTAAAAAATCCCAGTTACCAAAGTAAAACTGACGTTGCTCTGAACAGATCAACTAGATACATGCTCTGTAAGTTGCATAAGCTAATACAAGGGGGGCAATGACATGTAAATTTTCCAAAGGCAAATTCATGAAAGCATAAAAGCGATGAGAATGCAAATTAAAAAATAAAAACACTTAGCTTCCATATGCCATGATAATCCCACGAAATAACAATTGATGAGGACTTACACCAAAACTAGATTATTCTTATTTACTAGGTCCATTATGAACATGATTGGGCAATCCTGATATGGGAGGAGGCAGGAAAAATGGACTTGAACAGGTGGAATATACCAAAAGAGTTGTCCTTGGATAGAAGTACATGGACCCACACCCACATGCCTGAGCTATTGTAGAGAATTAGGCAAACACCACACGCCCTAGGAGGGGGGTGACATTTCATTATATAGGCCGTCAAGTACAATACAAGGCTATACACCTATACATATCTAATACTCGCCCGCAGTCGCAGGGGGAGGTGAACTAACACCTAGACTGGACCGAAAGTCAGTAAATAACTGTACAGGAAGACCCTTAGTCATGATGTCAGCATACTGGTGGGACGACGGAACGTGGAGCACCCGAACCTGTCCCAAAGCCACCTTCTCTCGAACAAAATGAATATCAATCTCGATATGTTTAGTGCGACGATGATGAACAGGATTCGCAGTCATGTAGACAGCACTCACATTGTCGCAATAAACAACAGTCGCCTTGTCGAGGGGAAGATGGAGCTCCTGAAGAAGCTGGCGTAGCCAACAACACTCAGCCACAACGTGAGCTACAGCACGGTATTCTGCTTTAGCGCTAGAGCGAGAAACTGTGGTCTGTCGCTTAGAAGACCAAGACACCAGACTATCTCCAAGATAAACACAGTAACCAGAGGTAGAACGCCTAGAATCTGGACAACCTGCCCAATCCCCATCAGAGTATGCAGTCAAGGAATCCACTGAACCGGAACCAATGTGAAGCCCATCGTCCAAAGTACCCTTCAAATAACGGAGAATGTGTTTCAAAAACGCAAGATGAGGGTCCTGTGGATCATGCATGAACAAACAAACCTGCTGAACAGCATAGGCAATATATGGCCGAGTCAGAGTAAGCCACTGAAGAGCACCAGCAATGCTTCTGTATAGAGAGGGATCAGCGACTGGCGGCCCATCGTCAGCAGACAACTTGGACTTGCTATCAACGGGCGGTGGCAGCAATCATGTCAGCGGTGGTGCTGTACTTGGGGTTGACGCCGCGCAGGAGATTGAGCACCATGTTTGGCTCAGAAAAAGCTTGTCCTGCATCACGGAGTCGATCGACGGCCTTCTTCATCAGCGGAGGAGGGAGGGGGGGGGGGGGGGGGGGCACGGCCTGGCCTAGGATAGGGCCCGGACTCGTGATGCCATGTAGAGAATTAGCCAAAGGCCACACGCCCTAGGAGGGGGGTGACCTTTCATTATATAGGCCGAATAGGCTTGGAGTACAAGTCAAGTACAATACAAGGCTATACACTTATACATATCTATATAAACCAGGCTTTAGACTCCCTACTAGTAGGGCCCTTTTTCTATGTTATATGAGTTGTTCCTTTTTTTTATTTTTTTAGTTGGCTCATGTTGGGTTTCATCTCTAACTTACCCCAACTTGCTTGTGACTTAAAAGGCTTTTTATTGTTGATTGTTGTGTGTTGTGAACACAGCATGGTTTCCCCTTAAAAAATATGGCATAATTGATAATTCTAGCACTTGTTCACCTATTAGGTCCAAGAAAAAGTTCACATTGCAGATGCTGCAGCAAGGAAAGTTATGTATAACTATTAAAACTCCAAACAATAAACCAGAAACATCTGTGTAGAAAATAATACCAGAAGCAGAACTAACCAGCACAAACTCTAATGCATATAAAGGATAATCGAAACAAGGGGGAAATGGAGATGCTCTACCACACAAGGAAAAAAGGTACTAAGGGTATTAATGTCCATATTGAAATAATAAATTATATTGCAAGAAGCAGTCTTTACTAGTTACCACAAAAATTGGACTCAAATGTACATGACAGAAAAGAAGATCAGGGTGATATCACACTAGTTGGAGTGTAGAGACACCCTAGGACTAGGTAAAACAACTCACGAGATGAATTTTCTCTGATTTCGGCCCAGATGCACGAGCGCCTGACTTATCTGAACGCCTTGAATCTGAACTTGGCAGAACAGCTGAGAAAAGATTTTCCAATTCTGACATGTCAAACACTGGGGCTCTGCACAAGCCACCAAAAAGACACATCATTAGCTTAGAAAATCTCAATTCATTTGATCTTTAACAAGTTGAGTCAAGATGCCAGTAACATACTTTAAAGTTTCGTCAGGCTTTTGTGACTCTGCCCAAAGACTACCATGCATTGCTCTTGTTACTTTCACCCAATGAAGTGGCTTCAAATTGGACCTTCTGGACACAGCCTGACCAGACTGAAAACTCTTTGACATTGGACCTGAAGGAGGTGTAGGTCCACGCCCCGGAGGACCAAACAGTTTAGCATTACCACCAGGAGGTGCTGGCGGGGGTACAATGTTGCCAGAAGCTCCACTGCGACCTCCATGGGAGGGTGGCGGTGGAACAGGAGGTGATGGCATTGAGTTGCCGATGGGGCTGGATGATTGTTTTGATGAATAGCATGGTGGTTGGGGTGGAGGGGGGCTGGAAGTTGTTCCAGGTGGTGGAGGTGGAGGTGGTGCTGAAGCTATTATGGGTATTATGGGTAATGATGTTGGGGCTGGTGGTGGAGGTGGTGCAACAGGCCTAAAAGGAGATGAAGTAGAAGCAAATAGAGGTGGAGGTGGTGCTGCAGGTCTAACAGTAGATGAAGTAGAAGCAAGTAGTGGAGGTGGTGGTGGTGCAGGAGGTCTACTGAAAGAGCACCGAGGTGAAGGCAGGGGAGGTGGGAGTGGAGGTGACCCGGTCAGATTAGGAGAAGATGAACTAGAAGTAGGTGGTGGAGGCGGTGGTGATGCATGAGACATAACAGGAGAAGGCCTCAGTGAAGCTTGAGGCGGTGGTGGTGGCGGTGGCGGCGGTTGTGGTGCACCTGGCACTGGAGGTCTGAATGAAGTTGGAGAGACAGGCACAGAATCTGGAGGCAGATGGTAAACACTACAAGAAATGGAAGTTGATGATGACATGGGCAGGAGTGGTGGTGGAGCAGGAGAAGTTGGCAGCGATTCAATTGCAGTGCTTGTTGAGGATTTCTGATGATTTGTGGGCAGAGTACTAGTTCCAAGCGACTGAGATGTAGATTGTCTCTCTGGATGAGATGGAAGGCCTACAGCACAGAAAGAACTTAATTATAAAAAAAATTACAAGAAAAGAACATTGTCTTACTATGGAGCATGACTTAACCAGACTGCTTGAGAGCAGGTTGAGATGAGTCTTTTGCTTCTGACATCATGATAGCATCTGATACCAGCAAAGCTGGTGGTGATGGTGGAGGAGGTGGTGGTGGCACACCCTTTGTTATAACAGGAGTACCTGTCACATTATCAAAGGTTAAATCATTAAAATAAGGACTGTGGTAACATGAGGATATGCATATTGCACAAAAAGAATCAATTAAGGTACACCTGTTGCCAGATGCTGTCCTGATGGTAGTTTTGATGTAATTTTGACTACACCAGTTGACATATCTGATATTGTGGTCAAGGTTACGGGTGAACGACACTTCTCAGAATCTGCTGCATGGTCTTCCAAAAGAGACGTAATTCCAAGGGCTGAAGGGGCGCTATGAAATCTTGGGCAAGCTGAAAGTGATCTAGGACTACTAGAGTTGGCAGAAAGAGCAGAGCACGAACTCGAAATCGTTATTCGATGTGGCATAGTTGTAGTGGATGAAGAACGTCGGTCTGAACCATGTTGCTCATCAAGCTTAGCATTTTGATCCTTGAGAACCGGTTTAATAGATTTCACGGTCAACGGAACAGCCTTTTCCAGTGAAGTTGATTGTTCAGTATTACTGTCAACCTTATGAACTACAGAGCCTAGATTTTCTTGGACAACAGAAATTCCAGTTTTGACTTCAGATTTAGTGGACGGCTCCACCATGGTCAATCTCTGACCACCAGCACTTTCCTGTTTGTTCACAAAGACTGTGGAGTGTACAACATTGCTTGGTTCTTGTTGAAGATTGTCAAAATGTTGGTTGGTTGGAGAGACTGAACCTAGATCTAATGACTCTGCTTCTTTCTTACTTGGAGACAAGAATCCTTGCCTCAACTGTATGTTTTCTGATGAAGCAAGTCGCTGGAAAAGTTGGATTGCAGCATCCCCTGTCGGATCTAGCCAATCAACATTGCTGAACATCTCTTGAACCTTTGCAAATGCTTCAACCGGTAAGCCCTCCTTTTCTCCTATACCTGCCACCTCCATGGGGCCTAGCTGATTTGCTGTGTCCATTTCCGAAAAAAGAACCTTTAACAAGAGGAAAAACAAATTATTGATTTCTGCATAGCTCCTAGAGAAAAAGATCACGACAACAAATACATACCTCAGCCCTGAATTCCTTCGGGAATCGATCTTTGGCATCCCACATCATGTCAATTTCATCACGGTTTAACATTAGAATATTAGATCTAATAAAGGCTGTATTGAACATGACACGGAACATCATCTCTTCTTGTTCCTGATCAGAATCAAGGCTAATGCATTCAAGGACAACATCGCCTTGAATATGGCAGTGGATATCAATCTTAATCAGTTCACAGTCTGCCTGAGTAACAGAAAGGAAATTTCAATGACTATTACAATATCGTAAGAAGGCAACCAAATAAGAAAATCTAAAGGATGTCATCAGTAAATATGTGTTCACTATGCATTCTAGAAACAAAACGATTAATTTGCTAGTTCCTGAATCAGAAATTGGTCGAAAAAACTAACCTTCTTGTAAAGCCGAGCATATTTGCTCCTTTTTGGTGTTGCAAACAGCACCTTAGGGGTGTTACTTGTAGCAAGTAAAGGGTCCTGCCCATAAATACGGAATATAGGTCTACATCCACCTTCTGCATTAAAGCCTGGAATGTTTCTTAGTATCACACAATCTAAAGTAAGGGCCCGATCATGAGGTGGCCACTCTGAGCTCACGTTCCTCCGAGATATATAATGTAAGTATCTTATCTGAGAAGGCATAGGATTTAATGGTGAGAGCAACTGAACCAGCTCACGAGGTGCTTGCCTATAAATCATCTCCAATGTCCTCTGCTCACCAATGAACTGTTTTCTGTACAACAGCAACCCTGCTAACATGAATGCAAGTACAGCCCAGCCACCATGCTCACAGTGCATTATTAAGACATTTTGCTGGCCCAAAGAGAGCCAACTCTCTCCCGACCTTAAGTAATGATGAATCATTTCTATTGTAAGGAGTGGGCATCCCTCGTATTGTCTGGGATAGTCCATAACTACCATATCATAGCTTGACAAGATATTTGCCAGTAAACTTTGACTTTCCCCATCCCGAAAGTTGAAGACCATAAATGAAGCATCAGCGAAGTGGCTCCGAAGTTGGGCAACAATGTCAGTAATATAATCTCGGTACTTCTCATCATCGAAGACATCAGTTGTGAAGCAAGAATCAAACACTACAGTGAACAAGATAGGGATGAGAAACACTTTAGTAGGAAGCCAATAATGCTTCAGCAAATCAATTTGAAAAAGGGAAAAGTATATATATTAACTCCCATGGCTTGTAAACCTGTACATGAGGGTACATTACTACATTTACCATCACTATAAACAAGTTTGCGGTGAGAATGATGAATATTTCCAGAATTCAAATACCATCGAAACTTGCGATGTCATCTGCACAAATCTCAAGGCACTTTGAAGGGTTAAGATGGTGAATCTACTAACATGTGAGTGGTTTGCATTTTTTCCAGTAATCTTCACATGAAACTAGAAACAGTAACATTCATAAAACAAGAAAATATGGAAAACAGCAGAACCATAATCCAGCTGTTACACAGTATACATACTACATAGAAAATTAAACTTCAAAATAAAGCAAAGTGAATGTTTCACAAGCCATTACTAAGTTTAAAATACTTAAACCTGCAAGTGAGGAAATACAAAAAAGAAGTACAAAAAGATAACTAAACCAGGCTCACTTGTAACTTCTATCATTTTTCCTTTTCACAGTGGAAATAATGAAAAAATAGTACACAAAGATAACCAAACAAGATAACCGAAATTTGATTCAGAAAGCAATATAATAATACAGCAAGTAGAACTGGACTTCTATCCTTTTCACAGTGAAGCTTTGGTAATCACACAAGGCATGTTGAAGAGTAAAAGGGGTAGTTAGTAAGCCATATAAAAATGGCCATAACAGAATTTTCCTTATTGTTTAATAACTGAGCCGGTCCTAACCCATATCCTATTTTTGTACTCCCAAAGTGAAGGGCACCAAATTCGTTGCTTTCTTGGATTCTTTTTCTTTTGTGTACGATTCGGATTGTTGTTGTGATACCTGTGAAAGTGAGGGATGGTTCTTAATTAGAATAACTAGTTTGTATTTCAAATCATACAATTTTATTCCAAGTCAAATTATCTGGGATTGTCAGTTCGGACTTCTCTGCCAGAAATTTCACCAAGATGGACTCATGTTATGGCTTCACTAGCTTATTACAACAGGCTACAGGATACAACTCTTGGTTACAAGAAAATTTTCCATGTGGAGCCAAAGACGAATTTAGCTGTATGTGACTTTCTTTGAGGCCACAGGCTTGTATCGATAGGAGATCTGGGTCCAGATCATCAAGGTTCATCAAAAGACAGAATTGTAAAGTTTTCTCATGAGACACTGAAACCACTTGTGCTGCAACAGTGATGGAATAGTAAACGAAGTCACTTTGCCGACCTCCCTTACTAAATAACAAATGTACAAAACTCATCCCATAGAAAGTTTCAATCCTGTAACGTCGCTTGTAAGATGTTTCATCAACTACAGAAGCGAGCCTGGGAGCAATCCACTACAAAAGAAGTAAATGCCCAGTAGACTAATCTCAATACGAGTAGACCAATCGTGCATGGAGTTCAGCACTGGTACAGTAGCAATACACCTAACAACACTACAGACAAACGATTGTTTCACTACAGTTTCGTCCATATAAATCCAGGAAATTATGGCCTAAAAAACTAAAATATCGACACAGTATAACAAAACGGACCCACTGAAGTAGAGCTGCTAAAGCTCGATGGCAACTAAAATTTCCTCAGTCCGATCTCAAAACAGCCTCTCACCAAAAAAAAAAGTGAAGACGAATTGCGGCGACAAACCAAGGAAGACATGAAGAGAGAGAGAGAGAGAGGACAAAAAACAAGCCACCGAACCATTTCCAGTAATTACTGCATCGCCGCAAGACATATTCACAACGGCATTTGAAAATGGAAGTGCAAATTGGATGACCACGCACAGAGCATCCCATGTGTAATGACAGTGGCATTGACGAGGCAGGGGTGAACGCACCATAGACGCGCTCGGTGATCTCCAGAAGCCCGTCGGGCGGCTTGCGGTAGAAGAACTTGCGGAAGAGCGCCATACCGCAAGGCTGGTCCTGAGATTTCGGGGCCTAGGACAAAACATTAACGGGTCTTTTTAACAATAAAAATTTTTGCCACTAAACACTCAAGATGCACAAAAAATATTGATATTAAAGCAAAAGTATATATGAGATGATCCATTAATAGAGAAAGTAAGTGTCTGCAAATTTGGTGCAAGAGTCTCTTAGTTCAAAACTATTATCATCGAAAACCCCAAATATGCTCTTGAATTATTAGAGTTGCTCAAATATAAGTTTTTAATGAACTAATTGCAATACCAACCTTAACCAGAAAGTAATTAACTTCATTCTCAGCTAGTAGATTGCTTCCTCCCATTCAGTTTCATCATACTGTTTTCTCTCATTGGTGCACAAGAAATTGGCATTTCGAATGGGCCGAAATCCTGAATCCCTGGTCCTCCCTTTCTACTCGCTGATTGTTGTTCAGTGTGCTAAAAGTTAAAAAAAAATTGTGGCATTGACAAGGTTGATCAGTGGCACAAGAAAACATTCAAGCGATATGACCTCGCAAAAAATAAAAATGGTGTATACTTCTATACCTCCTATGCACGTACCTGGAGTTGGAACGGACGCCCCTCTCAGGCCGCGTCTACCAGATCCGGCACCCGCGGGGTTCTACCACCTGGCAGGAGCCTCGCCGTGGCGCCAGCACCACGGATCCCCCGGCCTGGCAATGCGCGCGCGGGGTTGCCGCGGCGTGAAGGGAAAGGAATCGCAAATGCAGGTGCGGGCGTTTGCGCGCGCGCGCGCGCGTGTGGCCTGGCCGCCTGGCGCACGTCGTTGCTTGGCCCCGGCGCTTGGGTTTGCAGCCTTCCTGGCGGGCCCTGACGGGGAGAGAGATTTTTGCCGGTGTTATTTTAATGGTTTTCTGTTTTGGGGCGTTTGATCTTTCGGAGTGAGCTAGATTGGACGAGATGGCGTTTGTGAGCCTGTTGCGCTCGGGAGTGGCAGGAAGCCAGCAAGGCGACGCAACTGTCCTTTTTTCTCTCATCACAACTAATAAAAACTCTAAAGAGTGGATCGCCTCCCGTCACAATTCACAACTATAATAATTATAATTATATATATAATAAAAAAAAAGTCTAAAGAGTGGATCGCCTCTTCGCACGGCCTTCACCTTTCATACATCGTCTCCTCCTATGCGAGGATTTTGGTCCTCCATTCGTCGCGAGTCGCCTCTCCCGCAATCCGTGCCCGCCTCCTCTCCACGTGCTTGGTTGATTGCAGCAACCTACGGGTCAGTGATAAATTGATGTACGGAGTATGTATGGGTGGATCGAGGCCGTGTTTAGTTCCACGGTAAAAAGATTTTGGAAGGAAATCTTTTCACAATTGAAGTATTAAACATAGACTAATTAAAAAATAATTGCAGATTACGTTTGGAATTCGCGAGACGAACCTAACGAACCTAATTAATCTGTCATTAGCACATGTTACTACACCACAAACTAGGAGAGGAAGTGAAAGAAGCTTTTGCAAACTGTGTCGGTGTCGCCAACGTTGTCCCACGTCAAATGTCACGGGTTGCTGCAAGCCTAAGCGGCACCTCGAACTCCTCCACCATAGGAATATCACCCTCAACCCGCACACACGATCGTTGACCCCTGTCCCAGTGGAGCATCAGCAGAACACTTTGCGTGGGGGCCTTGCCACTCCTACCGCCTCACACTCCTTTGCCAAGGACTTAGAAATCTGAAACCGCTATGAGAGCGACTCTCCACCCAGCCTTCACCGGGGTCGCCACATCACCAAGCGCGCCAAGCTCAAGACCTCCAGCACCCATGGGTCCTCTACACCTTACTGCCAACATCGACCAAGCGCATCTTCTCTGCCACTGCGCACGAGCAACACCACAAACCAGCCACCACCACTGCCTAACTAATGCAAGTCTCAGATGCGGCGCCTCCAAGGAGGGCACGACTGCCAATGGCGCCGCCGTCGCACGTCCATAGATGGACAGAGTTCACACCCTTGAGAGTCTCGTGCAGTAGGGGACATGGTGCCCCCCAGCAGAGAGGACGAGGCCATAAGGGCGCCGCCACCATCGCCGCTGACAGAGGCATCAGTGAAGGCTTATGCCCGACTTAGCATCATGTCTGCCACACATTCTTGGCCAAGCCAGTAGCCCGCTCCTCCTCGCCTTCACTGGAAGAAGCCCGACACAACCCGAAGTACCACCACGGCGTCACCATCATGCACCAGCCAGCCCCCAACCCCACCACCATGGCGGAGCTAGACTAGCATCACCAACGACAAGCACCACCCACCTCACCTCAGATCATGTCACCCGTGGGCCGGCCCCGGCCAGCCACGGTCACGACCAGCCACGGGTAGCCACCACCACCAGCCCCCTGCGTCCATTCACACCAGCCGCCACCACCGTCGCTTCCCAGCGTCGGCCGCCACCCCCACACACATCCACGCACCTCCCGTCACGCGGCCACAAAATCTGGTCGGGGCAACGCCGGATCCTTGGCCTAGCCGCCACCGCCGTCGCGGAGGGCCGCCGCGCCGCCGCCGAAGGAGGAGGAAGAAGCCCCGCCGCCGTCGTCATCGTGGGACGCGCTCGCGTGAGCTTCCGGTGACCCTCTCAGGCGGAGGCAGAGGGAAGGGGACGGGGGCAGAGTGGCGCTAGGGTTTCGGGCGTCTGGGTCGCCCTGCGCAGGAGCGACATGGACACGAGGTCACATTTAATTCATTTTGTCATATTTTTTTGCAAGGAAATTCATTGTGTCATCTTAATTTGTTTTTTTTGATGAATTTCTCATATGGTAGATAAATGTGTGTGTTCATCTATAAGTTGATATATTTTCTCTTAAGCATAAAGTCACATTTCTAACCTTATCAAATCAATACCATTCAAAATATACAGTCCAATGTCCATGCTAATCAACTTACTTGTTGAAATGTCCCGCCTCCCCGAGGCCGAGCCCGCTTACATCTGGCAGCTCTCTAGGGCCTTAAGAATTCCCTCACGGACCAACACACATCTTTTCACGCACTTTGTCCTCACTCGTGCACACCCGGGAAAGGACTTCCTGGACAGTCACCTATCCCTAAATTGCTCCGGGCCAAACACGCTTCACCCTGGAGTTCTTTCGAGATGAGTTTCCAAAAAGAAGTTGCAACTTGTTTGTATGAGTATTCTATCAATCCTATTAAGCTCTGGCCTATCACACTTATCGTAAGAAAACAAGCCACTTTGAATCTGCCAAACCGTTCTGGCATTATTTGGTTGATAAAATTGGACTCGACCGAGTTGCTTATTTAAGTTGATATAAATCGATATGTCTTCTCAACGTGAGTTTTAAGATGTTCATAAAAGTAATCACGGTCATCATAAATCTATCCATAGGCCTTCCAGAGCCGTTACCTGAACCGGTAATGACGTTAGTAAGTGTCAACACAAGGTCATCATAAAGCTACCAAATCCACTAAGGCATGTTGGAAGCTACCTTAGCAGACATGACAGAGCAGAATAACTATGATTCTAAGCAGATCTAGCAAAAGGTAAACCTCACTAAACATATAGAGAATCGATTTGTGAGCAAGATCTATCTTGAACATAACAAGCCGATAAAAACTAACCCATGTACAAGTCATGTTATTTTTGGTATGATTATTCCTTTCTAGTCAAGTTTATAATGCCGTAATCGACAAGAAGTCTTTAGTTTAGGTTATAAATATTGGCCCTGCGATGTGTAAAGATGTACGTCCATACATCAAACAAAACAAGTTCTTACTTTTCATCTAGTTTTTGTTGGTGGCTCATAAGCACGTCAAGTGTGAACTGAGCGCACAAATTATCGTAACCTTTCTTTTAGAGTATTCATCCAAGGTTTATCAATCTGTGGATCAGCAATGAACTAATTAGTGTTTCCCATCTAATCTAACGGATCTAATCCTAGCATGAATTGTATTGCATACAAGGGTAGACCTAATTGATATGAGTGATAGAGCATAGTTTGACATATCCTAGACAACGCGCAGGGAGACCATTGCAGCTAGGGTTGGCCTAAACCATATCCTAGACAACTTCTAAGACTTGCGGCCGGAGTCATCTCCCTTTGGTGTTTGCTCCTAGGTTTCACAGAGTTGTGGTGGATGAATGTGAATGCCTTCGGATATGAGGACTGTTTATACCTTGAGGAAACCCTAGGTCGAAGGGGAGGCCGAGGCAGCAAAAAAAGAGGCTTGCGCCAGCCGGTACGACCTGTTTTTCACCCATCTCAGTCCCATCTTTTGCGTTCAAGCTTATCTCATCAATCCTTGTCATATATGCATGAAGTCCTATATGAAAGTCGCTCCGAATCTGTCGGTTGGGCTTCCTCCATTAGGATTTATTCCATCGAGGTTTTGAGCTTTGAATATAAATGCCTTGAGTTGGGCCATTTTCAGGAAAATCACAATATGCTTCAATATACAACACACATACGAAAACAAGATTGTTTCGTGTGCCAAATGGCAGGTTAGTATATAAACTAATCCAAAATCTCCACTTAAATGACACTAAGGTGTCATTAACTAGCACCAACAATCCCTACATGCTTAAACCTTGCTCGTCCTCGAGTAGGTCGAGTATCTTTGCTTAGCGAGAAAATCATCATTGCCCTTCAGTGTCTTCCCTACACTTAAATATACACAATAAGACACATTGCACTCTCAAGTATTTGGTATTTACGGTTTAAGTTGTGACCGACTATTTTTCATCATGGAAGATAGACTAGCAATAAAGAATAAGCCACAATGCTCTTGAAGTTAAGCAAACTTCAGACCTTTACCTTGTTCCAACGTGAAAAGTTTTTTTCAAAAAGACACATATCCAACATAAGTGAATTCTTGCAATAATTTATGGGAACACTCATCTCACCAAGTCACTCAAGCCTATACTAGATCATTTTCAACCTATTCTACTCATGCGTGAAAGTTAAAGGCACATGGTTAGAAGATTTGAGTATGGATTTATCTTTGAGTATGGATTTGAGTATGGATTTATCTTTTTCTCCTTTTTATTTTTTCTTTCTTAACTTTTTCTCTTTTTCTTTTTGCTCCTCGTAACTTTGCAACATGATACTTACTCGGTAGTAGTCAGAGACATGTGATGACTCATCCTCGTGCTTGAACTATGCTCAGCCTTGAGCATAAAAGATAGGAAAAAAAATGACCGCCGAGGTACGTATAAAATCCATAATTTTTTACATAGATGTAGATGTGAATTATCACATATTACTCTCTAGAGGGAGCGGATGTGTATTATTATAGTATTTGTATATATATTTTATTTCGAAAAAACAATATTTCGCAAGGGAACCACGAAATAATATTTAACATTTCTCTTAGAACGTGGTCCCAGTTGAATCAATTGTCTGAGACTTTGACTGGTCACAACTCACCCAAGCACTAGTAATACATACAGTGTACTAGTAGTATATGTCTAGCTTTTGCCAAAAAAAAAAAAAATCGGCATGACTACTAGAGCTCAAGTACATGCATGGGATACATTGTCGTCGGTGCTTTACACATTGTTAGTGTGGCACACATTGTTATTCCATGCCTCCTGACTGCGATCCTTAGAGAAATACAATCAAGCAAGAAAGTACGTAGAATATAGCACGCAATTAATGGATTGGAGGAGGGAGGTTAGGTAGCGTTCATTCGATCATCAGGCGCATTCGAGCTCCTTGAGTGATGCGGTTGCGGTGACCTTGGCGTTCTTGCAGACTGCCATGGTCTTGTTGTTTTTGCCGCTGTACTCGACATTGACGCTATCCATGGTGACGCCGCTGCAGGGGATCTTGTCGGAGCAGAGCAGGCTGACGGCCTCGGGGGTGGAGGAGGTGCCGGTGATGTTCTTGAAGGAGACGTCCTTGACGGTGACCTTGGAGGCGCCGCTGCTGGTGCAGATCTTGTTGGGGCAGTACTTCATGTCGATGATGATGGGGTTGGCGACGTCCTCCATCTTGACGTTCTCGTAGTGGATCTTGGAGGCGGTGAGCACGGACGCGGCGTCCTCGTAGGCCTTGATCCGGAGGCCGTTGGTGGACTTCTTGAGCGTGCAGTCCTTGACCGAGACGTCCGTCACGTCCTTCTCGTCCTTGTACCGCCCCAGGCTGCCGATGCTGATGCCGTGGCCCGGGCCGCATGTGACGCCGGTGATGTTGATCTTGGTGCTCCCCGGGCCGATGGAGATGCAGTCGTCGCCGACGCCGATGACCGTGTTGACGATGCTGATCCCGGACGAGTCGCCCATGTGGATGCCGTCCGTGTTGGGGCTGTCACCCGGGGCGGTCACCGTCACGTCCTTGATCACCACGTCCTTGCACTGGAACACGTTCATGTGGAAGAACTTGGAGTTGAGCAGCGTGATGCCGGACACCTCGCCCTTGGTGATAAAGTCCAGCACCAGCGAGTTGGGCAGGATCTTGCAGTCGTACTTCTTGGCGCACGAGTTCTTGCTCCACACGGAGGGGCCCTGCCCGTCCAGCGTGCCCTTGCCGGTGATCACCAGGTTTTCCACGCGTAGGATCTCGATCCAGTTGCCCTTGTACAGGCTCAGGTCCGTGGACGCCAGCAGGTTGCCGTCAACCTGGATGGTCACGTCGCCCTTGCACGGACCCGTGTAGTTGAGCGGGCCAGTCAGGTAGTCGCCCTTGGGGATCAGGATTGTGTTCTTCCCGGAGCCGCCGCAGGCCGATGCCCACGCCTCCTGCAGTGCCTTGGTGCTGTCCGTCTTGCCATCGCCGGACGCGCCCAGCTTGGTGATGTCGCACGTCCCGCCGGGACACGACCCACCCTTGGCGTCGCCTCCCGCGTCGTCCTTCTTCGCGTCGTCCTTCTTCCCACCAGCTTGCGCCGCGCAGACGAGCGCCAGCAGGAACAGGGCTCTCATGGCATTGTTGGTGAAGGCCATTTTATTTGCCTTTGGTTATTTCTCTCCCTCTGTGTGTCTTGCTCACTCATCCCTCTCCCCACCTTTATATACCTGCTGCTGACGGGCTTCGCACTGCTATGTTTGTGGCATGCTCATCCATCACCTAGCCTGCCTGACCGACCATCTCTATAGCTATTTTTGGACCAGCAGGCTTCGCTCTCGTCCTCGAGTTCTGTTCGGTCCATTATTGGCCATATATTGCCCAACCAACGCTTGGCTATTGTGCGTTGACAAAGACGAAGTAGTAATTATATAATTAACTAGGTGATACTCCGCGCGTTGCTGCGGGAGTTTTCAAACAAATTTTTAAGTTAATTTGAAAGTAGAAATACTAAGGTGATTGCATGACAACATTCTTTTGCAAATGACATTATACATGAAAACATGTTCATTTTGTTGAGAGATAACGACTCTTAAATGATTGATCCTCCGTGTACGTCTACTGGTGAATTTTATAGCGTGGTACTCATAAAGACTAACACAGAAAATCGATGGAAGACATAAATAGATGATTTTAGTGGATGATGGTGACGTGGCGTCTGATGTAGTGGGTTTTTAAATGAAGTGGATAGCTTGCATGTTTAGAGAAATAGTTACTGGGGATCATCTATATATGTTACAAGGTGATTCCCCGCGCGTTGCTGCGGGATTTGAAAGAGTTTTTTTTTTGATAAACTATGAATCACTGGTGTTGTTTCGTTGCTCATAAAAATAATGCACTTGTAGAAATTACCCCGAAAGCCATATGGGTTATCTATTGATGAAAATCATAAACTTTTATGTTACTTTTCAATAGATAAGAAAAAAATAATAAGATATACATCTAATGAATAGAAATGTGCACTACATAAGAGAGAAATAGCAAATAATGCATCTTAGTTGGATATTAATGCATCTTAGTGGGAGGTGATGATGTGGCTTTATGAAAGTTGAGAGAAATCTTTAGTGGGGATTACTTATATAAGTCATATAGATATAGATTAAACTGGATATATTAGTTTCTATTTTGCCGTTAATAAACAAATGCAGATATTCGGTTTTTTTAGCACAATATCTCTAGCCCGTTTTTTGTTTATCTGTTGGTCCCAGTCCGACGGGCATCTATTTTTCATGTTCAATAACCTTACAACATTTGCATCAGCTCTACGTGCCGGCCCAAAATACATTGGTGCGTTTAAGTCAGTCGCGCCGAACAAGCATTGGCACGAAAAGGCACTACGAACGTGCCGGTGAACTTTCAGACCGACACGTTTAAGTAAACATGCCGGTGCGCTAGAGAACCGACACATATATTTTGATATGCTAACCGATGTTATTTTGAGCTGGCTAGAATAGTCCTTTAATGAAGCAGTTAAATTTTGACTGATTAGGATCTCCAGTGGCAAAGGCAACGAGACCCAATGATGAAAGCTGATATTTTTAGTGGCAACTGCTATGTTTCTGGCATGGCCATCGCTAGCTATTTTTGGACATTGCCCAACCGACACTTGTATGTTTCACAAAGAAATTAGTAATCAATGAACTAGAACAGACATATTAAGTTCTATTCTCTCCGTAAATAAACATATGTAGATCCTGTAAATATTCGAGTTTATACAACTGTAAACGCTTAGCTTTATTCTTGAGGACTAATGTGACCAGTATTTTCGACTTTGCCATGCATGAAAAAGAATATTTTTTGGACTGACAAACTAAAGACGACCAAAAACATCTGGACATGCACAAAATACATCGTCAACAAGATTGCCTACTAACAGCGGTGACAAAGCATTCACCCAAACTGCAGACTGAGCATAGCTCAGCTAGATGTTGGTATTTCTTAACGGCCACGAATAAATCTAATTTTAAATAACTAGAACAAATCATCTAGACTAGTGGAAAAAATATCATATAGAAGTAATACAAATTTTGACATATGGAATAAACCAAATCATCATGCAACAAAACTAAGTTCAAGTGGAATAAAATGACTGTATAGAAGGAATAAAATATAATGAAAATAAACAGTGTGAACTTATTGAACAAAAAAATATACATATAGAACAAACTTGTTCTCAAGTTCTTTTCAGTCCATTGGCATATATTGCCCAACCAATGCTTGGCTATTGTGTGTTTTAGAACGGAATTCGTATAGTTAATAAAGTATAAAACAGACATATTAGCAAACAAAAACTGGTTTGGGAGCCAAAAATATTGTTTCTGTGATCAAATTAAAACAATTAAGCATCTCTTCTTCGATTGCCAACTTACAAAAATAACTAGGAGAGTAGTTAGTATGGCTCCTGGGTTAACCCCACCAAAACCACCATCACATATGCTTGAAAATTGGTTAACGAGTATATACAATAAGAATAAAAGTTTGATTTAGGTTAGGGTTGCAGTCTTGATGTGGGCAATCTGGTGTACGCAAGCCAATTCTGTTTATCTATTTTCCAACCACAACGAACTGGTTCTGGCTTATTCTGTCTTTTTCTTCTTCACATAATACTATTAAGCAGCCAAAATCAGCCACAGCCAGCGAACTTATCCATCAACGTAACTGGCTAGTCTTTGATAAAAAAAATGAATCACTTCCTTTATGTAGGTTGTTTTTGGAAGAGAATATTGGCTGCGATTTTGGTCCCAGTTACAGCATGAGAACATGAGGGAAATTGTCTGTTTGGCAAGGGGCATTGGGGTGTCACTTTGGACATATTTACCAACAACTGATGGAGAATCAATAATAGACTTTGTTTATGATATTGTCATGTTTTTGCGTACTCTATTATTTATGATCAGCTTGTGAGCTTGAGATTTCTATAAAACTTGGCTGTGTGCAATCACAGAGGCTGAATACTTATCTCTAAAAGTTGTGTTATGCATTGATGCGCGTACGTGTGGCAATGCCAGAGGAAGAAGGGGTGGTGGCGACACTAGATGATCTAGCTCTCTATAGGAGAGCAGTTTAATTCTTGCCGGAGGACAAAACACTTCAATTTATTTGTGTTTCAAACAAGACCACCTTAGGTTTGGGATCCTGCTGGAGGGGAGAAAGAAGTGGTGTGAATACTAGCTGCGATCAACGTGGAGGAAACACCCGATGCAGTAGGCTAAAGGTCTGGCAGTTCTTTTAGAAATCATTCCAGATAAGAATTTCGGTCTGATGTCGCCTCTTGGAGGACATATCCCCGTGGATGTGGCATGCGCAAGTGTGCTGAGTGTCATCAATCCCAGGCTCAGATCCACAAAAAAATTAGTAGTACTAGTTTCTTCTATCCCTTGCTGGCTGGCCGCTTCTATATAAGCCGCAAGATAGGCTTCCATGTGAAAACCATCCCAGAAATCATACTCCTCCCTTCATCTGCAAGACTCCAACTGCAACCACCGTTGTGAGAGGAAGACGACGAGGTCGCGGTCGGAGAACTCCTCCGCAATGGCAACGGCTGAGGTTAATCTTACAAAGTTTACTTTCTATAAGAACATTTATATTTTTCCATCCGCTGCATGAACGCATAACATTCGTGTATATTAAAAAGAAAATAGCTTTATCACCTGTGTTTCTGCCATTATTCAGGTTCAGCACGCGGTTCGAGCGGCCGTCGTCAGCAGCTGCTTCGAGGAGGAAGAAGCAGCTCGTAGCACGGAGGAGCAGGCCGTGCATAACAATGGCGTCATCAAGTCCAAGGAGGGAGGCCATGGCCATCATGAGGAAAACTACTCCAAGGAGAGGGACGATGGTCACCGCGAGGAAGATGCCATTGCCGATGATTTTTTCGCGACCGTGCTGTTGATGACGTTTTTTGACACGTGTCAGAACCGGCGCTTTGAGGGAATTTCAATGAGGATTGAGTCAAAGTTGAAGATAGTGTTTGAATTGAAATCGGATCGAATTTGTTTCCATAAGAAGAATCAGTATCGGACTCAAGACTCCAGAATCGGATCGGACTCGAAAAGATGGATTGAGGGTGTCGCGAGCTTTGGGCTGAAGTGGGCCATGATGGGCTGGCCTTTTTATTGTTATTTAGAGTCTTAGTTGAAGTAGTTGAGGGGCGGAAGAACTTGAAGCCATTGCAGTTTGAGGGGTTGAGTAACTCGCTTGAAGATGGTTGATGAGGTTGAGGAGCAGCGAAAACCGGTCGCCGGCGAGATTCCTTGGAACTTGCGCTTGAGAGTTGTTGAAATGGGGGCGATGGTGAAGATGAAATGGCGGCTGAAGAAAGGAGGAAGAGGTGGAGTATTTATAAGCCTTGTTTGCGGGGGTAAATGAGGAATTTCGCATGGTCGAGTAAAAAATCAGGGTTTCGTGAGAAACGGTAACAAATTGAAAGGGCCCGAGAATTTCGGGACAATATGGACATTTTATCCCGAAACTGGGGGGCATGTGTTGATGACGTTTTTTGACACGTGTTAGAGCCGGCGCTTTGAGGGAATTTCAATGAGGATTGAGTCAAAGTTGAAGATAGTGTTTGAATTGAAATCGGATCGAATTTGTTTCCGTAAGAAGAATCAGTATCGGACTCAAGACTCCAGAATCGGATCGGGCTCGGAAAGATGGATTGAGGGCGTCGCGAGCTTTGGGCTGAACTGGGCCATGATGGGCTGGCCTTTTTATTGTTATTTAGAGTCTTAGTTGAAGTAGTTTCTTTCGTTTGCGTCACGTTTGTTAATGTCGTAATCGACTAGGAGTCTGTAATTCCAGGGTATAAATATAAACCCTGAGGGTCGTGAAGAGTTTACGAACACATCAATAGAACAAACCTTTACTACTTGCATCAACTTTTCGCAATTTACTTTCAAGTCGGCGACTTCGTCAAGCTTTTCTCTTTCACGAGTTCTCCTGAGCTAGTCAAGGCGATCCAGATCTCCAAGGCTTGCTCGTGAGTTCCGCTTCTACTGAGTAATATCTGAGCTTTAGCATCGGGCGCATCGCTGTTGCTTCGTTTAGATTTATTCGACAGTTATCGATATTTGCTAGATCTACAAGTTTCTTCTTGTTTTTTTAGCTTTTATCACCACCTATCCAGCTTAGAATTCTATCTAAACGACTTTGTTAAAGTATTAAACCTGAAATCCATCTAATAGCTGATTAGTTCAATTCTAAGTGTTTTTTTACTAAGCTGTACCGGATCACTTTACGGTCATCTCTTACTGCTTAGTTATCAATCGGCTTTCAGCTGTTTGATTATCAGAATCGGCTCACTGTGCTTGTTTCACTACATATCGTAATCGGTCCTATCATATTCGATTTCACTAACGAGAGAATTCGGCTCTTCAGCTGTTTCTTAACGTCCGATTTTATCCTTGTCAATCAACGGGTCAGATTGACTGGCACGCCCCAGATTTCAAGGTCACGCCTTCGTTCGTGTGTTAGCGCATCTGTCACCGCCCGATTTTTGCGTCAACACACTTTTGGCACGCCCGGTGGGACATAAAAATTCTATATCCATGGATTCACACCATTGTTACCATATATGTTCCAAGCATCCATGTATCAACCTGTGGTTCCTCAGTCACCGTATCAATACCAAAGGAATTTTCAAGAATATTATCAGTTACAACAAGCTCCTCAGGCCTCTTGGCCGACGAGTTATTATTCAAATCAGTCGTATCAGAATGACTATCAGCAGTATGTTCCTCGGCAGATTACACAACCGATTATTCCGATTATACCGATGTCGGTCCAGAGCTCGCAAGAGAAAGATTATCAGCCGCAGAATGCTCAAGCGTCAGTTCAAGGTCAAGGAAATGACCTTGAGCAAAATCAGAAAGAAGCTTTGGAAAGGGTCATCAAGGAATATAGATTGGCATGCCTTACAACATTTAGCTTTACTAAAGAAGGAGGTGTGACCCAAACTTGTAATTTTCCGAGACCAGGGGAGTTCACAATTAAAGAGCAACATGAAGAATTGGTTTCTAAAATAATCAGTGAACCAAAATGTGACGATTTTAAAGGGAAAATCCCATGTAATATTGGTAATATTACCAAGAAGTCTTTTTCAGTAGGTATGACTGAAGTTAGCAATTATGAAAATAAGGTGGATCATCTTGATTCATTAACTTCAGATCAGCAGCAAGAGACCGATCAATCTCAAGATTTGGAGGTTCAATCACGCAATCAAAGGTGCAATTTGAAATTCAGCTGGCGATACAACCAGAGTTGCAGCTGGGATATCAACTATTTACCCCATCATCGGATCGGTTGCAAAAATCGGAAAGTTATAAATTGCAAGAATCGGCTTTACAGCGAGTATTTGACGAATTACAAATACTAAATTTACAGCTGATTCCTTACCAGCTGCAACAACCGATGACTTTTCAGTTAGTGGCATGTGTTCCGAGTAATGTTCAAATTACTTATTGCTTGCTGCCTAAAAATATTACTCGAAAAAATCAGCTGCTTGGAGTTTATTTTTCTTGGGAACCTGGTGGAGTAATAGAGCGGAAGATGATTTCTTGGATAATGCGTCAATGTACTATTCAATGGATTGGAGATTCGATGAAAAATATACATTGATGATGTGGTGGTTAAATCGGAGAATTATGACGATCATTTATCCGATTTACGACGCATGTTAGAATGTACAAAGAAGCATGGTCTCAAGATGAATCCACTCAAATGTGCTTTTGGAGTATCGGCTGAGCAATTTCTGGGGTTTATGGTTCATGAAAGAGGAATTGAAATTAGTCAGAAGAATATCAGTTCGATTGATAAAGTTATGGCCCCCAGAAAATAAGAAAGAACTTCAGTCGTTGATGGGTAAAATTAATTTCATCAGAAGATTCATATCCAATTTGTCTGGTAAGATTAAGCCGTTTACTCCATTATTAAAGTTAAAGGCCGATCAGGAGTTTGTATGGGGAAAAGAACAACAAGAGGCTCTAGGCATGATTAAAGAATATTTGACTTCTCCTCCGATTTTGGTTCCTCCACAGAAAGGTAAGCCGTTTAAATTATATTTATCGGCTAGTGAAACTGCAATAGGATCTGCTCTAGTTCAAGAGTTTGAAGGGAAAGAACAGGTTGTTTATTTTGTGAGTAGAAGATTATTGGATGCTGAGACAAGATATTCTCCGTTGAAAAGTTATGCCTATGCTTTGTATTTCTCTTGTACCAAATTGAGGCATTATTTATTATCGGCTGAGTGCATTGTTGTAAGCAAGGATGATGTGGTCCGATATATGTTGTCTTTGCCGATTTTGAATGGAAGAATCGGTAAGTGGATCTTGGCCCTTTAAGAATTTGATTTGAGTTATGAATCTGCTAAAGCTATTAAAGGTCAAGTATTGACGGATTTTGTTACTCAACATTGTGGATCGGACGAAGTTATGGTAAAGCCAGTTCCTTGGTCGCTTTTCTTTGATGGATCGGCTTGCGGTGTTGGATCTGGTATCGGAGTGGTGCTCATCTCACCTCGGGGGGCAAGTTTCGATTTTGCGATACCGATTGAGAAAACTGCTACTCACAATCAAGCTGAGTATCGGGCAGTTCTTAAAGGTTTACATCTATTACGAGAAGTTAAAGCCGATGCTGTTGAGATATTTGGAGATTCGATGTTGGTTGTGAAGCAGTTATCTAAGGAATATGAGTGCAATGATGATATTCTTTTAAAATATTGCGATGAATGTCTCCAATTATTGAAAGAATTTAATATGGTGACAATCGAACATATCCCGAAACTTCATAATCATGAGACTAATCGATTGGCTCAAAGCGTTTCAGGGTATCGACCGATTCAAGATGTATTAGAATTGGATTTTGCTGATGATGATTGGAGAAAGCAAGTATTTGACTATTTGAAAGATCCATCTAAAAGAACTGATAGGAGAGTAAGATTGCAAGCAATTAAATATGTTTTGATAGATGACAAGTTATACTATCGAACTCTCGATGGAGTATTGCTCAAATGTATCGGTTCTGAGGAAGCTAAGGTATTAATGGGTGAAATTCATGAAGGTGTCTGCGGGGCACATCAGTCGGCTTTTAAGATGAAGTGGATGATTCGACAGAACGGATATTTTTGGCCAACTATTCTTGAAGATTGCTTTCGATACTATAAAGGCTGCCAGGATTGTCAAAAGTTTGGTAATGTTCAGAGGGCTCCAGCTTCGGCTATGAATCCAATTATTCAAGCCATGGCCTTTCAGAGGATGGGGAATCGATTTGATCGGACAAATTAATCCACCATCTAGTAAGAATCACAAGTTTATAGTGGTGGCGACCGATTACTTTACTAAGTGGGTTGAGGCTATACCTCTAAAAAATCTAACATCGGCTGATATGATTGAATTTGTCAAAGAACATATTATTTACCGATTTGGTATTCCTCAGACTATAACTACCGATCAAGGAACTATGTTTATTTCTGGGGAATTTGAAGAATTCGCGTCAAGCGTGGGGATCAAGTTATTGAATTCATCTCCATATTATGCTCAAGCCAATGGTCAAGACGAATCTTTGAATAAGGGGATAATCAAGTTGATCAAAAGAAAGATTGAAGAAAATCATAAGAAGTGGCATGTTATGTTGAGTGAATCTTTGTGGGCATATCGGATGGCATGTCATGGTGCTACAAAATTATCTCCTTATCAGTTGGTTTATGGTCATGATGCCGTTTTACCTTGGAAAATTAAAACTGGATCTCAGCGTATCGACCTTCAAGACGAATTAACGGCTGAAAATTATGCTATTTTGATGAAAGAAGAATTAGAAGATTTGGCTGGTCATCGGTTGAGAGCATTAAGCAATATCAAAAAAGATAAAGCACGTGTGGCTCGATGGTATGATAAAAAGTAAAAATTAAGAGTTTTGTTGAAGGAGATCTCGTTTGGAAATTAGTATTACCAATCGGATCAAAAGATTCCAAATTCGGAAAGTGGTCTCCGACTTGGGAAGGGCCGTATCGAGTTCATCGCTGTGCGTCGGGCAATGCATACATCTTGGAAACACTTGAAGGAGAAATATTTACAAGAGCTTTGAATGGAAAGTATTTGAAAAAAATACTACCCTAGTATTTGGATAGATTCATGAACCGATTATTGATCGGAAGATACAGGAAAATACATGCAAGGACAAACGAATCGGATTCTCAACCGCTTCGAAAGTTCTGGTCCAATTTGATCTGAATCGGAGGATACATGGCTAATGTGATACACATCGCCCTTAGTGCAAAAAATAAAATAAAATTACAGGGAATCCAGATACTCTTGGATTATCCCGATTGCCCCACAGTAACTCTCGTGCTGCTCGTAAGATGCGGCAATCTCTCGCTGTTCGTGAAGGATTCTTATGGTTTCATCCCTTGAAGTGCGGGTTGAGTTTATCAAGTTCTCTGCACCGATTATCAGGTCTCTTCTTGATTCTAGGCGAGCGAGTTGTTCTTCGAGAAGGGAGAGTGAGAGTTGAAGGGCTTGAATCTGATGACGAACTTGGTTAATTCCGCCGGGGGGCATGGTGTTGATGGAGATTGAACGAAGCACGGAGATGATTCCTGCTGGAAATCTTTCTCTGATTTCTTCAGCATGACTCTCAAGGAAGTATTCGTCTCCTGCTGGAGAGACGATTACCAGCTTGGAGCGATGTGATGATCTCATCAAGCCTCTGAAACATTTAAGAAGAAAATCAGATTTAGAGGAGAAGTGCTGAGTTGAGTTAGAGAAATTTTCACCTGTTGAAAAGATGCTATTTTCTCGCAAAGCACTGATATGTGTGATATGTGAAAAGGGAATGGTGTGGTATTTATAGAGGCTTTCGGTCAAGAGTATTTATGAGACGGTAGTAAATTTCTCGATTATAAAGAGTCTGAAAAAAGCATGTGAATCAGATATGACATCAATGCGAATTGGTAGCAGAGATCAGAGAATCGATCGAGGAATCATGCATAAGTTATAATAGAGAACAGGGGTCAAATCTACAGGAAATAATGTTCATTACAAGCCCATAAATGTGCTCAGATTACAATTCATCATATAAGAGATCGGACTACATTAAACGCTCGCATGCGTATCTGATCTATGTCATCAATGACGCGCTGCTGAGCTTCGATGGAGCCTTGTTGCGCTGAAATGCTTCTGTGGAGCTTGAGGGCATCGGATGCTTGGACTTTGAGAGTCTTGTTAAGGTCATCAATGATGGATGGAAGCTTCTGCAGTCTTGTCTCCTCTTCTTCAAGTTGATGGCTGACCAATCGGAGCTCGATCGCCAGTTCTACTTTGCGAGCCTTCAATTCATCGATCTTCGCCACTATGGAAGGACGACTTGATTCAAGGAATCGGATCTTGTATTTAGTAGCATTGGCCAGATCCCTCTTTGCTTCCGATTTCTTGATCAAGGATTCCCGATTCTGAAGATCGGATATCTTTTGTCGAGCCTCGATAAATTCGATTTGGCGACCTTCGATGTAGGCTGCAGGGATGATGGCGGCTTGAGCTTTACGATCAAGATGTGACCGTAACTTATGAAGGATTGATCGGATTGGCCCGGCGTCTTGAACTAAAACAAACGTGTCTTGTTCCAACAGAACTTGGAGGTCCGACAGTTTGTTTTTGATGTCTTCTGGGAGCGATGGAGCACTAACGTCCGTTGGTGGGACGGCCACAGTCGAAGAGGTCCTTTTATCGGCCGATTGCACCTCAATCATCGTCCAAGAGGTCTTTGATTGTGAAATCAAAGAAACTATTGTCCATTGAATCTTGGGCCTGAAAGATAGGAAAGTTTGTGTTAAAATTGAGAAGGAATAATAAAAATCGGATGATGAAATAATGAATAACCTGCTTCAAGTTGATTTCGTCAAATTGGCTAGGCTGCCTTGGTGGTAAAATCGGAAGTGGTTCCGATTGAAGTTGTTCTGCAACCATAGAGGAGGTCCCAGTCGATTCGTTCTAGAGCAAAAAGGGGAAGGATTTTTTGCTAAGATCAAGTGCGCGATGGTTAGATAAAAGGAATGGAATTACCTGTATTGAGGATGAGTTGCTGCTTCTATCTCTGGCTGAGGGAGATTTTCGGTTATTTGATCAGGAACGACTGATTCACCTGGAAGATCGGTCGTTGATGATAAAAGTAATTCAGAAAGAGAAACTCGACGATATCGAACAAATGAAAAAAATCGGTTTTTGAGTATTACCGATTGGATTGACCGGAGGTTGGTTTGATGCTGACTGAGGCTGGAGAATCTTGATGGGATGCTTGGGGAGGTATCGGTCCTATGTTTTCTTCATCTCCTTGCTCTGCGAAATATATCTAAATTAGACTCAATTGTTAAGGATAAAGAAAAAGAAAGTAAGGTAACAAGAATCGATACCTGTTATCGGTGGAAGATGAGGGTTTGTGTCATGGAATGCACCAATAAGCAAATCGGTTGCCAGCTGAGTGTTGACCATTGTAATCCTGACCTTTTTGGTTGTCTTCTTTGAAGAAATGCCAGTTTTACGCTTGGCCGATTTTTCCTTAAGAATATCTCCTGCTGATGGGGCATTATATCCGATATGAGGAGTATCGGTTGCAGAGGCGTACTTGATCGGTCGCCCGCTTTTGCTTAACTCTGAAGGAGGAATCGCTTCTCCTACAGATAAAAGGAGTTAATAATTGAAGTAATCGAAGGTTAGAAATTTTCGTAAAGATTGTAAGTATCTTTTGTTTGGTCGAGAAGTTCAGATCAAATATTTTACAATATGATGAGGCCCACTCGGCCCACCAATTCATGAAAGTCGATGTGGCTATGCAGGTGATGCCCACCAATTTCCATGTATCCAGATCGAACATGTCTAGATCGGGGACTCGGTCTAAGAGGCGGCAAAAAGCAAGACCGTTTTCAACATTGGTCCGATAACCAATTGAATCGGCAAAGAATAGCTTAATCGGAGCTTGAACAAAACCTAACTGTCTTGCTGTCACAGAGGGATAGTAAAATTCATAGGTATGTTCGTCGCAAGCCACAGGAAGTAATGTTCGGACGGATCATTTCCTTGAAGATTGATTTCATGCTATCGTCCGATAAGACCGAGTCCAATTGAAAGATGATCGGATTTTCAAAGGAATTGTTGGGATCTTCATAAGCAAATCAGATCAAAGCCGATTTGCTGAGGCTGTTGTAGAAGCAATTGAAGTACGCGGCCAACCAATTTGGAGACATTTTGTCACCATCAAGGATTGCGGCAGCTTCCCCAAAAGATGTGCATCGACGAGGGGTGATCTTGTTTCCTTCTGCCTGGTCCGATGGAAAGCTTTGATTGAAAAGGTCTACTTTCCAAGCCTTATGCATATGCAAGTTTAGCCATAGGTTTATGAACCACCAAGGGCCACTGAGGCAGGAAATCGGTTCTCCTTTTCTCAATCGAATCGATACCTCATGCAGTAGCTGGTAGACCGATCCGAGAAGATACTTGCCCAAGGGGAGGAGGTTGCCTGATGCCAGATGCTCAGCTACTTTCTAGTATTTGACGCAGGGGGCAAAAGCTTTTCCACAGAATACAATTTTTTCTAGCCACATCAGAAGAAAGGCTGAGTATTCCTTGTGGTCGATCGGTCCTTGGCTCTTTGAATAGGTGGAGATGTAATCTTTCCAACCCATCTTGGCTACCTTGATAATGTGACTGGGTTTAGCGAGCCTATCAAATCTGGTTGTAGCGGTAATGTTCAAACCTGTCAACATGACTACATCAAGGAGAGTAGGCGCCATCAGACCATGGCCGAACAGAAATGCATTCAAAGCATCAGACCAGAAATGAGAAGCAGCTATCAAGAGCGGTTCGTTCTTCTTGATGTCCGATAAAGATAATGTGAGACATTGGCCGATTTGATAAGTTTCCCAATCGGCTCACTTGCTGCTCATTCGGAGGTACCAATTTCTCCATCTGTGATCACTGTCGACCAGGATCTGAAGGCATCTTTCCATGAGGAGAGGGGATCCGACACGTTCTTGAAGGGAAGGCGATTGGTTTCGAGGTTGATGAAATCAGTCGGATCTTCGTTACCAATCGGACCTAGACTAAATAGGCCAGGGGTCTCTGGGACGGGGATTGTGATTTCATTCACAAGCGCCTGAGAAAAGGGTAAGAAAAAGAAATTTAAATCTACGAAAGATATGGGAGCGTTTTGGAAAGGACGAAGAACGGTGAAGAACAGGAGAAAAAGAACTAAGATCTGTTACCTGAGGGGCGGAAGAACTTGAAGCCATTGCAGTTTGCGGGGTTGAGTAACTCGCTTGAAGATGGTTGATGAGGTTGAGGAGCAGCGAAAACCGGTCGCCGGCGAGATTCCTTGGAACTTGCGCTTGAGAGTTGTTGAAATGGGGGCGATGGTGAAGATGAAATGGCGGCTGAAGGAAGGAGGAAGAGGTGGAGTATTTATAAGCCTTGTCTGCGGGGGTAAATGAGGAATTTCGCATGGTCAAGTAAAAATCAGGGTTTCGTGAGAAACGGTAACAAATTGAAAGGGCCCAAGAATTTCGGGACAATATGGACATTTTATCCCGAAACTGGAGGGCATGTGTTGATGACGTTTTTTGACACGTGTTAGAGCCAGCGCTTTGAGGGAATTTCAATGAGGATTGAGTCAAAATTGAAGATAGTGTTTGAATTGAAATCGGATCGAATTTGTTTCCATAAGAAGAATCAGTATCGAACTCAAGACTCAAGAATCGGATCGGACTCGGAAAGATGGATTGAGGGCGTCGCGAGCTTTGGGCTGAAGTGGGCCATGATGGGCTGGCATTTTTATTGTTATTTAGAGTCTTAGTTGAAGTAGTTTCTTTGTTTTGCGTCAAGTTTGTTAATGTTGTAATCGACTAGGAGTCTGTAATTCCAGGGTATAAATATATAAACCCTGAGGGTCAGTGAAGAGTTTACGAACACATCAATACAACAAACCTTTACTACTTGCATCTACTTTTCGCAATTTACTTTCAAGTCGGCGACTTCGTCAAGCTTTTCTCTTTCACGAGTTCTCCTGAGCTAGTCAAACGATCCAGATCTCCAAGGCTTGCTCGTGAGTTCCGCTTCTACTGAGTAATATCTGAGCTTTAGCATCGGGCGCATCGATGTTGCTTCGTTTAGATTTATTCGACAGTTATCGATATTTGGTAGATCTACAAGTTTCTTCTTGTTGTTTTAGCTTTTATCACCACCTATCCAGCTTAGAATTCTATCTAATCGACTTTGTTAAAGTATTAAACCTGAAATCCATCTAATAGCTGATTAGTTCAATTCTAAGTGTTGTTTTACTAAGCTGTTTCAGATCACTTTACGGTCATCTCTTACTGCTTAGTTATCAATCGGCTTTCAGCTGTTTGATTATCAGAATCGGCTCCCTGTGTTGTTTCACTACATATCGGAATCGGTCCTATCATATTCGATTTCACTAACGAGAGAATCGGCTCTTCAGCTGTTTCTTAACGTCCGATTTTATCCTTGTCAATCAACAGGTCAGATTGACTGGCACGCCCCGGATTTCAAGGTCACGCCTTCGTTCGTGTGTTAGCGCATCTGTCACCGCCCGATTTTTGCGTCAACACGTGCCTTGGCACGTTTTTCACTAAGATAGAAGAAGAAGCAATTTACAACCTAGAGAGCGTGTCATCGGTGATGCCATCGCCGATGATGACTCCGGCGACCGTGCGTTGGAGGCCGTGGCGCGAGAGGTTGAAGCAAAGCTTGGCATCGTGGATCAGGCCGTCGTCGACCCTGCAGTCGCGGCAGCCGCTGAAGCGAAGCCGCAGGCCGCTGAGGAAGAACGACGCGGCGGCCGTGGGGTGACGAAGAAGACCAAGGCAGTGGTCGTCCCCGTCGACGACGAAGAGGAGCTCAATGGGGAGGATGCTAAGCTGGTGGAGTCGCCGGCGCCTGAGGCGGCCGGCCATGGGGAGGGGAAGGCGCCGCAGGAGAAGGCTCATGAGGAGTAGCTGCTTGCTACAAGAGGCTTCTGGTTCAGCCGCGCGTCCCCATGTCCTCGGTGGTGGTGTTTTATTTGCTTATATCGTTTGTAAGTTTGTATGCACGAAACTGGTCATCGCGTTTGGTGTTCGCATCAAGTCATATGTAGTACTAGCTACAATGGTATTGGCTAGTACCTCCGCAATAAAAAAAATGTGTTTTAATGTGACGTGTGTTGCGTGAAAATGTTTAGCGGTTTATCAATATAGACGAGTAAAACAAAAGAAAGATTAAAA
Organism: Urochloa ruziziensis; assembly: GCA_015476505.1. Lineage (NCBI taxonomy): Eukaryota > Viridiplantae > Streptophyta > Magnoliopsida > Poales > Poaceae > Urochloa > Urochloa ruziziensis. The sequence goes on along the minus strand of CM027126.1, from coordinate 15,525,784 downwards.
ACTTTGAAATATCAATTGGACCCATTAAACTTGGAGCCACTTAGCGGCGGCTTTTAAAAATAAAAAAAATAAAAGAATGATCCATATCAATTTATTCGTCGGTCGTGTTAGTCCATTCGAAACAAGCCCAATGCAGGTCGTACTTCTTGGCTCTCAAGTCTCAACGCAGCACTATCACTTCGTGACCGCCGATTCACCTGGTCAAGTGAGACAGATGATCCAACTCTAACAAAAATTGACCATGTCTTCTGTACAAGAGAGTGGGAGCATTTGTACCCACACTGTCACCTGCAAGCGATCTCTACATCTTGTTCAGATCATTGCCCAATGCTTGTGATCTGCTCCCCTTTCCAGCGGCAATTCAAAGGGTTTCGGTTTGAATCATATTGGCCAACCTTGCCGGGCTTGAAGTTGTCCAGAAGTGCTGGGACAAAGCTGTCCGTACACAGGACAAAATACGAGCACTACACATCAAACTTTCTCGATTGAGTAAGTGTTTAAGGAAATGGAGCAGACAACATGTGAGTGATCTGAAGCTTCGGTCAGATATCGCCAACGAGATCATCCTCCTCCTTGAGCAAGCACAAGAGAATAGACAACTCACGCCGGCAGAATTAGCACTTCGTCGGAAAGCAAAGATGCGGATACTGGGCTTTGCAGCATTACGGAGAATCAAAATACGGCAGCGGGCGAGACTCACATGGATTAAGTTGGGGGATGCAAATACCAAATTGTTCCACCTGACACACAATGGACGGTTGCTCACACAACACAATGACAAAGCCAATGCTCTCGCCGATCACTTTACCACGGCTTTTGGCACGAACCCAGTCAGAGCGCACAGTCTAAACTGGGATTCTATCCCCAACCAGCCGCACGACCTTGCGTGTCTAGATAATCAACTCACTGATGAAGAAGTCAAGAAGGCAGTTTTTAAGTCGCCAAAGGAAAAAACCCCAGGACCTGACGGATATATTGGTTTGTTCTACACCACATGTTGGGATATAATCAAGGCGGAAGCGACACAGGCTCTGCACCAAATGTTCAACCTCCGTGCCTCTCATTGGAACCTACTCAATTCTGCCAATATTGCACTCCTACAGAAAAAAGAAGGGGCTGACACACCACAAGACTATCGCCCTGTCAGCCTAATGCATAGCATCGCCAAACTAATGGGGAAAATACTAGCCAACCACCTAGCACCTCATCTCAACAGTCTAGTATCTCCAAGTCAAAGTGCATTTATCAAGGGCCGAAGCATTCACGATAATTTCCAGTATATACAGGGTGCCGTCAATCACTTCCACAAGGCCAAGACACCAATGTTCTTCCTCAAACTAGACATTGCCAAAGCTTTTGACTGTGTTAGATGGGATTACATACTTGAGGTCCTCCAAAGACTGGGATTTGGGCAGCGGTGGCGTGATCTGATCTCTCTAATTTGGTCCACCACCACATCACGCATTCTTTTGAATGGCACGCTGGGAAGACCAATAAAACATCGAAGAGGATTACGGCATGGAGACCCCTTATCTCCGATGTTCACTACTGGAAAAACGACCTTTGGTCCCTAGTCATTTAGTTCCGGTTGTCCAAAAATCCGGTACTAAATTGGCACCAATCAATTTAGTACCGGTTTCAAACAATAGGGCGTCTCAGGAAACACTTTAGTACCGGCTGAATACAACAACCGGTACTAAAATGCGTCTCAATTGATACCGAAGATACATTTTAGTACCGGCTGGTATTCCTAGCCGGTACTAAATTGCCCAAAGACAATTTAGTACCGGCTCGTAACTGCAACCGGTACCAATCTCACTCACACAGGCCACATCCCGAGCAGACAAAAAAAATCTAAGGCACCGCCGTCCCTCTCCTGTCTCCTTCAGCCCTTCCCTTCTATTCTAACCTTATCTTTTTCCCTTCACTCAACTTCTCTTCCCCTCATATTTCTAACTCATCTCCTCTCTCTCTCTGCAGATTGCAGCCGGCGGCGATGCGGTCGCGGGCGCGGCGCGGCCGGCCGACGCGGCGGCGACTGCGCGCGGGGACGCGGCGGAGGCGTGCCCGGCCTGCGGCGGCCCCGGCGGCCCGGCCTGGGGAGGCACCCGCGCCCGGCCTGCGGCGGCCCCGGCGGCGGCGCGGCCTGGGGAGGCACGCGTGCCCGGCCTGCGGCGGCCCCGGCAGCGTGGCCTAGGGAGGCACGCGCCCCCGGCCTGCGGCGGCCCCGGCGGCGGCGCGGCCTGGGGAGGCACGCGCGCCGGCGCGGGCGTGGCCGGGTCGGTGGCGCGCGGCCAGCCCCGGCCCCGGCTCCGGCGATGCGTGCTACAGGTTCTTTTAGATGTCAATATGTAATGCATTTCTGAGATGTAATCTGTGATGAATTTCTGAGATGTGAATCTGTGATGGATTTTTGGAGATGTGAATCTGTGATGTGAATCTTTTTGAAGATGTGAATCTGTGATGTGAATCTTTGATGTTGTATAAGTTAAATCTTTCATGTTGCATAAGTGAATCTGTGTGGTTGAAGAACAACAAAGTTCTTGAAAAAAAATGGAGCAGATAGTGATGAAGAAAACAAAAGGAGAGAGAAAGGACGACCTGGGAGGAACATTTTTTTTGGCGCCACAAAAAAATTTAGTACCGGCTCGGGAGAAGGCCCGGGACTAAAGGGCGTCGTTTATTACCGGTTTCACAACCGGTACTAAATGACATGCCAGTTTAGTCTCGAAAGTTTAGTACCGGTTACACAACCGGTACTAAATGTGCCTTACGAACCGGTACTGATGCCCTCTTTTCTTGTAGTGGTTGTTCATCCTCGCCATTGATCCACTTCAGGAGATACTCAACAAGGCAACACAACAAGGTTTCCTTTCGCCAATAGGAGCTGACCCCATTCGCATGCGCACAAGCCGGTACGCCGATGATGCAGCTCTGTTTATAAGACCAACACCAGCCGACCTGCAACATGTACAACAAATCCTACTCACATTCGGTGAAGCAACAAGGCTGCACACCAACTTCACCAAATCGGCGCTCTTCCCGATCTGCTGCGATGATCAAGAAACCGAGTAGATCGCTCAAGCTTTCCAGGGCACGACAGCACAATTTCCATGCAAATACCTCGGATTGCCACTGCATATTGGTCGCCTCCGACGAGCATCAGAACAAGTACTGATTGATAAAGTGGGGGCTCGGTTACCTGGCTGGAAGGGCTGCCTACAAACCAAAGCAGGAAGACAAGCACTCGTGCAATCTGTCCTTTCTTCAATTCCTATGTACCATATGACTGCTTTCCCTCTCTCCAAATGGACAGTCAAGCAGATTGATCGTCTTCGCCGCAACTTTCTTTGGAAGGGTTCAGAAACGGCACAGGCCGGCCATTGCTTGGTAAATTGGTGACGGGTCTGCCGCCCCAAATGGTTGGGAGGACTAGGCCTACCAGACCTAATATCTTTCAATCGAGCCTTGCGGCTTCGATGGCTCTGGTTCAAATGGACACACCCTGATAAACCATGGACTGGCATGCCAATTAACCTGTCGTTGATAGAACGGGAACTCTTTAGGGCATGCACACGCATCATAGTTGGCAACGGTGAGCGGGCAAATTGTTGGAAGGACAATTGGCTTAATGGCCGGGCACCAAAGGATATTGCACCAGAGTGTTTCCGCTTGGCATGGCGCAAGAACCACTCAGTAGCTGTCGCCCTCACCAATCGGGCATGGATGTGTGGCCTACGGCGTATCTCCACAGAACTAGCACTCAGACAGTTCGTGGAGTTGTGGACTCAACTGCGGCACCTTCACCTAACTGATGAAGAAGACACTATCTCCTGGAAGTTCACAGCAACAGGTACATATACGATAAAATCAGCTTATCAGGCCCAATTTCTCGGTTCTCATCCAGACTACCCATGGCAACACGTCTGGAAAGCCAAGGTGGAGAATAAATGTCGCTTCTTCATGTTTTTTTTTAAAAAAAATCAGGATTCTTCTTAGAGCATTCACATATAAGTCCAAATTAAATGCCATCACCATTGGTACCTCAAATCACAACAACTTATCAATTGGCTAAAGTACACCCATCGCTCCGCCTCTACCACATTTGTTAATGTGTGAATGGATGCTCCACTTTATGTTGCCACGGTGACCATAAAATCCTCATCATATGTTGCACGTGAAGTCTAGGCAATGTATTGCTTCGCTCCAATGTTAGAAGAACAGCAATTTTGCTGCCTCATGGTGGTGACCATCCCTTGGCTTTTACAAAATTCTCTTTGCTTGTTTCTCTTTGTATTCATTGGGGCTCTATATAATGTCTATTCTTTCTACCAAATACAACCATCTAGCAATATCTATTTACTTTTCCATGCATGTGGATGTGGTTGTATATTACCTCTCGTCTAGTTTCTTATCTCCATGAGACCCTCGATTTCCACGTATCTTCTTACTTGTACGTGATAAAACCTCGTAAGCCCTTCCATACACTGGCCATCTTGCTTCCACTGGTCTACATGTTTCATGACTCCAAGGCATTGCTCAAGTGTGGAAACAAGCCTTTAAGAATCCGTTGAGGAACGAGACAACGCGATGAGGAATGAGTTGCATAGCACAATAACTTTATGCATGACTTTGCAAGCATTCACGAAGTGACCGTAGATGTGAATTATCACATATTACTCTCTATAGAGGTGATGAGGTATATTATAATAGTATTTGTGCATATATTTTTATTTTGAAAAATATATTTAGAAAGAGAACCAGGAAATGATATGTCAACAATTCTTGTAGAAATGGGTCCCAGTTGAATCAATTGTCTGAGACTTTGACTGGTCACAACTCACCCAAGCACTAGTAATACATATAGTGTTATAGTAGTATATGTCTAGCTTTTGCCCAAAAAATAAAAAAAAAAAATCGGCATGACTGCTAGAGCTCGAGTACATGCATGGGATACATTGTCGTCGGTGCTTTACACATTGTTAGTGTGGCACACATTGTTATTCCATGCCTCCTGACTGCGATCCTTAGAGAAATACAATCAAGCAAGAAAGTAGAATATAGCACGCAATTAATGGATTGGAGGAGGGAGGTTAGGTAGCGTTCATTCGATCATCAGGCGCATTCGAGCTCCTTGAGTGATGCGGTTGCGGTGACCTTGGCGTTCTTGCAGACTGCCATGGTCTTGTTGTTTTTGCCGCTGTACTCGACATTGACGCTATCCATGGTGACGCCGCTGCAGGGGATCTTGTCGGAGCAGAGCAGGCTGACGGCCTCAGGGGTGGAGGAGGTGCCGGTGATGTTCTTGAAGGAGACGTCCTTGACGGTGACCTTGGAGGCGCCGCTGCTGGTGCAGATCTTGTTGGGGCAGTACTTCATGTCGATGATGATGGGGTTGGCGACGTCCTCCATCTTGACGTTCTCGTAGTGGATCTTGGAGGCGGTGAGCACGGACGCGGCGTCCTCGTAGGCCTTGATCCGGAGGCCGTTGGTGGACTTCTTGAGCGTGCAGTCCTTGACCGAGACGTCCGTCACGTCCTTCTCGTCCTTGTACCGCCCCAGGCTGCCGATGCTGATGCCGTGGCCCGGGCCGCAGGTGACGCCGGTGATGTTGATCTTGGTGCTCCCCGGGCCGATGGAGATGCAGTCGTCGCCGACGCCGATGACCGTGTTGACGATGCTGATCCCGGACGAGTCGCCCATGTGGATGCCGTCCGTGTTGGGGCTGTCACCCGGGGCGGTCACCGTCACGTCCTTGATCACCACGTCCTTGCACTGGAACACGTTCATGTGGAAGAACTTGGAGTTGAGCAGCGTGATGCCGGACACCTCACCCTTGGTGATAAAGTCCAGCACCAGCGAGTTGGGCAGGATCTTGCAGTCGTACTTCTTGGCGCACGAGTTCTTGCTCCACACGGAGGGGCCCTGCCCGTCCAGCGTGCCCTTGCCGGTGATCACCAGGTTTTCCACGCGTAGGATCTCGATCCAGTTGCCCTTGTACAGGCTCAGGTCCGTGGACGCCAGCAGGTTGCCGTCAACCTGGATGGTCACGTCGCCCTTGCACGGACCCGTGTAGTTGAGCGGGCCAGTCAGGTAGTCGCCCTTGGGGATCAGGATTGTGTTCTTCCCGGAGCCGCCGCAGGCCGATGCCCACGCCTCCTGCAGTGCCTTGGTGCTGTCCGTCTTGCCATCGCCGGACGCGCCCAGCTTGGTGATGTCGCACGTCCCGCCGGGACACGACCCACCCTTGGCGTCGCCTCCCGCGTCGTCCTTCTTCGCGTCGTCCTTCTTCCCGCCAGCTTGCGCCGCGCAGACGAGCGCCAGCAGGAACAGGGCTATCATGGCATTGTTGGTGAAGGCCATTTTATTTGCCTTTGGTTATTTCTCTCCCTCTGTGTGTCTTGCTCACTCATCCCTCTCCCCACCTTTATATACCTGCTGCTGACGGGCTTCGCACTGCTATGTTTGTGGCATGCTCATCCATCACCTAGCCTGCCTGACCAACCATCTCTATAGCTATTTTTGGACCAGCAGGCTTCGCTCTCGTCCTCGAGTTCTGTTCGGTCCATTATTGGCCATATATTGCCCAAATAAACCAACGCTTGGCTGATGTATGTTTCACAAAGAAATTAGTATTCAATGAATTAAAATAGACATATTAAGTTCTAGTCTCTCCGTAAATAAACATATGTATATCCTGTATATATTCGAGCTTATACAAATGTAAACGCTTAGCTTTATTTTTGGGGACTAATGTGACCAGTATTTTCGACTTTGCCATGCATGAAAAAGAATATTTTTTGGACTTACAAACTAAAGACGACCAAAAACATCTCGACATGCACAAAATACATGGCCGACAGGATTGCCTACTAACAGCGGTGACAAAGCATTCACCCAACTTACAAACTGAGTATAGCTCAGCTAGATGTTGGTATTTCTTAACACCACGAATAAATCCAATTTTAAATAACTAGAACAAATCATCTAGACTAGTGGAAAAAATATTATATAGAAGTAATACAAATTTTGACATATGGAATAAACCAAATCATCATGCAACAAAACTAAGTTCAAGTGGAATAAAATGACGTATAGAAGGAATAAAATATAATGAAAATAAACAGTGTGAACTTATTGAACAAAAAAATATACATATAGAACAAACTTGTTCTCAAGTTCTTTTCGGTCCATTGGCACATATTGCCCAACCAATGCTTGGCTATTGTGTGTTTTAGAACGAAATTCGTATAGTTAATAAAGTATAAAACAGACATATTTATTTCTAGCTTGTCCATTAATGATCAGCAAGTGTAAAGCTCGTACGTATTCGAGTATTCGAGTAGTGTTTTGGGTTGTGCCATGCATGAAAAAAAATATTGTTTGGGCTGACAACAATCAGTTTTTTATGAAGCTAAAAATGTCATCATAATTTCATTTTTATTTATTAGTTGACTTTGTTTTTACCAACAGTAGACTAGAACAACTTTTTTTATTCAGAACCCGAAAAATATCTGACCCATCTGAAAAATTACACGTAAAAACCTGAACTGGTCTAACCTAACCCGATGGGCCAAGAATTCTGACCAAACAACCAAAAAGAACCAGACCCGATCTAACTTGAAGGTATAGTCCCCAGCAGGACCTAGAACAGAGCAATTGCACACAAATTGGAGGTAGCGGCCATGGTTACGCTTGAGATTGATTTATAGTGTCTTACTTCAATTGTGAGTTGTCTATGTTGGATGTAGAATGCAATTGGGTGATTTTTTTGGGTTGTATATGTATCAAGAGGAAACCTTAAATCATTCATGGTTACGTTATATAGATCTCTAATGGCTTTATCATTTTTTATTTTCTTGGCGTTGTCAATTTCTTTTAGATCATTTTTGTTCTTCAAGATTTGTGGCATGCTCACCTAGCCTGATCATCTCTGTAGCTATTTCAGAATGCACTTTGCTCTCGTCCTTTTTTTTTTATCCATTGCCCAAACCAACGCTTGACTGTTGTGTTTCAGAAAGAAAGTAGTAACTATATAATTAACTAAACAAAAAATATTCTCTATTAATAAACAAATACAGAGCTTATAGTCGAGTTTTTTTTTTTGTTTTAACACACTAGCTCGTTTTGTGTTTAGCTGTTGATCGCAATCCATCTATCCTCCATGAGTCCATGTTCAATAACCTTTCGACCATGCAAACCATAATAAAATCATTCTACCTGTCGAGTCGCAACCACACCGATCAATCCTTCTAGCTCCCGACAACAATGCAACAACGACATCCTGCAAAATAATCTACAAATAATCGCTTCATTTTACTAAGTCATAATCATGTGTTTTCCCCTTTTTAGATTATTCTGTTTATTTAGTTTTTTTCAAAAAAAATATTTAGTTGTTTCGAACATATATGGTTGGAATTCATTCAAACTCTTACCTCTTAGGGGGTAAATGGAGTATCGTAGCAAAGCCCGAGTTATCTATGTGGATATGGGATGCAATAGAGTGACTTGTTTGGGCTGTATATATGTATTAGGAGGAAGACTTCTTCCTCAAATCTTTTCACAGCTAGTTATTATGTGATGTATTCTAAAAAAAAAGTTATTATGTGATGTAATATAAGTTCCGTGATGGCTTCGAGATTTCTATCCCCTCCCAAACAGGGACGGGGAACTAAAATCCCCGTGGAGAGCAATACCTATAGAAAAATGAAGCAGGCGATCCACTGGCCTCGTGCCGACGCGATCGCTGAGTTGACGCTGCCGTGTACAAACGGAACACCCCGTAGCACGAGGCGCACACATGCATATGGAAGCTGAAAATTACTCTCAACATAAAAATATTTCTTTGGTATATTTAACGAGACGTTATTTTAACAAAGGATAACTTAGCAAAGAGAAACTGGTTTGGGAGCCAAAAATGTTGCTTCTGTGATCAAATTAAAACAATTAAACATCTCTTCTTCGATTGCCAACTTGCAAAAAATAATTTGGAGAGTTGTTAGTATGGCTACTGGGTTAATCCCACCAAAACCAATATCACATATGCTTGAAAATTGGTTAACGAGTATATACAATAAGAATAAAAGCTTGATTTAGGTTAGGGTTGCAGTCCTACTGTGGGCAATCTGGTGTACGCAAGCCAATTATGTTTATTTGTTTTCCAGCCACAATGAACTGGTTCTGGCTTATTCTGTCTTTTTCTTCTTCACAGAATACTATTAAACAACCAAAATCAGCCACAGCCGGCGAACTTATCCACCAACGTAACTGGCTAGTCTTTAATAAAAAAATGAATCACTTCCTTTATGTAGGTTGTTTTTGGAAGAAAATACTGGCTGCGATTTTGGTCCCAGTCACAGCATGAGAACATGAGGGAATTTGTCTGTTTGGCAAGGGGCATTGGGTTGTCACTTTGGACATATTTACCAACATCCCTCTGTCTGGCGGTTCTTTTATAAATCATTCCAAATAAGAATTTCGGTCTGATGTCGCCTCCTCGAGGACATATCCCCGTGGATGTGGCATGCGAAGTGTGCTAAGTGTCATCAATCCCCAGGCTCCGATCCACGAATCAGTAGTACTGGTTTCTTGTAGGGGCTTTTGCGTTTTTGCCCTCGTTTCGAACGTCAATGGTGATTTTGTCCTCATTTTTTAACTTTGTGATTTTGCCTCTACTATTCCAAATTGAAGAGAGAGTCTACCCCTACTTTGTGAAGAGCACTTAACGGTGTCAAAACTACCATGAAAAGACAATGTTACGCTTACGGATTTGCCCTTACTACTTTGTGTACTTTGTGATTTTACCCCTGTTTTTTTTAAAAAGGACATCACTTTGACACATTTATTCATACTTTACAAAACTGAACAAATTTTGACATATATCATCATGGCACAAATGACATTTATATTCATCAGATCCAGATCGCATGCTAACAGATCATACCGTATACTCCGTCCGGTTTAGTATTAGAAGCCGTTTTGGACAAGGTTTGAGTCAAACATTGGGAATATAAATCATGAATAACATTTAAGTCATTGAGTTTGAAAATGTGAAAATCACATAAATAGATTGATCTTGAAAATTACTTTCATAAAAATATACATATATAACTATTCAAGAAATATTTTTATAGAAAAAATGAGTCAAAGTTTTGCTTTGGTGACCGTGTCGCTGTCCTAAACGACTTCTAATACTACACCGGAGGGAGTATTGCGCAACAAAAACTCCAAAACATCTATAACAGCAGCTGCCTGGCCTTTGCTCCTGCGGCACCATTGCCGCCCAGAGAACTGCATCGAAGATGGGGGCAGTAGATGGACGCTAGCAGCTTCTCTCTTTCGCCAGGGGATTTGAGTGGGCGGCTAAAAGATCTGAACTTGACCTGATTTTGAAGGAGAACAGAAAGATCAATTCATCGCAAGCAACAAGATGATACGGATGAGAAATTTTTACACAGGAAACTCAAAATTTTATGGAGCACACATGCCATCTGCATCACCGCAGTGCTTAACTGCTTACCTGCCGCACGACTTCAGTAGATGAGCACTCGGCCGCACCGCCGTCCGCAGGAGTATCCGCAGTCTGGAGCATACTCCTGCGGAGCCACCTGGGCTGGGGCCGCAACACCCGTGCGCTCGCGCCGGGAGGCCGGGCCACCTGCTCACGCCGGAGCCGCGGCGACGCGGGGCAGCATCGGATCGGGAGGGCCTCCTGCCCGCACGCCCGGCACCGAAATGTCGAATGCTCCTGGCGCCCGCGCACTGGGAGCGGGTCGTCTTGCTGCCCCGGAGCGCTGCCGCCTGATGCTGCTCCCGCCCTCGCGCGTCGCCGCCAGTCACTCGCCGCCACTGCCCTGGATCTCGCCCGATGCCAGGAAGTCACGAGAGGAGGGGGAACGATAGCACGAGGAGAGGAAGAGATAGGAGATGAATAAGGTTGGGGGGCAGTTATGTCTTTTTCCATTGGTTTTATCATTTTTCCTATTTCTTTTATTTTTTCCAAAGGGTCCAAGTTACAGAGTTACAAGCAGGGGTAAACGGAGACTTCGTCGCTAAAAAACGAGGGCAAAATCACCATTAGACTTCCTAGTAGGGGCAAGTTCTTTTATCCCTTGCTGAGATGGACACCTCTATATAAGCAGCAAGATAGGCTTGCATGTGAAAACCATCCCGGAAATCATACTCCTCCCTTCATCTGCAAGACTCCAACTGCAACCACCGTTGTGAGAGGAAGACGACAAGGTCGCGGTCGGAGAACTCCTCCGCAATGGCAACGGCTGAGGTTAATCTTACAAAGTTTAGAACTTTCTATAAGAACATTTATATTTTTTCCATCCGCTGCATGAACGCATAACATTCGTGTATATTAAAAAGAAAATAGCTTTATCACCTGTGTTTCTGCCATTATTCAGGTTCAGCACGCGGTTCGGCCGTCGTCAGCAGCTGCTTCGAGGAGGAAGAAGCAGCTCGTAGCACGGAGGAGCAGGCCGTGCATAAGAGCAAGTATTATAAGGCTAATCAGCAAAATCTGATGTGGAAGAGAGAGAAAATAGGAGAGTGAGAAAAGCGACCGAGCCATCAGACGTCGACGCAGAGCGGACGAAACACATTAATTCTGCTGCACTGCCGTGCTTTACCACTCTGGTGCTTCCACATCCGCTGCTGCACTGTGCAGCCCATTTATTGACTATGGGGCCTGCCACTACAGCATGGCAACCTGGGTGAGATGGAGCTTCTCTGCGCCGGCAAGCGGGCGACTCTATTGCCTTTGCTCTAACAATGGCGTCATCGAGTCCAAGGAGGGAGGCCATCATGAGGAAGACTACTCCAAGGAGGAGAGGGACGATGGTCACCACAAATTAGAAGATGCCATCGCTGATGATGACTCCGGCGACTGCGTGTTGGAGGCCGTGGCGCGAGAGGTCGGAGCGAAGCTTGGCATCGTCGATCAGGCTGTCGTCGTCGACCCTGCAGCTGCGGCAGCCGCGGAAGCAAAGCCGCCGACCGCTGAGGAAGAATGACGTGGCGGCCGTGGGGCGACGAAGAAGGCCAAGGCGGTGGTCGTCCCCGTCGACAACGACGAGAAGCTCGATGGGGAGGATGGTAAGCTGGCGGAGGCGCCGGCGCCTGAGGCGGCCGGCAATGGGGAGGGGAAGGCGCCGCAGGAGAAGGCTCATGAGGAGTAGCTGCTTACTACAAGGGGCATCTGGTTCAGCCGCGCGTCCTCAGTGTCCGTGGTGGTGTTTTGTGTGCACGTCTGCACGCGATGTGGTGCTTTGCTTTGGTCCAAGTGACGTCGTCGTAAGCTACGGTCAAGTAATTATGTGGAGTTATTTGCATATATCGTTTGTATGCCCGAAACTGGTCATCGCGTTCGCGTTTGGTGTTCGGCTGTTCGCATCAAGTGATATGTAGCTACAATGGTACTGACTAGTACCTCCGTAACAAAAAAAATTATTTTACCATGTTTGAAAAGTATCATGAGGTACAATGGTGCTGGCTAGTACCTCTCTAATCTATCTCTAAATTTGAACATTTGATAAACAGTGCAATATATCCAACCATCCAGATCTTGTATGAGCATTGTGAGAACAAAGAAATATTCCCTGCAAAATTTCAACGGAATAACCGGATTCCGAGTGTGCAACGGTTGAAGTCAGACCCCCCTTGGCGCAGCACGGCGTCCCAATTCCCAACCATGGGATTCCGGATCGGACGGCTGCGAGGGGGGCGCCTCGAGCATTAGCTCCTCGCCGTGAGGCGACGCCCCGCGAGAAAACGAACACGAACGCGGTGACTTCCCGCCGCCAGCGCGCCGTGCTCTACGGCTCTGCCCCCGCGTCCCCCCATGACGCGATGCCCCCGCTCCCCTCCCCAGCCGCGCCGCCGGGCGTCGCCGCCGTCCTCCGCCTCCTCGAGTCCCGCGACCTCCCCGCCGCGGCGCGCCTCGCCGCGGCCTCCGCCTCCTCCACCCCGCTCCCGCTCGCCGCGGTCCTCCTCCACCGCCCGCTTCCCCCGCGGCTGGGCTACTGCCTCCACGCCCGCGCCGCGCGCTCGGGCCTCCTCGCCGACCGCTACCTCGCCAACGCGCTGCTCGCCTTCTACGTCCGCCTCCCGGACCACCTGCCGCACGCGCTCAGGGCGTTCGACGACCTGCCCCGCCGCGACGTCGTCGCGCACTCCTCCGTTCTCGCCGCATTCCTCCGCGCGGGCCTCCCGCGCCGCGCGCTCCTCCACCTCAGGACCATGGCCGCTGGCGGCATCGGCGCCGACGAGGGCGTCGCTCCCAGCGCGCATGCGCTCTCCGCTGCAGCCAAGGCATGCGCCGTGCTGCGGGACCTCCGCGCGGGCGCCTGCGTTCACGGGACCATTGTCGTGCGAGGGTACGGCGACGACGGCGTCGTGCTGAGCGCGCTCGTGGACATGTATGGCCACGCGGGCGCGCCGGCCGACGCACGGAGGGCGTTTGAGGAAATGCGCGCCCCGGACGGGATATGCTACACGTCGCTGATATCGGCGTTCGTGCGGAACGACTGGTTCGAGGAGGCCCTAAGGTGGTTCCGCGCCATGGTTGCGACCAAGGGGGTCTGGCCGGACGGCTGCACGTTTGGTTCCATGATGACGGCGCTGGGAAACTTGAAGAGGGCGAGGCAGGGCAGGGAGGCGCACGCGCAGGTTGTGACGCATGGTCTCTGTGGGAACGTGATCGTGGAGAGCAGCACGCTTGACATGTATGCAAAGTGTGGGATGATGGTGGATGCGCGCAAGGTGTTCGACAGGATGAAGATCAGGAATGCAGTTTCATGGTGCGCGCTGCTCGGTGGGTATTGCCAAAGCGGGGAGCATGAGATGGTTCTTTTATTGTTTCGGCAGATGGGTATGGAGGATGATGACTGGTATAGCCTGGGGACTCTTCTGCGGTCTTGTGCTGGCCTTTCTGCAGTGAAGCTAGGAAAAGAAATCCACTGCCGTTTTATGAGGATGAGAGGCTGCAGAGACGTCATTGTCGAGTCTGCACTCGTCGACCTGTATGCGAAATGTGGCGCGGTAAAATACGCGCACAGGGTTTTTGAAAGGAGCAGTGTCCGCAACATGATTACTTGGAATGCCATGATTTGTGGTTTTGCTCAGAATGGTCATGGCGAGCAAGCTATCAGTCTGTTCAATAAGATGGTCAGGGAAGGGGTCAAGCCAGACTACATCAGTTTCATTGGTGTTCTTTTTGCCTGTAGTCATACTGGTATGGTTGAGGAAGGAAGGAAGTACTTCAACTCGATGACCAGGGATTACGGCACTGCCCCTGGTATTGAACACTACAATTGCATGGTTGACCTCCTCAGTAGAGTAGAGCTTCTGGAAGAGGCTGAAGATCTGGTAAACAAGTCACCATTTAGGGATGACTCGTCATTGTGGGCAGCAATCCTTGGTGCCTGCGCCACACATAGTAACCCAGATGTAGCAGTAAGGGTTGCAAAGAAAATGATGGAATTGGAGCCTCGGTACCACTTGAGCTATGTTCTTCTTGAAAATGTATACAGAACCATTGGGCGATGGGAAGATGCTGTGGAGGTAAGGAAGCTGATGAAATCAAGAAAGGTGAAGAAAGAACCTGGAACAAGCTGGATTGATGCAAATAGAAGCAAACTGTACATGTGTAAGGCTAAGGAGGGAGTTTCACAACCTGTAGCCTTTGGGGAAATGAGTGCAGATGAGGAAATACAGTTCATATAATTGATTTGGCTTTGGTGGTGATTCGGATATGAAATAATGCTTATAAGTCATTTCTAAATTGTTCGGACGGATTTTTGCTGGTCCTGTTTTGAAAAGGCTGTACTTTTATGAATTGCCACTGCAAATTGACACCAGCTGCCATCTTTCAAAATTCAATTCATCAATTGATAGAAACCATGGTCGATCCGCTCTGCAAAGATAAAGTATCTGCTTTACAGTTACAAGATAGGTTAATGTCGAAGCAACCGCAGAGGCTCTTAGGGGTTTGCAGGCTAGGGTTGGTTGGCCTTGGCCGCCATGGAGACAAAAGGGATCTGTCAAGCAAGCTGTCTACAGTTGTAGGTTTCTTTTTGTAAGGACGAGTACATTTAGCTTTGTCTGATTTATTAATGTTGTCACCTGATCTTTGCTTCAAGTTGATAGCATAACTAGTTTCAGTCAGAAGTGTTCCTTCAGGATTTTAGATAGTTACTCCTGTTGTGCTACTCCAATTGTTAAGACCTAGGATAGAGTCTCAAACAGTCTATCATGTTTTTTTTGGTCTTTGTACAGTTATTTTTTCTTTCAGCTATAGAATTTTAGTAAATTTTGCACCTCCCTGTCTACAAGTGACTGAATATCATAAATATACAAATCAGCAACTTTATCTTTTCATGACGGTGCGATGAATTAATCAGAGTATGATGCATCCTTTGAGAATTTTCCCTTTGTTGAACAATAAATGCAATGATAGTGTTGTTTGATCTTGCAAACTGGTGATAGTTTTGAAGCTATTCAGAGACAGGCTCCTTTATTTTCGGGTTAGCAAGAAAAATATTTCCATGTGTATTTTGATATTGCTGCAGCCTCACAGAGCTGAAATCTCGAACAATCTTGTTGTTTGTAACAGGCAGTACAATTTAGAATTATGCAGAACAATTAGGAGATTGCTCACAATATGATAAGTTGATGGCTTCCTTGTTTTCTGATTTCTTCTCATCGTTAGTAGTGTATTTTTAAATTTAGATGGTGTGCGTGTGTGGCAGAATTTCTCTGTCCGAGGGAGTGCTTTCTGAACCGTGGATCAAACTAGATGATGTTTAGCATATGATCATTGATATTATCTAGTCTCTTTATTTACAGGTCCTCTTGTATGGTTCACTCTCATGAGCTTAATCTGGCCATAGTGGCAATGACTGATAAGTATCTTGTACTGCATTTATACGGCAGAAGAAGATGTCGGTCTTTCTATGCCAGAACACAAAACTATGTGCGGTTGTCAACCTTGATGTTGTATAATACTGCACTTCCTTGTTCTGTTCTTTAGCATTCTGACTTACATTCATCTGTTTCCAATTTGAGGAGGTGGTCTATGTGTTCATTCTACAAGGTGCCATGGGAAACATTTCAGCTGTTGCACTTGATGAGCAGCAGTCAAATTGAAGAATGCTCTGCCCAATTCCTAGCCTTTCCTACCGTAAGTTTGGAACAGAGAAAGCTCATCCCTCCAGCCAATTTTGTGCTGCGGCAATGCGGATCTGGTCTGGTGCTGTTTGGTGTATGGTTCTCATGCACCGTCACCGACACCGTCAGGGGAAAGGTAAGCAGGTTCATCGAACTCTTAACCATCCCGAAATTTCATCGTTGCTAATAAACTCTTATAACACATCGACAAGTGTCCATACGAAGCGTGCACGGTGATCCCAATCTCCATAATGGGAATCATGTGCACGAATCAGTAAAGTGGGGGCAAAAACACATTTTAATCAAGACCTTTTGAGCAGATCAAATTCCTTGCTGAGCTAAGCACCAAATATAATACTGCACTTAACCTCCTTGCTTTCATCTACCATCGGAAAGCAGCAGCTGATCTGATTCTGATCTTTCCTCCAGGTACGGTACCTGACCCTTCTTAATCTGTTCTGTCCAGGACGATTGCTCGTACCGTGTTTTCGCTGTTGGTGATTGCTCAGGCTGCTGTATGTGATTACTGCTGTTGGTGATTGATCAGGCTTCCGTACGTGATTACTGCTGTTGGTGATTGATCAGGCTTCCGTACGTGATTACTGCTACGGAAAAATGTACGGGCCACCTCTCTCTCTTGCCAGCCATGGGTTTGGGTTCAGTTCATGGCCAGACGCTAGCTGTTGAACTTGCTGCGTCTGCAGCTGGAGAATGGAGGCCGGAACAGCGCCTGCCTCGTCAGTTGCAGGATGGTCCGAGCTCTGAAGCGAAGACCATGCTGCTAGAGACTCGTAGCCTGGTGCCGGATCTAGCGTGGCTGGCTACTGTGCCTTTTGCATCGAGGGCCTGTAGCATGCTTGAGTGTGTTGTACACTTGCGGTTGCAGAAGGGGACCAGGGGAGGGCTGGCCAATATGCCTGCACCCAAGCACAAGCAAAAACGGGATTAGGTCAGATGGATGGATGAAGCAAGCCATGTGACAGTTCAGTGAAAAAAAGGTGCGCGTCTAGAACCTTTATCTCCCGGGGCCCTTGCAGCATTCTTTTCCTTCTAAGTGGCTGGAATTGCTAGCTTGACAAGGGGCTTCCGTCTTGCCGACAGGTTTCTGTCTTCAGTCGTCTCATCGAGGTTTTTAGCACTGGTGTGACTTTTTTTTTTAGCACTGGTGTGACTTGTGTGTGCTGAAAACCTGACTTCCAGGAGATCAAGAATGAGGCTTCTGCAGTTAAAAAGATTTGCGTCCTTGTCGGTGACAATAACAGGTACAAACTGAACTGCACGTATGTTATTATTAAGATTTTTCTTTTGAGGAAGTTGATATATTGTTATTAGTACTGTTTTGGGGGCCATCAGCTCAAGCAACTGGATGCAAGTGCAACCAAACAGGGAGTGTCACTGTGTGAGCATAGCGCAACACTACTTTTCAACAGCTTACTTGGAACAGTAGTATAAAACAAGATGCTCTCATCTCCAGCTCTAAAGCCTCACGGCTCTGCCAGGCCAAAGAAAACTAACACATGGGGCCTCCTTTCTCTCCCCCTCTCTCTTTCCTCTCTCCTCTCTCTCTCATCATGGAAACAACCACGGTCTGAGCTGCACATTTCCTGCACGGATCCACCAATCAGACGCGTGCACTTTTTACACCAAAGTTGCATTGCACCAAAGCACATCTCGCCGTTGAGCTTTGCTCAAAGCATTGTTGAGCCATCTTGGATTTAGCCATTCCGCCCGTGGTGGTTAGGCTGTTGCTACCTTGCTATAAGAGGAAGCCAGTGTGGTGCAGGACGGCTGCACGGCCCTCTCGGGGCAGCCCGTACGGTACTGTGGACTGAGTGAGTGAGTGGGGGCGGCCTTATACAAGCAGCCCTGGTCATGGCGAAATCACTGGCTGGCTTGCTGGAAAACACTCCGCTCTAGTTTTGCTTGCAAGGTTTGGCAACCAGGCGGACCGAGATGGGTCTCTCCGGTGGCATTGTCCGGAGAGTCTTCTCCAAGAGCCCGTGCTCGTCGGCCGGCAGTGGCAGCAGCCGTGCCCACAGCGTGCGTGCCTTCTCCCTCTTTCTCCCTTTCTGTCGTCGCCATGTTAAGACATCAGAATGTGTGTTCCTGCTGCTTCAATGTCTCTGGGGGGGCACATTGTTCCGAGTACTAGAGTAGCGATGTTGAAGTTGAGTGCAAAAAGGGGTGAAGATCACTCCTGAGTCCTGACACGTAACCAGTAGTTATCCAGGACCAGGAGGCTGATATACTTTTGCATTGCGTCTGTACTGCACTTGCCATGTGGCCTCTGGAAATGGTTTTGAGATGCGTGTGTATGATGTGGTGTCTGAAAAAATGGAGCTTGCTGTGTCGCTGAACTGACGTTGTGCATGGTGGGCAATGTAGCAGGAGAAGGGCGCTGCTGATCACCGGAGAAGATGGGGCTCTCTCCGACTGTACCTCTGTGGCGACGAGATGAACACAGCCACAGAAGAGGAGGACGACGATGAGACCGTCTCCGCCAAGAGCTTCGAGACCTGCGTGATGCAGCAGGAGGCGCACTTCCCAGTGGCTCAACTGAGCGACGAGCCCAACGTTGACGGCGACACTGGGGAGCCTCAAGATCAGAGGATCCCCGGCGAAGAGGGCCACGTCGTCGTGCCAGCAGAGCCGGCCGAGAAAGAAGGAGCGGCAACGCTGATCCAGTCCGCATTCAGAGGATTCATGGTGCGATCCTAGTTTCAGTGCTCAAGTAGCTAGTCCCATTTACCAGAAAAGAAGAAGAGCCATTGTTGACGCAGATACATCTCCTGAACTGCAGGCGAGGAGGGAGCTGCAGGAGCTGAGGACGCGCAAAGAAATGGACGGCGGCGCCGACGAGCCCAGGAGCCCCACCTCTGCGTCCGTCGCGACGTCGGTGGTGGTCCAGGTGGGCGAGTCGCTGAGCAACCTCCACCTGAGCGGCGACGACAGCGTGTCGGTGCAGCAGCGGGGGAGCCAGAGGTCACGGCAGCCACCGACGGCGGCATTCAAAGTGAAGGTAAACGACGGTACAATGCACTGCAGATCGAGTTGAATGGCACACGGCATCACCATTGCTAATGGTATGGATATTGCACTTGGGATTCAGGAGGAGTGGGACGACAGCACGGTGAGCTCCAACGTGTCGAGGATGAGGATCCAGAGCCGGATCGAGGCGACGACGCGGCGCGAGCGAGCCCTCGCCTACGCCTTCTCGCAGCAGGTAAGAATTTTCTTGTGTGCCTTGCTATGGTGCGGTCGTGTCGTCGTTAAACCAAACCCGTTGATGCATTGAGCTGACGGTGGAATCCCGTTGGTGTCAGCTCCGGAGCTGCAGCGGGACGAAGAAGCGGTCGGCGCGGCCGGACCAGGCGGAGTTCAACGTGGGGTGGAGCTGGCTGGAGCGGTGGATGGCGACGCGGCAGGCGGAGCCGGCGGCGGACGACTGCATGAGCCGGAACGCGGACACGGGCTCGGCCGCGGCGGCCGGGCGGCGGGTGGTGGTCGTCAGGAGGCGGGGCGGCGACCTCGCCGTCGAGGAGAAGGAGAGCTGCGGGTCCAACGACGTCTCCGTCGTCAGCTTCGACGGCTCCAGCCTCGGCGGCCGCAGCGGGATCGGCTGCCACAAGCCCGGCAGGAGCCGGCTCAAGGGCGCCCGGACCCTGCCGCGCCGCAAGGTGGCCTCGTCGGACCACCGCCTCCAGGCAAGGTCGCACAAGGTAACTCGCCTGTTTTTTCACTGCCGTAATTTTGACGCTAATCTTTTTAAGTGATGCGATGTGCTGATGCAACGGTGTGACAATGCAAAGGTGAGCAAGAAAGGGCACCCGCGTCAGGAGCAGGCGCTGGCGCACGAGGATCAGGCCGAGGCCGACGGCTACGACGCCGCTTCCCAGCCTCCGACGGATTACTGAGGCGGACACGGGAGCTTCCTGCGACGATCTGCTGTACATAAACTACTATGATTTGGATTTGCAACGCTGGTACAAGTACCTGACGATTTGTTTGGGTTTGCAAGAGTCTGAAAGACTGCCACATGTCTCGCCGGCCATGTAAAGTTCCTCGCTAAATATTGCATCAGATGTCGCTTTCTCTTAACTTTGCTCTGATGGTCCTCCCAAAACAAAATCTGCTGTGCAATAATGTCCTTGCTGCTTCACCGACGACTAACAGCGCAGCCGAAGAGCAAATGCCGTTGAAAAAGCTACACCATGAAAGTCCGCCAGGTAGACAGGACGAGGAGCGACGAGCAACTGCATCCAATCTACAAACACACGGAGGCGATAGTGTGAATCTGTGATAGCATTTCCAGTTCCGTTCGTTTCAATTCCATATCAACAACATCCAATCTACACCGCACCAACGTCGCCTGAGAAGAAGCCGCCACCGGCGACCGTACCCCAGCGCCGCCACCGTTCCACCAATCCGGTCAGCTATATATATCTTGACTACTGCACTGGTATACTTCTAGCACCGTCACAATGGTTGATACTTGATAGACACCAACCACGGTCAGGGGGTGCATGGCCCCGTGTGGTTGCTGGACGCCTGTGAGACTGCGTCCTCCTTGGCGATGGCGACGTAGTTCACCGGAGCCACCGGCCTGGCAGCATCCCTCCGCCCGTCCCGGCTTGCGGTCCTGCCACCGCTCTGGAGGGCTGACAGCCTCCGGACCGGCGTACCATTAACTGCACCACCGCCACCGTTGGCCCGGGCGCCAGCCACCTTCCTTGAGGACTGGGGACGTGCTGGGCTTGGCTTCGAACCGAACAGCTTCTCCTGTTCTGCGGCCAGCTGATCATTGATCTTTTTCTGGTCCTGAAACGTTACAAGGAGTTGTGGAACATGGATTAGATAGCTGATCAGAATCAGTCATATAGGGAACCAAATTACACGGTAAAGGAATAAATACCCTCATTCTTCGCTTCTCGTCTTCCTTCTCCTGCCTCAGAACTTTGTACTCATCCAGCATTGCAAGGAGAGGAACGCCGTCGTAGGTGAACGGCAAGCCGTGCTCCTGTTCCCAAGCCCGCGTCTTTGCAACCAGTGTGTCAACAATAGCTACCATCATAACAAAAACATCAAAGTTATTCATGAAAAGTTAGCTCAGGTTATGAACAACATCATCTTACAAAATTCCAATGTCATGTAAGCTGAGTATAACAGCGAAAAAAGAGTATTTGCCCCTGTAACATGGTCTGATTCACGCAGATGAAATTCTGTTAGTGGTCGGAACATACCTGGAATTTTATTGACCAAAACACGAGCCTTTTCTGCACGCTTCAGGTTCAGATGTGCACCCCTAGTTGCACTGTACCTGTTATCATCCTTCCATTAACAAAGCATCAATGTCAGAATATTGTGATAGCACATGAAGTGAAGCTAATGCAAAGTACTAACTCTATCCTTAAATAATATATGACATTTAGGACAAGTTAATTAGTTTAAAAATGAAATCATTTACCTATCCTAAATGTCATATGTTGAAGGCTGGAGGGATTATATAACAACAAAAATATCAGTTGCCAGGTAAGGTAACATGTACAGAAGCCAAACAACAGCTTGGTATATCTTCAATGGTAATAAGTAGCAGAATGAATTTTAAATACCCGGCTATAGTCTTCAAGCCAGCTCTCTTCTTCACACGCTGACATCCACCTATCAACCTTCTCCAGTATGTCCTTTCTGCTTAATGCCTCTTCATTTGCTTTAAGTATCTGGTTCTCCATATCAGCCAGTAGTTCTGAAGGCTGAAAACTACTAGACTCAATAATAGACATTATTCTATCTCTGGCAGCACTAGTATCTATTGCAATATGAGCCCGGGCATATATATCTTCAAGTTCAATCTGCTTCTTGAATGCGATATCCTTCATTCTACTAGCTTTTAGCTGATCAAGCCTTTCAACTTCAAGTTGAGCCTTGAAAGTGCAAAAATAATCAGTAACAGGCAAACAACAGCATGCTATTTAACAAGTCCAAGGAAAATTGATAAGAAACCACTTTCTCACCTCCTCAATTACATCAAGAGCCAGAGCTCCTGGAACTGTCACTTCATCCAGAGTTGAAGACATGTTGCATGTGATGTGATGAAAAGGTTGGCGTTCCTCCACTGGGGCATCCATTAAGTTCCAAAGATCAGAGAGCTGGGATGCTAGGGCTTGAATCTGAGAAAGCATATAGATAAATGGAAATAGTATCCGCCATGTAAGCAATATATCAGAGATTGGACTAATCAAGATCAAGAACGCCATTGCAAATTTACCTTTGCAAATCTCTTTGATTTTTCTTCTTGAAGTCCAATCACCATTTTAGACAGCTTGGATAAAGTTTCATCACTAATGCTCTTGGATTGAACACCAACAGAGTCATCAAGGCTAGGATGAACTTCAGTAACAGTGCCCACAAAATCCATGCCAAGTACGGAACAGAGATCATGCACTGAGCTCACATATTCAAGAATCTTGTGAAGCCTATTACTCTGCAATGCAGAAAAAATATTTAGAATTACTATACGAGCCCACAGATTTTTTTTTTATTTGTCTAAAAATATACTAGTGACTTAGTGAGATGATCATCAGCTGTATCAGCGGCCTATTGCCTTGGTCAGTATTATGGTGACATTTCACCGGTGTTTAGAATCCTCCGTCATGGTACAATCGAACATGTTAGGTTACTCAAATTGGCACATGAAGAGAATTTGTCCAGCAGATAAAATTTGTAAACTTGTGTGCTATGCCAAAAGTTATCATCCTTCTATTGTGGTTGGGGTTTGAGGGTTGCAGAATAGACACTTTAACTAAAAACAGCAATTGCAGGATTGCACAAAGCAAAGCAAACTATGAAATTAGTAACAACCTTTTCCTTTTGTAGGGCTTGTAGTTCAAAAAGAAATTCATTTAATTTCTTTACAGAAAGATCATCCTCATTAACATGGGGTGCTTCCAAGTGTTCACCAAATTGTAGATTCCCAGTGATTTCATCACGAAGTGTCTGAATCTGAAGCTGTACTTCAGCAAACTCTTTCACCCTACTATCTCTTTTCCTGCATAGTAGTTCCAAGGATGGTGATATCGCTGCTAGTTGCTCCTTGATTGTACCAGTTGTCTTGTCAGGCTGCACATTAGGAGCGAAGAGTCATGAGTCCTATATTAGGGAAACAATTTTTAATTGAAAATAAATCTACCAAAGTATAAAACCAGCAATCTATCAAAATGAAGTATACTGGGGAATCGGGGGAAACAGGGCTCAGTATAAATGGAAAGGAATATCTTCTTAGCTACTCAGTAATCTATTTCAGTTACACATTGTAGTCTATCATACAACGATTTTGTTTATAAGTTCTAACTTCTAAGTGCAGTGTATTATACTTCCAAAGAAAAAGGTCACTGCAATCATAATGTTTTCCGAGATACTTACAATGCCAGAAACAGACAGCTCTCCTAATGCAGAAAGGAGTCTAGTCAGCTCAGACTTGGAGTTGGCGAGCTGTTGAAGGAGACGTGCCCTGGAGCTAGAAGCCTGATCGACCTTTCTCCTATAAACATCTAAGCACTCCTGCTCTAGCTGAAGTAACATCTTGTCGCGATCTTCATCACTTTCACCAACCTCATCCCAAATAACCTGAAATAACACATATCCATCACTTGTCCAATGCTATACCACCCAATCTTGTAGAAACACAATCTTAATTCTTAGCTGATGTAATCATGTAGATTATGAGTTTGAATGGTTTCATACCGCCACTACTTTAAGCCTCAGCAAGCATAAATAAAAGAAAAAAATGCATTTAAATGTTTGAGCATGGAACTATTCCAAAATAGCAAAGCACCTGAAGTTGTTGCAGCAAAGATCCACATGTTGTATCACCTAGCAATGGATCATTGTGACCTGCCACTCCCATTTTAGCTCAATAATCTGCAAGATAATGACAACAATTATGTGTGTTAACATTATTCAGGGTAAACTTAAGTATGACACATGCTTCAGTTCACAACACGTAAATCCAAAAGCAGCAGAACCCAAGCAAATCCTCCTCCGATAAAGTTAAGAAAAAACATGGAAGACAATATACTGCAATTTTTAGTCTGCTTTACCAAAAGAATCAATTGTGGTTGCTGAAGAAACACTACTATATTGTTAATACAATAAAGACTGCTAGAACTTGACTTCATTGATCCTGTAAACACTAATAAAGGTACTGCGTACTGATACAATTTTTTAGAAATTCAGAATGCAATCTGAACCATTTAGGCAGCAATATCAAACACAAAACAAACCAGAAAACATAAATTAGCAAGAATATACCATGGCAATGTGTCTTACGCACACCCTAATAAACTAAATACATCGCTGCCTTCCTCAGCATAAAATTTCCTGAATAAATGCACAAACAGATGTCAACACCTATTAACATTCCACTATGGCATCTTGACTCTTGAGCCTTGGCCTTATGGGACACTGCTTGCTAAGTAATAATAGAAGACAAATAGTACAAAAACAGTGCTGGACATATTCCCATAAGGACCAAAACTCCAACCTAACCAACAGAAAAGAACAAAAATGTACAAAGTGCTCATCTTCTGTTATTCGGAATCATCATTTAAAAGCCTGGTAGGATACTAGAGACATTCACCGACCCTACCCTCAAAAGGACAAAAGAAAGGAAACAAAAAGATTGCCTCACGGGACTACAGGCATGACCTGATAATGTTGAAACATCCAGACATTGCTACATCGAGCTATAAGATTCGCGATAAAAAACAAAAAATAGAGTCATTTATAGACCACATGATCTGCATCTTATGCGCAAAAAAATAGGCCGTTTGGGACACCAAAGGTGGCACCATCCGGACAGTACGATGCCAACGCAATGAATAATCCTGAAAATGAAAAAAACACGAAATCCACAGTATTGCAATGCGCGCCTGCAGCAAGCAAGCAATCTTTTCAGAAGTAACAACCTTGAAGCCAACAGAAGATTCATGGGACCAAAATGCCCAGATACGGAAGATCCAATCCAACCATCCGAGTCTGAAATTCGGAAACCGTCAACCAGACTCGCGACAGACCGACAAGAAATCTAAGACAAAGCACAACCTCCGCGCTCGGGAACAAACCGAGGAACACGCAAGCAGCCCCCCAAAACCCTCGCAAACCCCACGGGGAATCCGTCGCAAAACCAGGCAAGAACCCGCCGAAACGAAAGTGGAAGGCAGGAACATCTTCCTGCCCCCGCTCCCCAGTCCCCCCAAGAACCCCCTCCCATTTCGCGAAGAGATCGCAGAGCCGGAGCTCCGCGAATAGAAAGTCCAGGCGCACGGGGGAGGCAATGGCGGTGGGGTGCTCACCTTGCTGGTCGCCGCCGCCGCCGGGGCTTAGGGTTCTCGCCGCCGCCTCCTCCTCCTCTTCCTCCTGTTTTGGCTCGGGCTCTTGTGAGGGGACGGGTACTCGCCGGAGACTGGGGGGCGGCGGGGTTGTCTTGTCGTCTGCTTGTGCCGCGAGTGCCAGCGGCGGTGGTGGTGACGGCCGCCGAAGGGGGAAGAAGGGGATGAATGGAGTGGGGCAGTGGAGCGGAGTCAGAGGAAGGTTGACAGGGAAGCGCCGAAAAAGGCGGTGTCTTTTTTTTTTTTTTTAGGAAAAAAGGCGGTGTCTGATGTGAAGAAATGAGGTCCAGGAAATGGGACCAGTAATAACAGCCCAGCAAAATGCCCGGCGGAGCGCCAGCAAAATGCCACGCGGGACTGGGCCTGAGCTGGGCTGGACAGTTTTGTCTTGGGCTGTGTGGTTGGGCTGCCCACGCCCGGTATTCCTAATCGGGAAAATCATATATATCTTTCAAAAAAATTTCTCAGTCCCTTATAATGTGTAGGATTCACATAAAAATTTTCT
Organism: Urochloa ruziziensis; assembly: GCA_015476505.1. Classification (NCBI taxonomy): domain Eukaryota; kingdom Viridiplantae; phylum Streptophyta; class Magnoliopsida; order Poales; family Poaceae; genus Urochloa; species Urochloa ruziziensis. The sequence goes on along the minus strand of CM027126.1, from coordinate 15,499,720 downwards.
AATGTTTAAGATTCATATAAAAATTATTAACCGTTAGATCTTAACTCTAAAACACCTATTGCCCTCTCCTCGTCCGGTCCTGCCCATAGTGCCGCCACATCCCACGCTACTCCGCGCGCCACTCACCAGAGTAGAAGGTGCGGCCGGTGGCGAACTTTTTTAAATAAATGTTGAAATTATTTCTGAAAATATTGAGAAAAACATTTTCAAAGAAATGTTGGATCAGTTTTTTTTTAAAAAATATTAGTTCAACTTTTTTGAAAAATGTTGATACAACTTTTCCTTGAAAAATGTTGGTACAACTTTTTCTTGAAAAAATGATGGTTCAACTTTTAAAAAAAATGTTTGCTCAACTTTTTTAAAAATGTTGGTCCAACTTTTTCTAAAAAATATTGGTCAACATTATTTATCTATAAAAATGTTGAATGGATCATCATCGTATGGACCTTGATGGGCTTTCTAAATGGATACCTTAACCATTTTTGGATAGACATATCGTAGCCCTCATTCCTAGTCATCTTGCGAAAATTGTATACCCATGCAACTTTCGCATTGAAATCTGTGCATATATATTTACACACCTAAAAATGGTGTATTTAATTTTTTGAGACATAATGTTGGTAAACATAAAAAAGGTTAAATAAAAATATTTATACATATGAAAAATGTTGGTCAGCATTAAGCAATGTTGGTCATAATTAAGCTAGACTTTTAAACAATGTTGATGAATGTTCAGAAATATCGGCGCATGTAAAAAAAGTTAAACAAAAATATTCAAAAGGGAAAATATTGATCAATAAATGTTGGTGTATTTGAGAAATGCTGCTGCTGTCCATTGCCTATTAGGCTGTTGTTGCCTTCTTAGGCTGCGCATTGGGCTGTTTATTGGGTTTATTAAAGATATAAAGGCTATTTACATTCCACAAGATGAATAGGAGCCACCCTAAAGAAAAGGCCGGATCAAATCGGATCTTGACTTTAAAGGATTGGCACAGGCTGAATTTTGGACATGGCGCTAGTCAGCCAGTATAGAGACAAAAAAACAGAGTCAACAAATTATGTGATCCATCAGAAATAAAATTAACAGAGAAAAGAGCCAGAAAAAGCCAGAAACAGAGAAGCAAACACGGTGAACGTAAAAACAACTGGAACTTTGCATTATTTCTTGGGGGTACAGGTGACGCCGTCAACCAGCGCGGACGCCGTCTCCCCTCCCTCACCCGCTACCCTGTGGGCCCCACATGACGCCGCCTGACAGCAGTCGCCCGTCCCGCCTGATGAGCAGATATGGCAGATCAACTAAATACAGCCAACAATAACTCAATCTTCCACATCCACAAGAGGTCCTCTGTAAATTACAAGCTCATGGCATTCTTCCAAAACTGTACTGCGAAGATAAATATATCCTGGAATTATTGCACCATTGACATATACATCACCCAAGACCTATACTGTTATATATTTCACGATTGATGATCGCACATTCTCCATGAAAGCAACAGCTTCGTCCTGCAAAATAGACCAATGAAAATATAAAATTTAGGAGACCTGCAAGAGTAGATGATCAATGATCTGCAGTGTTGCTATCTACCCTGTAAACTTCATAGAAAGCAGAGACACTGCTTTACCTGATTACTTGTCTTTGCACTTGCTATATTCTCATCAAGAAGTGTTAGTATGGAAATGTTCAGCTCATTCCGCTCAACCATTTCAAGCAACTGTGTAAGATTAGTTAATTAACAATGGTAACAAATTTATAGGTGCACTAAAATAAGTTACTCCCAATGAAAACTACTAAAGGACCCTTCTAGCTTATCATGGATCTTACTGTCGCTTTTTTGTCACTGGATTGCAGAATCTTCATTAGCCGTTCCTTCGCTGTGACAAGGTCATTCTGCAACTTGTCGTATGCCTCTGCAAGGGTTGTTTACAGTTAAACACAACATTCAGTTGACACCTCAGTAGGCAATGCCATTGCAGGATTTAACTGACCAACTCCCTCAAGAAGAACCTTCTGCATTGCCTCCAACTCAATCAGTCTGTCTTCCAGCTCCTGTAGCATGGGAAACAGGCTGATGTCAGTAGAGAACTAGAGATGGATTATCACCACCAATCTAGTCAAATTTTGCAGGTTGCAATCATGCAAGGGCACAGCGTACCGCCGTTCTTGTGACTGCGAATTTGATCTGTGCTATCTCGCGCGAGATATGGTTGAAGAAGGCCTCGTTCAGCCTCGGCCGCAGCCTGCCGATCTCGACCTCGATCTCGCGCGCCTCCGTGTCGAGGAAGAACTCCACCAGGCCGGCGTCCGTGTCCGGGATCACCCGCGCCTATCCTAGCAGCCAGCACAGCAGGCGGAACATCAAACCACGCGCTCATTTGATTAAGGCTGGGAGCACAGCATAAACCTCATGCCCGGAACCCGTTCGACTGAAAAACCCCAGCCGCGGAAGGAGCAACTGGGGTTGGGAGCGTACCTCGCGCTCGCTACGGCGGCGCTCCTTCTCCTCGCGCACCTGGCGCTCGAACGCCTCGCGCGCATCGGAGTCGCTCTCGAGGCGGCGGCGGAACTCGAGGCGCGCGATGTGGCCGCCCGTCGGCGCGCCCAGGATTCCCTCCGGGTCCTGCCGGCCGGCGACACCCGAGCCAGCGAACAACCACAGTTAGGAAATGAGGGACAGGCGGCCGGCGTGGACAGTGGACTAGTACTCCAGCAGGGGAAAGCGGGAAAGTAGATAGAGAGCGCGTACCCATCCGATGCAGGAGATCTTCGCCGGGACGGCGCGGCGCCTCGTCGTGAGCGCGCGGCGGGCGGCGAGGCGGGGCGTGAGGAGGGGGCTCTGGAGCGTGGCGCCACGGAGGGAGGCGGAGGAAGAAGCCATGTCCGGAGCAGAGCACGTTATCCGCTGAGAGAATGGATCGGGCTAATGCCTATATAGAGGGCCTGAATGATCAGGCCCCCGGTATTCAGTTTCGGACCAACCCGGCTACATTATGGCCCGATAACCGGTAGAGGATGCAAATGGCCCGCCTCTACTAACTGGCACCAAGCTAACGGTGTGTCTCTCTCGAAGCGCCGTTCCCCAGGAACAGTTGATAGAGGCGAGTCAGGAGCGATTTCTTCGATCCCCGCCGGATTCGCTGCTGTCTCTCGCCTTCGGTGGCTTTTTTGGCGCCGATGTGCTTGGGAAGTGGCGGATCCGGTGGGTGTTGTACATATACCCTACTAATAGAGTTCTTATAGTTAGTTTGGGGTTAGGTTTAATCAGGTGGCCGAGGTCATCTGAGTTCTTCTCCCTGCGCCAAGCTGCTTCTGGAGGACGACGACGTGATGATGTTGAGGGAGGCTCCGGTTTCGGAGTGACCTTTGACATCCCCGGCGGTTTCCCTGTCCATGATGGAGGCGATGGCGTGTGGTTAGGTGTTCTTGCCCCTACATCGGTGATGCCTTTGCTGGGGATCTTTTGCTTCCTCTTTGGTCCCTTTGCGGTTTCTGTTGGTGGATCTATAGTCTGGTGGTTGTTGTTGGGAGGGCGGAGCACAGTGGTGTCTTTTGCAGGCTTTTTGGCGACGACGATGATTTTATTTGCTTTTGCCTTATGCGTCGTTGGTCAATTGTGCCTTGTGCTTTACTGTGCTGCCTGTGCTTCTCCTGCCCGAGACGCTGCTGGCCTTGTATCTACTGACAGCGCTGCAGGGGACGAGAGGAAGATCTTCTACCAACTCTTGGTTGAGAAATCGGGTTGGTGTCTGCTTACCACCTGTTTTGGTGGTTTGATTACCCTTTGGGTCGTGCTGTTGTCCGGTGATTTGAAGTTCTTGGCAAACCTTGAGGCGCAAGATCTTCGGTCTTCCGGCGAGGTCATGGCCAATGGCCATTGGCAGCCAGGGCGTTCATCGATCCTACGGTATGTCGCTGAGTTCGACATACTACTCTTGGTGGCAATCAAAAACTGTGACGTTTCATCGTCGGGAAGGGGATCGGCTTCAAGATGCAGGCTCTTCCGATCGCCGGCGACGAGGACGGCCGGGAAGCTCTTTCAAGGACCGAGTTGTATTTTTTCTTATTCTCAAGGGTGTCTTTGTAAGAATGTAATCTTCTTGTTTTATATGTAATAATAAAACCCGGTTTCTAAAAAAAAAAATACTAACTGGCACCATTTTATGATGCCCAATTTTTGCAGCCTCTCTAAATGCTGCTCAATTTGTTGTGAAATGATAGCCCAAGAAAAATATTAGCCTAATAATTGGAAATTTAGAGAGGAACAGCCGCACCACGGCATTGTTAGCCTGAATGCTGGAAGGGAGTACTGCAGGACAAATTGAAGGACTGGCATGAAACCCTGTAAGAATTCAGATTCCAGAGACGACTGTGTCAATTAAAGCGCTCCATCTGACAGTCACATAATACTACTACATAGTAGACATGATAACCTTCAATCACAACGCTGATCGCCTACCGCTTTAGCGGATGCAGGCGAATAATTGGTTATTCAAGAATCGCACACGTTCTATACCCCGCCGGCGATCTAGCCGGATCATCAGCAAGCTCCTGGTGCGAAGCCGACGACCTTCTTGCCGAGGTCGTAGAGCACAGCGTACGTCTTCTGCTGTGTGTTCCCGACGATGGCCACCTCGGTGTCGTCGTCGTTGGGCGCGAACCCCAGGCACGCCTGCGACACGTCGGCGACGTACAGGATCCCGGACGCGTCGACGTCGAGGCACGCGCCGCCGCCGAACACCAGCGACACCGCTGGCAGCGCGATGCTCCCCTGGTACCCTGTCAGGTCGTAGCAGGTGTCGAGGATCGAGAACGCGGGCGCCTTCTTGTAACCCAGCGCGTCCATGGCCTTGGCGAACGCCGACCGCAGCGGCGCGTACGCCGACGGCGGCAGCCGCGTGATCACCGTGCCGGAGTCCACGAGCGCGCCGGCGCCGGAGAAGACGGACTCCGGGATGGCCAGCACGTGCCCGCCCACCTTGATCCCCGTCATCCCCACGTAGTAGAATGTCGGGCCCTTGTCCGTCAGCATCGGCGTTCGCCGCGCGTTCGCCGACGCCGCCGCGGCGCCGGGGCCCAAGTCCAGGAACCCCGTGGTCCCCGACGCCGCCGCCGGGAGGCAGTAGGAGAACACGCCGCCGTACTTGCCGTACGCCTGGACAGTCACAGAGGACTTGCCGCGGCCGAGCCCCATGAGCCCCGCGGCGCGCCCGAACAGGCCGCTGTTCTTCTCGCCGCACCCGAACCGGAACGCCCTGACGGCGTCGTGCGCCAGGGTGAGCGTGTCGCGGGCGTAGAAGCCGATGGTGTAGGAGCCGTCGCCGTACTGGACGCCGTAGAGGCAGTTGGCGCCGTCGCAGCCGCTGACGTCGAGGTCGGTGCAGTCGGTGGAGGAGCAGGAGATGTTGGCGTAGGTGGAGGACTTGGCCGGGCTGAAGAGGGTCTCCTTCTGCCGGTAGCAGTGGGCCACGCACGGCTGGCACTGCACCCACGTCGTGTCGCTGCCCGTGTCGAACACCACCGTCTGGTGCGACGCCGGCGTGCCGAGCCCGATGGTCACCACGTAGTTGCCCGTGTCCAGCGCCTCCCCGGACGACGCCGGGAGGTTCGCCGACGGCGTCGCGTGGAACAACGAGGCCGCCGCCGACGCCGGAGTGGCAGGAGATGACGGCGAGCCGGGCCGGAGGTGGACCGGCGGTGCGGCGCCGCGCTTCGGCCTCGCAGCCCGGCCGGTGGTCTCGGACACGCGGCGGTGGATGTACTCGACGCGGCGCTGGTCGGCGGCGAGGATCTCCGTGTGGGACGGCGCCGCCTTGCCGCGCTTGCCGGCCAGCGGCGAGCACGGGCCGTGCTGGTGCACGACCGGCATCCTCGTGCCCGTGCCGGCGCCATGTTGTTGCTCTGATTCGAATTTTCAGACAGGCGTTTAGCTCGGTTTGGGAATTCAGGACCAAGTTCAAAACTTCCAGTTGCAGTTACAGAATGTAGTAATTTGTAAACCACACTTGTTTTTCATAATATAAAATCATGAGGTGGAATTAAGTTAGGAAACGTGGCAAGCAATTTATCCGGTGCAAAATTTAATCCACAAAAAATAGGAAAGAAAAACACACGCGTCATTTTCAGACATGATAGGTGTTCTTGTATCTAGTGGAGGGTTACTATCGCTGTTTGTATGGACGCTTAGCCATTGCTATAGTTTCTAGTTGCCCATTCCAACAGAGGGGACTCTGTTTCCGCACAATATCTGTGAACCTTACAAGTCCTGCAGTAGACTACTCCCTGACTCCATGTTACATCACTTAACCTAGTAGGATGGTCAAAACTAGGTACTCCGAAAGTTACTGTCAGTGAACTAGTGAACTTTTTCATGTACGTTCATTTCCACCTATTCTGTTTTCGAGGATTTCTATGTTCAATGTTTTGCTTTTGCCTACGTACTTCAACTACTGTTCACACAGTTACTTCTACATATACTCATATACTTTAATTTTATGGGTACCAAATACTTGGGGGCGACATGCAAGAGCCCAAAGGCCTCGAGTTCTTCATGTGGCTTAGCATGGTGAAGCTGCTCGTGGATAACTTAAGCACAAGTTTCCACATAGTTCATGCCTTCTCAAGTTTCACAAAGTCGTTACCTAGCTATATCTTTGTTGGTTTATGCAACTTGGACCTCAACAATTCAGATAACATTTCTGTGTATACGAGCAATCACTGAATCCAGATAAAGTGAAATAACAGAAAACCACTTCATCCAAGACACACTAATCACCGACAGAAATCAAACCAGTACCAAAGTCCAAAATTAACCACTGTGCGTGACGAGCAAATTAACCTGGTGGCGTGGAGCAAGACGAGTCTGCAGCAGGGAGCAGGGACTCGGCACTCAGCTGCACATGGGAGGAGCTCCCTGCCGCGCCAATAGCGGCAGCGGTGGCGGCAAGCAGGACGAGGAGGAGGAAGCAGAAGCTTCCATGGCTGGGGCAGCAAGAGGCAGCCATGCTCGGGGACGCCTCAAGTGGCTGCTGTGGAGTAGTGGAGGGAGAGCACATTCGCCTGACGTCTCGTCACCGCCATGTATATATACCGGGCTTTGCGATACGATATCGGTATGGTCCGTGCTTCCGTGCACAGTAGCTGCTGGTTGGTCCGTTTTGGAGTGCTCCTGGTAGCTGCATTGTCATTCAGTCAGGGTCAGGGCTGCCGGCGTGTGCACAGGGCAAAAGTTGATCGGCTTTGCAAGTCTGTAAGTAGGTTGCGAGTCCTATCTGACAGAAGATGCTTCAACAATCACTCAATCAGGCATCGAGTTCCTGACAGGTTTATTCAGGGATGTTTTCTGGCAGATTAAACATGGCGTTCTTTAGCATGCCATGGAAGAGCAGCACTGGAAGTGTGAATCATTTGGAAGAAACTGGTACGGACAGGGTTCGTTGTTGCTGTGTGAAATGGTTTTTATTTTTGGACGACGTCCACTTGACACAATTCTAATTTGCATAAGTCTCCATCCCTTCCTCTTATTAAAAAAAATCGTTTAAGCACACTGATACTTCTCCAGCACCGTTTTCGAATGCAAGCACAACAAGTTGTTTAAGCGTGTAGATTAGAGCATAAACTTCGCTGTCCATGCACGTCCTTGTCGCGCAAGGACCGCCACATCATATCGTCGTCCGGATAGAGAGCATCATCTGTCCAGTTGTTTCCAAGAACCTGGTGATGAGGTACATTTCTGCCCATGCATTTTAGAGCCCGTCTGGAAGCAGCAATAATTTCACTAAAAATTGAAGAATTCGATTTCAGTGGGGACAGAAATGTCCTCCGGTGTTCTAACAAACAGGCAGTTTAGTTCAAGAGGAATAATCCTGTGGGTTTTTTTTTCTCTCTTTTCTTGGAGACGGTCATATATGGCATTTGTAATTTTTAAGGCGAAGCATGTATTTGGACCTTTTTCTTCAGTGGATGGATGGTTGCTACTTGAGATGCACAAACCTTACATTCTTATATTAGGATGAAACCTAGTTGATATAGTTACACGCACCTTGTTCTCGTTCCCGAAATTTCTGCAAAACGAAACAAATAAAATAAAACAAAATAAAATAAACGCTCATGCTTGAGGCCGGCCGTATAGCAAAAATGACACGTCTCTAATTCTCTATAGAGTAGCAGTGCTGACGTTTTTTTTTTGAAACAGCGATATATATATGATGGAATCGAATTGGCTCGAGAAGATAAGAGCGTGCTTGCAAAACGAAAGAAGATGGGAGAGAGCAGGAAATAGATGAGACGAGAGGTCAGGCGTCCACGTCTCCTCGACCACGACAGGGCTGGTGACATGGAAGCATGGAGGAGAAGCAATGCCAATGGCCGATGCTGACCTGAGCTTTCAGCCAGCTCGCTAAGTTTTTTCCTTTGCGCGCGACTCCGCGCCCAAGTCTTGCGCACTCGGACACATTAACGAGTTCTTAATTACTACGTGGGCTCCAAGCGATGCCAAATGCATGCATGCTGCCTAGTGCACTTGGTCAAAAGGCAGGCAAGCACGCTACGCCCCACAATATAAGCATTCTTCAACTTTCGTACATCATATTTGACCATCCGTCTTATTCAAAAAAATTGTAAAATTATAAAACAAATAAGTCAAACTTGAAGTATACCTAATGATAAAACAAATCATAATAAAATAAATAATATATATTTATAAAATTTTTGAATAAGACGGATGGTCGAAGAATGATTATATTATAGGACAGAGGGAGTAGTAGTTATGAGTTATGACCACACGAGAGATGGCCCTCATGAGTGTTTAAGAATGGAGATTGTTTTCAAATGATTAAGCGCATATGTAATAGTTAATTCTACAATACAAACCGGTGCATAAACAGGGTCAACCGTCTTGTCATTGGCACACCTTATTGAGCACATGATGCACAGTATAACATGGTGGAAAAATATGATCCATGTCTAAAAGTACCCTCTACCCTGGTTATACGTAGGCTATATGTATGCACCACTCATCGTTTCATACGAACTGTATAAATGATTCTAATTAAGAAATATCTCTCACTATGTCAGAAATCTTTTTGTCGTGTTGGCTAAATCAGACTTATAGTAGCAGTCTTTTTTTTAAAAAAAAAACCTCCAGCAACCTTTCACCAAGACAAACGATGATTTTGTGTTGGTGGTCTAGCGGACATATGACGACCACCATAAAAAATAGATCTACGTTGGACCTGCTTGACAAACATGTCCGCCATCACCCTAAAATTCAACTGTCAGCATAAATCGGTTATGACCACTCTATTAAATTATTAATCAAGGATAAATAGACAGTAATGAAATTCAAACCAAACGAGATCCAAACTCTATGTGGTCGAACTCACATAGATTCTAGGTAGCTGCATTTTAGGTATTATTACAGATCTCGAAGCCATCAGTGGCCATTGCACTACCCACTAGCTGGAGCAGTATACACATTAGGCATTGTGGCCGCCGATGGTGGTGCCGGGCGTCTTGTTGCTCCACTACTACGGAGCAGATCGATGATGAGTGCGAGCATGCATGCGCGTGATGGGGGCGTACGGCAAGTGTTAGGCAGGCGGTTTCGGAGCCACGTTGGGAGGAAAAACTAATCAAACCACATCATTCAATATTCGCTGCCGATTTTGTTTGGCACAAACATTTGGCCGTTAATTGCATGACGCCGGGAAGCATTACGATGATGCGTGTGTGCAGCCAGCCGCCCACCAATTTTTCGCGTTATATCTACTGTATCGTGTATCGATCCAGTAGTGAGTGGTGGCCTAGTGGGTGGTTAGTCGCTTCTTGTCGAAGCGGCTGAACTTTCTTCTAGAGCGTATGCGGCAGCACTATCTCTCGTAGTGTAGCGAGCTCCAATAAGCATGATTGAGAAACACATGTAGGGCAGAGCGGGATTAGGGGGTGCAAAAAAATAGTGTTTAGGTTCAAATTTTTACCATATTTGTACCTCTCATGACTTGATCCTATGCATTCACAAAACAAGTGCACTCCTTTCTAATTTGCTCTAGCTTCGCCATTATTTAACCTTCTTCTATCTCAAAAAAAAGAAACATATATAACCTTCTTCTAATTTGCTCTAGTATCGAGAGGTTACCGAATCATTGGGCTGACCGGCAAAGCTTTCTTGCTTCGCTCGGCCCGCCAAGTCGTCCGCCAACCAATGGGCCACAAACGGGCTGGGCAGCTTTCAACACAACAAGAAGCCCGTCAAACCGGGCCAGCCGACGCGCCCGACGCAACACGCGCCGCCACCGCCTCGTGACGGGGGGAGGCGGAGGTAGCCGTTGCCGACTTGCCGTGGCACCGGGGCCGGGACCCGGGGGGGAGGAGGCCGGCGGCCGAAGCAAAGCAACTCCGCCTACCGCCCCCTACGCCCCTCCCTACCCACTGCGCGAGCGCGGGGATGGAATCCGGCAGGTGGCCGCGCGGGGGAGGCAACCGCGGGGAGGCCGATTCCTTCCGTGCCGCCGCGGCCGACCGGCGTCGCGTGCGCCCCCTGATCCCGCCCCCTTTAACCGCGCGCCTCTCGCTAGCGGACCAATGGTTGGACTGCGGCGACCGGGAGCCAGACCGCGTCGGCAGAACCGGAAGCACCAGCAGCAGGCGGCGGCGGCGGCGGGCCCATGGCGTCGCTCGAGCACACGCCCACCTGGGTGGTGGCCACCGTCTGCCTCGTCATCGTCTCCATCTCGCTCACTGCCGAGCGCTTCCTCCACTACCTCGGCAAGGTACGCGCGTGCGTGCTCTACTCTACTCCCGCGGCGCTTCTGGAACGCTGCCTGGTAGATTCGGTTCCAATGTCTTGAGGAAATGCGCTCCAAGAGTAGAATGTCACAATTTTTGGACTCCGCTTTGATGGGAATCAGGGCGGCGTGCTCCTACCTGCTATCGATTCACACGCTTGTCTGCAGTTAGATAGCTTCGAGATGCCATGGTCGTGGCATTTGAGTCGGTACTCCTTATCTGCCTTTGACCTTCTGTAGACGGGTTTGAAGTTGGGGAGAATGTGGTATTCAGCCTGACCCATGCGGCTGCTTTATATCTGAGCAACGTTTTTCCTGTACGGCGATACGGTACGGCGATACATCAACACGGCAAGTGCCAAAAAAACTTGATACGCCGACACGGCGCATATATATAAATAAACATTTTAACAAGCAGTTCAAGTTCAGAAGCTAATCATCACCACATTAGTTCATAAATAATATAGTGATACAAGCCATTATAAGACTATTCCATCCAGATCACTTTCATGCTCAAGGTTCTTCGTCTCCAGTGACAAAATACAGAGTGCAGAGCTACGGTGCAGAGTACTGAGTACGTACCTTTGCCTGGCTCCCTGTATGCCTGCGTCTTTGGATCACAGCAGCGGCGCCGTTGTTCACGATGGCCAGATCGAGTTCGCTTCGTCTGGCGGCGTAAACAAGCCGCAAGGAGACGAACGGGTCGATAATGCGAGACGACGAGCTGTGTGCGGTGTTTTAGGGTTTGGATAATGAAACGCTCAACTTGGGCTTTAAAAGGAGGTGCTACAGCCCAAACGTATCGCGCAGACGTATCGCCAGGTATCGAATGAGTATCGAGCATTTATTTATTTATTTTAAAATTGTATTTTCGCAATACTCCGTCGATACGCGTATCAGCCGTATCAGATACGGGTACGGCAGCCTTCGCTGCGTATCGGAAAAACGTAGGATCTGAGGTTTTCCCTTGTTTCTAAAGGGAGTTTGGAGTTTGAAACCTAGACAAATTAGCATCATAGGCTACATCATATAGTACCTCTATAGTATCTTTCAGCTGAACTACGAAGTAGGAGTTCAAATTTGGCCATTCACCCATCACACTGTTTTTTCCTTTCGTAAGATAATTCATCAGTAACTTCTAACTGTATTCATCTTCCAAACTATATAAAAAGGGCGTACCCAGTGCCGTAGGCTCCCGCACTATGCGGGGTCTGGGGGCAGGTTGTTTAGCACACAACCTTTCCCGCACATAAATGTGCAGAGGCTGGGGCTTGAACCCTGGACCTTCCGGTCACAGGCGGTGAAGCTCTACCACTGCACCAAAGGCCGCCCTTTTATCTTCCAAACTATATACTGACTCAATTATTCAGTCACTTTTATTTTGTTTTAGTAAATTATTCTTGATTACATGGAAAGTTATGTCAATGACACCTTCCAGAGCTGATTGCCTGGCTGCTGATTCAGGTTGGATGACTTGAGATATATATAACATTTTTCGAAATCCATTTAAATGACAATGATGGCAGTGATCAACTTTGATCTCTGCATATTTGCAAAGTAGTAGTATATCAACCATGTTTCGATAAGAATTTGAATATTGAACAAATTTGTTTGATTCACTCCTTGTGTTTTCCCCTTTTACTCATGCAGTATCTGAAACATAAGGAGCAAAAAGCACTGTTTTCAGCTCTACAAAGACTAAAAGAAGGTAGTATTCTGGAGAAATTTTATTGCTGTGAACATTTATTTATCAATATGCCATAAAGTTATTTCTCGATCATCTTTTTTCGTGCCTTAACAACTGAAGAATACTAAATAAATTGTTTGCCTGGCATTGCTTAGAAATTGTTATAAGTTGTTAGAAAAATCAGGGCTGTAGAAAACAAATGCAAGCTGTTGGAAAACGTTTTCATGATAAAAAAAACTTGGTAGAATTTCTTCAGTTTGTGATGTTGCTCAGAATTTCTTTGTCTAATGCGGTTCTTTGGTTTTACGCTTGCAGAGCTAATGCTTCTTGGATTCATTTCCTTCGTCCTGAGTCTCTCCCAGGGTTTTATTGTTAACATTTGCATTCCAGAAACCGCTACAGATTTCATGCTTCCATGCAAGAGAGATAACCACAGTGCTGAAGAAGAAGGTGCCAAAATTTGCAAGAGAAAGGTTAGGGTATACCACAATTTCATATGTTAGGATCCCTTTTTATTTTAATTGTATATTTTTTGTTTCTGGTAAGTGAACATAGGGTTGTTTGTTATGTTTATTTACAACAAAATATGCTGGATAGGAGAGCTTTGTGTCACCTGTCACCTGAAGTAATGTTAAGTTTTGTTGTGAAAAATGTTTTTTCAAGAATGACCATCATGAATCAACAGGCTTGTTCTGTTTCAGGGTGATGTTCCCTTGCTGTCACTGGATGCGTTACATCAGCTGCACATCTTCATATTTGTACTTGGTCTAGTCCACGTTGTGTTCTGCGCCACAACAATATTACTTGGTGGAGCGAAGGTATATCTGTAAACATATATTTTTGTTGTGGTATGACAACGTTTGTGGGCAATAAACTTACATTAGGCTAAAACTTGGTAGATGAGAAGGTGGAAGCACTGGGAGAAAGAAATTCACCGAGAAATAGAGAAGAAATGTACGCTATTCCCCTAACCTCTTGTTTCCTTTATTTACTATTATAAGTAGTACTTTGCAGCTTCCCTACATTATGTTACACACCTCTACATTAGATTGTAATTGAAGATAGATAATTTCCTCGAATGAATGCAGGCATGTAGCAGAGCACAAAGATTGGCTCTTTCATACTATTTTTGTGGTATTTAAGATACGCATGAAGACAGCCATAGATTTCTATCTGATGTTCATGTCATCAAACACATTTCAATTTCTTTGAAACTACTCACACCAATTGAGTTATCATTTTATTCCCAACTTTTCAGCGTGTTGAATTATGCCTAATGACTGTAATCACAGTATGCTTTCTTTTCCTATTCTGAACCAGCTTCAGAACACTTTATCACCATCACATCCAGTTGATAATTACTATGTGCCCAGCCATTTGATATTTACTCGTTCCCGACAGGATTGGGCCACATGCCTGGCCAATACTCATGATCTATATTAGTTTGCTCCGGATTATAGCCTGCTATTTCTGAAAACCATATTAATGCATTGTGCCAAACAAGTGCAAGTGTCCTACCATGCATCTAAATGGCTACTTGTATTGCATTCTTAATTTTTGTTTTCTGAAAAAGAGTGTTTTCACCTCTGCGGGGTGGGCTCCCTGAATTCCATCACCCAGGACTCATCCAGGCCTGTTAATGTCATTTCTCAAATTTGGCAATGATTTTATGTGATTTTTATTGTTGTCTATTCTGCTAGTCTGGTTCTGATGGGTGCTCTATGTCATAATCCATAGCACAAGGCAACGATGCATGAGCTTGTGATATCTTAGAGCAAGTGGTATTTGATAGGATCTCAATGATATTGGTGCATTGCAATCTGATTGTGCCAGTCCCATTGACCATCTCTCTTTATCTCTTGATAATAGGGTTGTGTTTCTTTGGACACGCTATTTAGTAGTTTAGGAAGTTCTGTATCAAAGAATTATTCTTCCCTCCAGGTTTTAGATTAAGTATACTATCATTTGTATGTTCTTAGCTCACTGTTTTTGTTTCTCTATGGGTGAAAATTCGTTGCAGTGCAGCAACCAAATATTGAAGGAAAACCATTGAGTTTTGTGCTACATCAAAATCATCAAGGTGAATTTGTTCGTGATCACACACAGGGATTTTGGATGAAACTGGCTGTTGTAAGCTGGATAGTAAGTCATCTGCTTATCCAATCATACTGCTCATTTCAGTTGAATAAAATATGTCTGTCTTCTAACATATGGGCTTGCTGCTTATCTCAAAGCGTGCAGTTGTGCATTATGCTTCTGACTAAATGCATGCATTTTCATCACCATAAGTGCAGAAGACAGAATTGTGAGCTTGTATTAACAGGCTATGAGATAATAGAACTTTAGCATGTCATAGTACATAAGTCTGCATCATTAGGATGACCAACCAATATATTTTAATTTTTATATAAACTTGGGGAAACAAATGTATCAGAAGCTGGATAGTTGCCTGGTAAGATTGTGGCTTTAAAAAACACTTGGCCCTAAATTTTCCTTTTTAGTTTATTATGATGAATGCTCCTGTATGATGACTTCTTGAGATCTCACAATATCTGTATGTGTATGTTTATGGTACTGTTAATGTTGAGCTGTGTCGATTAGTTTGCGACTTCATGTACAACTTACAAAGAAAGTTTTGTCCAACATGTTGCAGACTGCATTCTTGAAGCAATTTCATGATTCTGTGAGTAAATCGGATTATGAAGCCCTTAGGTCTGCATTTGTCTTGGTATGATATGCTTTTTAGTTTCTTTGTGCTCATTAGTTGTGGTGCATCTGCCTGTATTTCTATTGGAGTTAATTGGGCACATATCTGTTCCTTTTCATTCAGAAACACTACCCCAAGATACCAGATTTTAATTTCCACAAATACATGATGCGTGCTCTTGAACATGAGTTTAAGAGGGTTGTTGGTATCAGGTTGGTGTCTTCAGAGAAATGGTCCAAATTTTCTTAAATATATACAAGTGATCTTACTTTAATTACTTGCATGCAGCTGGTATTTGTGGCTTTTTGTCATCTTCTTCCTGTTGCTGAATATAAACGGTACTTCTACTAACATATTATTTTCTTCATGTCCTAAAATCATTAGATTCATAGTGCAGAAATACCCAGTATATCAAGTACCTCTTCTTATGGCTTCTACTTAATAAATGCTGTAATTTGTGTACCAACTCCTACATTTGTCTGTGGAATGGATTATGGCTATCAAAAATATATAATTATCATTGCTCTTGCAGCCACAAATTATGATACGCATCTAACTAGCTATACGCTGTGATTGTTATGGCAAGTGGGCCAGCAGGAGGCCAAGGCCCACAAGTACTGTAGCGTGAACAGTACCACAAATAAGATTGGATTAGTTGGTCTGTTAGAGATAAGTTAGATTGGTTTGGTTAGGATATTTACTTAGGGGTCAAGTCAGCTTGTCTCTATATAAAGAGACACTATTGTATCAATTAGGTCAAGGAAGAAGTAGAGGATTAATCTCAGAGCCTCCAGCGTGAGGGCGAGATCCCATCTACCTCAACCTGTATCAGCCTCAATAATCTAGCCATAACAGTGATTCTTTCACCCTTTATCTTTTGCTTCATTGTCAAATGCAGGATGGCACACATACTTCTGGTTGGCTTTCTTGCCTCTATTTGTAAGTACGAAACATTTCCTTCTGCTTCGTGTTGGTTGAATTCAGATATTTGGCTCTTGAATTCTAACTGTATACCAAGAGTTTTAACTATAATATGATATTTATTTGAATGAGAGGAATTCTTAAAGAAGTAAATTGCAGCTCCTGCTTATCGTTGGTGCCAAGCTAGAGCACATCATTACTCGATTGGCTCAAGAGGCAGTGTCGTCATTATCAAATGAAACAGAGGAGGTTCCAACAATAAAGCCGTCCAAGGATCATTTCTGGTTTCACAATCCTGGACTTGTCCTTCATTTGATCCATTTCATCCTATTCCAGAACTCGTTCGAGATTGGTTTCTTCTTCTGGGTTCTGGTATTGTGCAATATCTTCTCTACTTCTCACTTAGTGTTCCGTGAACTGAACTCTGAAGCTAACAAATGGTCACTTAATAGGTATCAGAGGGGTTCGGTTCGTGCATGATGGAACGGAAGCCTTATGCCATTTCCAGACTAGTTATTGGGTCAGTGAAAGTTCAATTTGCATTTTACTTGTCGATGGCATGTCTGCCTTTTAGAAAGAGGACCATTAGCGCACAAATAACTATCCAATTAGCGTGCTCTTAGGTGGACTATCAGATTGTTAGGGGGTCCTGTTTGGTTCTGATTTACAATGGCGCGATTCAACGCTCATATTTTCTCGCAGTTGATAAACTTAAAATTACAGTACTGCTTTGTCATCCTACTCTTTTTCGAAGTCACTGTAAATGTCTTGTCCTCTGTCGCGCATTCTTATTCCAACTTACCTTTACATTATCAGGAACCCTAGGCCTCCGCCTTTACGTTAATTGGTCTAACGATGAACCGTGTGGTGTTTTGCAGGGCGATCATTCAAGTCGTCTGCAGCTATATTACTCTGCCATTATACGCCATCGTCACTCATGTAAGCTCCAGGGATATGTTCCCTTATACCTACTACCAATTCAATCACTGTTAACTAACTAGTATAAGCAAGCGGGAGTATGTTATTGACTTGCTATTTGCAATGGACCCAGATGGGCGGGGAGTTCAAGCTCCACGGTTTTGCCTCAGACGTGCACGAGTCGGTCCACGGCTGGATCACCCAGAGGAAGAAGCACGGCGGCGGCGACCACCACGACCCTGATTCCGGCGGGGAGGTGAAGGTAACCCGGGCGGCACCGGACGAGCGTACGGGGAGCTCGCACAGCATGCTGATGGCGGCGGCGGCGGATCTCGACGAGATCGTCACCGTGGACGACGTCCACGGCGGCTTCCGGAGGTGATGGACAATTGGACATGGACAGAGTCACAGAGAGGCGCCAGCGGGAGCAGGCTAGCCGCCGCGCCGGCCTGCTTCCCAGGTGGCGTGCGCGTCTGGTTGATGGGTGGGACGCTGCGGAAATTCCTCGTGTCGGGGGGTGGCGGCCCGGCCGGGCTGTAGGGCCGGGCCTGGCCGGCCGGCCGCGCGCATGCGCCTTAATTTGCTGTGTCTCTGAACCCATGTCGTAACGTCAACGTCGTCGTGCCCGTGTAACGGGTACGGGCCCTGGACGGGACGGGACGGGACGCGGCCGGCAGGCGTTGTGGCATGTCATGCATGTGCGATGCTACAACGTTTTGTAAGTGGCACGTACAGGCACGGCCGGCCGGACGGCCGCGGCGCCGCCCCGGGGCCTGGTCCCGGGCGCCGTACCTTCCTTCTTAGGAAGGAATTAACCTGTGGTATAATCCGTGGCTGTAAATACTTGTAGTTACTCGCTAGCACGACGAAGCTGAAGCTCCCCATACCATGGATTGATGATCGGCATCAATGTGGGTGGCGTCGTGTACACGATCGTCGTGTGCATCGGAGCTGCTACAGCCTACAACAGCTGGTGATACGGTGAGCATCTGAAGGGTGTGATGGGTGGACGGATGGATGGAACATGGAAGACGACCCCGTTCGATCCATCCGTCGATTCGTCGACCTGAACATGCGTGTCGTCTGCGCTCGCCGGCCGTCAGTACACGTAGCCAGCGGCCTAGCCTGCCTGCAGGGAAGCGGCCGGCTCTTCGTGTGGCACGGATGCGCCTGCCGCGTAGGCGCGTACCTGCATGCCCGTCGACGACGGTCGGACGCCGTGCGCACGCGCGCGTGCGGGTGCACCAATAATTGCCGACGCGACGCGTGTACGTGCGTGTGCAGAGGGCCACACACGACGGTATCTCATCGATCCTCACTCATCTTCTCGTTCCGATCCCGTCCGTCTCTGAATATCTGATCTGATGATATATATACCGCATCCAGGGGCACGTGCATTTCCCACGCACGCTCGCATACCGTATTGGATAGGCGATGCATCGAACGATCTTGTCAGGAGGGAGCGCAATAGGTGCCGGGAAGGCACATGCAGGCAGGCCCAGGGCTAAGCTACGGCTAGGCTACACGCGACTTGAGGAGGCTCGTATCATCGATCTCGTTCATGCATGCATGCTATGCTAGCTACCTGGGCCTGTTTAGATATTTCGCAAAAAAAATTTCGAGTATGTTCCTTCACATGCATGACATATTAAATATAGTCAAAAAAAAATAACCCATTATATGGATGGAGTGTACTTCGCGAGACGAATCTAATGAGCCTAGTTAGGTCGTGATTAGACAATAAATTGCTACAGTAAACATGTGCTAATGATGGATTAATTAGACTCATTAGGTTCGTCTTGCGATGAACTGACATAATCTGTAATTAGTTTTGTAATTAATCTATATTTAATACTTCAAATGTGTGTCCGACATACTGTAAATTTTTTTCGCGAAACATCTGAACGCGGCCCTGGTGTGTTGTGTCACTGTGCACGCATGCCCGGTACAACCGTGCATGTCACGTAGTACACAAACATGCTACGTGCTGATCACTGTTTGTATATCTGTACGTATAGAATGATTTGGCCATATGCACGCAGCTGGATGGTTCCTTGACGGGCTTGGAACGGTCTAATCTAACAGAACTACAGAAGTATACTACGGCGTACTACGTGCAGTCGGTCTCATGCATGGGCCATATGCTAGGCAGCAGCTAGCTAGTGTGAGGGACGCACGAGCACGCGCCTGCTACTGGGGGCACCGGGCAGCATATTCTTTTGCTTCACAGCTGCGAAAGCCGGCCGGCATCTTTTCGATCGCTCTCAGCTCTGCAATTGTACTCGTACGGCACCTGCGAGAGCTCAGAGGCAGAGGCCGTGCGTGGGTCTCTCTCTGCGCGCTCATCCCCCTTCTGTTCTAGCCCCTCACTATTCTGTACTGCGTGCGTGCGTGCGTGCGCGCCTTTTCTCTGGTCACGCACGGGCAGCGGGGCAGCATCACACATCCTGATGAGTTCCTGACATGCATGCACCAGAGCGTAAGATCGAGAGCTGAAAAGTCTTTAAACCCATTGCCCAAATTAATTAAACCAACCTCTCAGATGCAGTTAAGCCATCGTAGGATCGTACTGTATGAATATATTCGTACTGTATGAATATAACTCACTGGAAACAAAATTAAAGGTCGATTACTACACCAATAATCTAATCATCATGTCCTTCCGCAAATAAATGACGTAGAGACATAAGTCTTTTGCCTGCACACAGTCCAATCATCTGGTCGGAAACGTCTTATATTTCTGACCGGACTCCATAATACACACTCGTCTCGTGGATTTGAGCCATGCATATGCTGTCAATCTGGATGCTCCCGGCCTCTGGCCTCTGCTTTGTATCCAACCATCATGCATCTTCAATGTTCGAGCCAACAGCCATAGCCAGCACCAAGCATTTTGTACGTCGTTCGTTGTGCATGATCGAGATGAGATGCGATGCTTGTGTCCATGCAAATAAAGCATGCATGCTGGATCTGTTTTGATGCAGCTAGCGTTGTCGATAGATCGTACATGGACGGTCCAAAGTCCAAACTCCAAAGGATCCGGAAGTAGACTACTACGCGCCTACTGCTGCATGCTTATGCTTACGTCATATGGTATACGACAAACATGCGACTCTCAGCGAGTACATGGACAATGAATTAATGCATGTCAGCAAGCACTTAACATGCCTACGTCATGCGAGTGACGTGATACAACCTAACTTATTGCAAATGTAATTCTACCGCACCCGTTTTTGTGGGACTTCTTTATTTTATTATTTTTTTTAAAACAAAAGTAGACCAGTTTCATAGAATTTTAGTCCTATATCTAGATTTTTTTCTATGAATTGAAATTCTCTTGGGAAATAAATATAGGGTTTTTTAAGGATTTCTTGCATGATGCATTAACTATTGGAATATTCTCTTCTCTTCTCTCTCTCTCTCTCCCTCCCTCCCGTTCTCTGTTTCTTCATGTGTATTTTAAATTATGTGGTATAATTATCAAAACGACTATTCTTGTACCTTTCATAGTTTCATCTATGTTTCATTCCATGACCTCGAGGTGCTATGGCTCTTTAATCCTGCATCGCTCTAAATCCTGTGTTCCAACGAGACCCTAACTGTGACTAAATTTGGGAGCAGTTGCAAAAATAATTACAATGTAATAGTATAACAAATTAAGAAGATAAATGGGCCGGCTTGCTTATTATTCCCCTCTCATGTGCAAATGACATTTTGGACATATACTCCCTCCGGTTTGGCAAAAGAAGTCGTTTAGGACATCGACACGGTCTCCAAAGTACAACTTTGACTTCTTATTTTTACAAAGATATTTATTAAAAACTAACATATGTATAATTTTATGAAAGTATTTTGCAAGACAAATATATTCACGTAGTTTTCACATTTCCAAACTCAACGACTTAAAAGTTATCCACGATTTATATTCCCAATGTTTGACTCAAACCTTGTCCAAAACGACTTCTTTTACCAAACCGGAGGGAGTATACTAATTTAATAGCTTAATAATGAAACTACTATTCGAGACAAATTTGCTCATGCCACTGTAAATTTCCAATCTACATATATAAAGAGATATTGATTAGCCAAAGTTGATATATTTGAGTACAAATAACCCAAAGCACCATTTTATGATCGAAAATGTAGCACCATAATATTATCTGCATACTATGCAAAACAAAGAGGTTGCGTTTGTGAACCAAGAGCAATACTTCTGTTTGTGGAGCTTCCAGTTGAAAGGCCGCCCATCCAAGCTCAAATTTGAGTACCTCCGATCCTGAAAGGGTTTGTGATTCCACTCCTTTAAGACAAAACCAAAGTCGTCACTTTGGTTTTTAATTATATATGAAACTTTATTTATGTTCTACTAAACTGTCCACACAGTCCATCAATATTCCATTCCACAAAATGTTTGAACAAGGGTTTCTTAAGCGAGTCACTGTAATTTTGAGCTAATGCGGAGTTTTTGTGCATGCGTGGTTGGGCCGTTACAGAGTGGCTACTGGGTAACAATGCAGTGAACAACCCAATCCACTGAAGTACTGTGGACAGTAAACTTTCGAGGGGTAGATCCGCAATGGCCTACTTTATTTTGTTGACGTATATGCATCTTGGCCGATTGCGAGTCCAAGAGTGTTAGACTATGAGAGGATCTCGGGCAGCTGCTGCCCGGCCTGGTACACAGCTGCATGCATGTCGATGTGTGTATCTTTTGTGTGAGGAGTGATGCAAAGGCACATGCATGCTCATTGCTCACTCATGTACAGGAGTAGAGAGTCTAGGTGGAGTGCATGCTTTGCTAAAAGATGGGATAGATGCTGCATTGGCATGGCAATATGGCATGGCCTGGTCTGCGCTGGCCGGGCCGCGGCTGCTTGCGTGCAGGCGCCGCCTGTCCTTTTGGCTGGGTATCCAGACCCAGTACGTGGGGCCCCAGCACGTCTGGAAGTGGGCCACTAAAGTCTCGAGCCAGTCAGGCAGCCCTAATTCCTTCCCTGCGCATGTTGTCCCTGGCCGGCTCCACACAATCCAATCATCGATCTCGATGGATAAAACTTTTGCATATTGCTGCAGGTGTATAAGTTAACAAGTCTTCTTTTGTAGAGAACAGGCCATTTTCTACGAACTTCTTTTAGATCAAGATCGCCCGAGAGAACAGGCCATTTTCTACATCGAAAAATTGCAATTTGATTGGGGTGGTGAGTACTAAAAAATCGAATTCATTTTCTTTCAACGTGTTAGTATGACTCATCATATGTCTCTTGCCCTCGTGCCCATCAACAAAATGGCTCCGCTGAAAGAAAACGTCGACATATTGTGAAGGTTGGTCTTGCTCTTTTAGCCCAAGCCTCTATACCTTTAAAATTTTGGGACGGGTCTTTCTTAACTGCTACATACCTCATTAATCGTACTCCTACTTATCTCCTTGATTTCTCTACACCTCTCACCCGTTTGTTTAATGATAAACCAAACTATTCTTTTCTTCGTGTGTTTGGTTGTGCATGTTGAACATTTACAATATTCTGGATGCAACCAGAAATATACTGCCTGAAAATCGAGAAAGCAGCACACTCACTCGTCAAAGCAGGTAGATGATCCACCTCGATCATTAGCACTATGCCTGACATGGACAGACAAAAATTAAACAAAGTTCCTCAGTAAATATTTGATATCAACAACAATATGTCGTGTGAAAGATGATCCTTATCGAGAGAATTCACTTTTTGGGCTAGCGATAAGCAATTAGATTGAAAGATCACATTGTGCAAACCTTTATCCAGTGCGAAAGTCATGACATATCTGAGAGCTAGTGCTTCTGCAACAACTGGTGTAGTAATGGCATGAAAAGACAAATGGCATCCCATCAGACATCTATCCAATGCACCACCACACCGACAAATGAATTTGATGAAGAGAAGATTGTAGGGATGAAAGTGGTGAGAAAAATTTTCGCATCTGACTATTGCGGATATGGAGAAGAGTTTTTGATATCCGTGAGGATATGGATCATCTGATAATTGGATGCGAATTATCCGATGTTTATAATAGGATATCCGACTATTCTGGCAAACCCAATAAGTTACAAATTGAGTCCAATCCGATACTGCAATGTATTACCGAGCATATAAGCGGCCGCGGAGCTTATCTTGAACCATCCATCGCGCCACATGTCAAGCATCCAAGCAATCCAAAAACAACCCAAATATTCTCTCGTGGTCCCCACGCGCATGCAACCAATAGCAATCCAAAGCGAGTGGGCCCAAACTGCATGCAACCAATAGCATTCAAGTTTTAGGCTCCGCGGTCGCTTGTATGCTCGGAATTTTCGCTCTCCGATCCGATACTATGATACATAGGTAGTTTTTACAGCGCAAGACATGAGACATCGTAGTTATACATATTGCTACTTGTAGCTTTAGTGTATAAGTTATTGATCATCATAAAACACTACATTGTAAGCATATATTATATTTGATTATTTTAATCTAACTCCGCACCATTTCCGATCCTAAAAAATCTGTATTTGTAATCGAAACCGTATCCATGTAATATCCGCATCCATAAAAAAAGTAAATGATGATGTGAAAAATGTATCATTCACTTCGATCCGTTATGATTTTATCCCTAGCTGCATCAACAATAAAAATCCAACAATCTCGGAAATGCACGGTTTCTCCGAGGAAGAGGGGTATTTGCGTCCCAACTAATCTATACAACTGCACCCCGACTATATTTTTGTACAGATATAATGTGCATGAACGTACATGCAAGTTTATGCAGGGACGGAGCCAGCGGTGGGGCAGGAGGAGCTCCAACACCCCCTACCGCCGTGATCCCCCTCTAATAAGCCCCCGACTATATTTTTGTGCAGATATAACGTGCATGAACGTACATCCAGGTTTATACAGGGACGGAGCCAGCGGTGGGGCGGAAGGGGCTCCAGCAATCCCTACCGCCGTGATCCTCCTCTAATAAGCCCCCCCCCCCAAAGAACTTGAGGAGGAGAAATAAGGAGAGGAGGGGCCGGAGGAGAAAGAAGAGGAAGCAGCCTCCTGCCGGCAAACCCTGGCTTCGTCCCTGGGTCGAGGATGCCGGCCTTTCTATTTGATGAAAATATAGTAGTGATCATTGTGGATGTGGCCGAAACTACTGCCGCTTGATTCCCAGTGTGTTTCGCTGTTCACACACCGGCCAGCACGTCGGTACCACACGTACGATTAGAAGTTTGACATGTGAGAATTCATTTCACGTACGAAATGTTGCGCCACAAGAACACATAAACATACCATCATGATGTGCCTATAGTAAACAAGACGCATGCTTGCCCGTGACACACACAAGTTGGAGAGAGAGAGAGAGAGAGAGAGAGAGAGAGAGTCGCAATAATGATAGGATCGGTAGTAGCTTCTTGCAACAGAGAGGGAACGGTGATAGAGAGAGGACAAAAAAAAAATGTATAGAAGGCAAGGCTGCAATGGGATCGCCGGAGGATCTGCCAAGTCAGGGCAGGTTTCCAGGCGCCCAACGTGCAAGTGATTCTCCTTGTTTGCTTTTACCCCACCCCTTTCTAAATCACACAAACTTTTGCGACTGTTCTATCCTTGTTCATGTTTGTAATGTCAACTCAATCATCTTGTTTCAGTGGTAATGGGCCAAAGAATGAGCTCACAGCTCACGAGAAGATCACTGGCATGTGTCCTGTCTGAAAAAGTCGTCAAGTATATTTGTAAAATTCGTGGGTTCTGAATTTATTAGGTCACCATGGATCAGACGTAGGAAGCAGTTCCTCTGCAGTTAGGCCTCTGAGTCACCGTCATGTGGGGCCCGCAGAGCTTGGACTCACATGTCAGCGACCAACAGCAGAGGGACCAACTGCAGAGGATCTCGTTCGCAGATGTAGGTCGATCTGTACATTGTTTCTTATAATCTCTACAAATTTAGGTCACGGAAAAGGTCAGTGCTAGACACTGCAAAGTCGCAAGGAAAAAACTGAACAATTGCAGAATTGCCGACACACGAATGCACGTCGCCGCGCCGCATGAAACACGACGCCTATGTGACGCTTAGGGAATTTTTAAATCATCTGATGGACGGCAAGATCTGATTTTGTTCCGGTACATACACGCACCGATTGACTTGCCCTTGACAAAGATGCATATGTGGGCCCACAGAAACAAAGATATACCATGGATGCCCAAATGCTCTCCTGCATGCTGCATCTCATGGTTCATGGAGCCTCATCTAGTCAGCCAGCAGTTCAACTAGCAATCAACAATAATGAATAATCCATGGAGTGCATGCAGACCAAGAAGATGAGCATAGCATTAAAGAGTAGAGCAGGAAGATGATTCTTTTTGAAAATCAGGAAGAAGATTCTACTACCGGCAGTACCTCAGTACAGATGCTCCCCCAAAGATCCATGGAAATGTAAGCAGCAACCTAGCTCCTCTAGAAATCTAGCAGAATCCAATCATCAGAGATCTGGCCGGCCGGCCTACAGCTGCACAGTAGTTGCTCTATCAGCCTTCTCCATATCATTTGCAGTGAATACTGTGAGTACCACCCTGTTGGCTGAATGGCTGTGTTGCACAACAAACACCCATTGAGGCAGGAAAGTCACACCTGCATTGCTTCCATTCCTTGCACTCATTAATTAGCTTTCGCTGAAAGAGAGAAAAATGGAAGCAGCCTAGCGTCTATGGTGTAGATGCTGCAGCTTACTGAAATGTCCCATTACACATGTAATGTCCCATCACACCCTTGATAAATTAAAACACCTGAATAAATTCTAGCTCACTTTTGGAAAACCACTGTTTCATGATGTTTATCCGTAACCGAGACCGAGACATGCATATGCGCACAAACGAATAAGCATATAATATATGCCGCAAAAAAAGCATATAATATACACCTATATTAACTGTCATATTATAGAAATACTGTGAAGTTCTCCAGCTGCATGCAAGGGTAATATTACAGTATCTGGTCTTAGTAGAAAACGACGCATTAGCTTGGCAGGAGCAGTGATGCCCGGCCATGCTAGCTGATTTCCCTGGTCTCACTCTCATTCGGTTTTGAGGTAAAAGTACTTCTTTTCCATGCACTGTCGTCGTTGCTGCTGCTGCCGCCATATGAGAGAATTAATGCATGGCATCCAATGATCAGGGAGATATATGGCCTGCTGGCAGCCTTAACAAAGCAGGACGGCGGCCTCTGTGAAATGTCCAATGTGCTCCCTATTAACTAATTGCATCCTCGATCCACCTATTCTTTATGTTCTCTTAGAAAGTAGCTTTTATGCTATCATCAGCAATACATATTCTAAATAGTAAATTAAATAGCAATATCGAAGCTAAGAGACAATATATTTCCGTAACACGCCTGGTGTTGTTAGAAGATTCTCGCTGTCGGTTTCATGAGAATTCTCTGACATGTTTAGCCTATCAATTCCTGACGGATTTCTGGAAAGAATGGTTAAATTTGCATCTTATATAAGGCAATCATTGAGATTTGAAGCAATAGCAACCTACTTTCTAACAATTGTGAAATGGTATGACACTCTTGTTGTTGAATCCTTCATGAATTGGTGAACAGATTCCTTTGAAATGACACTCCACTACTCCAGTCTATAGACAAGATAGCATTGAGTTGTATTGCAGCCGGGGTACGTGTATCACAAATTAAATGTTTCTTCAATTCTTCAGAAAGCACTAATTAAGGAGATTAAAGTCATGCATGCATGACCATAGCGCTTTCTTTCAGACGAGAACAGAATTAGAATAACAATTCTCCCTCAAAGTATAACAGAAGAACAATTGCCCCAGCATGAGAACTTAGAAGCTAGAGGCCAAATGTCCTCATGATGAGCCACGCCCTATAGCTCCAAAGGATCTGATGCATGTGACACATTACAGATGGTGAAGCTACTAGCAGCATAGCTGATGAGCCATCTCAATCTCGATCGTGCTATTCATCTACTCCATCAAAGTAGCTATAGCCAGTAAGAATGGCAATCATTTAGGAAACTTACAAAGGTATATGTTGATAAAGATTCATTGGACGTTGACGAAGTCGATGTCCCATAACATCATCTCTCTCAAAAAGTTCAGTTGAAGATTCCCCTACAAACTCGCAAAATCCAGGCGGTAATCGAAGCCTATGCGTGTGATCGACCGACCGAGTGACAATTCCGTGAAGCTTTTTCGCTATGCGACGACACAGCCGCATTGCTTCATCCAGGGGAGTCATACATCTTTTTTATTCTTCTTTGTTTGTTACTTCTTTTCAAGAAGAATAAGAACACGCATGCTATTTTCGTTACAGCCTCTCCTTTTACGGTCGATGTGATTTTACATAGGAGCTCGCATGGGCTATGTATATATAGTTCTGGTATCCGTATGCCATTGTATGTGTAGGGGCAGCATATATACTAGAAATAAGCTAAGAGAGATGCTTTTCTGTCTCTCGAAAGAAAAACAAGGTAGAATATGATATAGATATGAAGATACCATGCCATGCTAAAACAAAAGCAAAATTCACTAGAATATACTGTCCCTTGTCACTAGCAAAAAGATACATAGATATCTAACTGCAGAACGTACATATACGATCAGATAAGAATATCTTCTATGATTCTGAAGAAATCCAAAGCTTAAAAAGTTCAAGATTAAAAAAATGAGAATAATATAAGTACAGGCCAGAGGCTCAGCAAAAATGCAAACATACATCCCAAAATTTTACACCTCTCTCTATTAATTGTTTTTGAACATGTAGGGCCACTAAATTGGAATACAGAAAGAAGGCATTTGCGTATATATAGTCTGTTGATCCTTATATTATGCTGATGCACACATGATATACATTTTAAAGCGGAGGAATGGAAATAATAATAATAATAATAATAATAATAATAATAATAATAATACGGTTTGAAGCTATGGGAAGAATGGAACTCTATATATTGAAAGCATTTGGATATTTTTGTTGTTTGTTGTTTTATTCCTACTTTCTATAGTAAATAGGTGAAGGAAAGGTGATATGGCAAAAAAAATGAATTCGTCAAAAGTAGTGCTTACAATAATTTCAAAGTCAAAAGTGATGCTTGTACCCACAAAAAATTGATGCTTGCAAACAATTAAATGTTATTCTCTTATGAGCACCAACTAGCTAGATTTGCTTCTAACAAAGATAGGCTGAAAGGGATATGGATGACGATGATGCGATACGACTAGAGAGTCTAGAAAGATCTGATATTAATCCTCTGTAATCATTCTTGAAAGACACACTAAAAGAAATCAAACTGTTATAAATGGAATTATATTATATTTCAGAGAAGAGAATTCTAATAAATTGATAAACTGGACTGATGCTTTTGAAACTCCAATATTCATTATACCGTGTGCTTTCTTCACTCATTTTTTTTATTACATTTCTCTAGTGCCTACAAGAAAAAAAAATAACTATAGTGGGTATAAACTTTGAGGAGTGGTACCAGGCTACCTACTTCTATATTATATAAACATAAGAGACAACCATCGAAGGAATCAAATGAGCAAGTATAGCGCATGCCATGGTTCTCTTTGAGGAACAAATATTAAGAAAGCATGCAGCATCAAAGATCCCAAGGTAATGGAGAGAGAGGAGGAGAAGAACATGGGCCCTTCCAAAAGGGAATGATCTTTTCTCCGAGAGAGAGAGAGAGATTAAGGCTGGGGGGAGCAAGCTGGCCACCAAAAGGGGTGGCTTGGTTTTGAGAAATCCCATGATTTTGTTTGAGGGGACAGGGGGCAGGGATTAGGGTTGGCATTGATGCATGGGATCATGCCACTGCCATGCCCTCCCAAAGACAGCTTACCAGCATATCTGGGGCATGACACAGAAAACAAGAACCCAAAACCCCTTCTCCCCGGGCAGGAGAGGAGACACTCCAATTTTCTTTCTGTACTAAGCATATTAGAAAAACACTAGGTGTCTTAGCATCTATATATATTGTGTCCAGTTGCAAGTTGCAACACCACGGGATCGAGTGATGATTACTCCCACACAAACAGCCTCCCAAAATGGCCATTAGTTTATGGCTAGCGCTGGCCAAAGCAAGCATGATTAGTTATAATACAAACAACGGCATCAAGCGCCAACAAGCAACTGAAGTGCAGGAATATAATTAAAACGAGGCCATGCAAGTGAGGTATAGGAGCTAGAAGATCCTCCTCCTCCATGCCTCAGATATATAGAATAAAATAGACAGTAAACATGAATAGAAAATGGAGTACGGTCAGAGGAGGAGGAGGACATTCTGCAAGATCACACGCCCAACTTTTAAACAAATTAAAACATCAAATACATGTACATGTTGAGAAGACAGGCAACAGTAACAGATCATCTCACATCAAAATTAACAAATAATACTAGAGCAATAGGTCTCCAACATATAGACAAAATCTCTCCCTAGAACTTGTATATAGAATGCCCAACATGAACTAGTGAGACAAATAAACAAAGAAAAGAAATGATCGAGATGGTAAATCAACAGAGCTGATTCTAGAACGTTGAAGTAGTTGCTAGCCTAACCAAGTTCAGCAGCCAAGCTCTTCTTCAACACTCGTTCCAACAATGCCACCTCCATGCATGCAAAGTTATGAACACTCCTCAAATTAACCAACAATGATCAACCAAGGCATCCATATGTTCCATCCAAGCAGCTAAAGATTACCAGCAAGCAATGCAATTAACCATGCAGCAAGCTAGGGTTAGGGTTTCCTCCTCTCAACAATAAACCCAACAAACTCATCCCTCCTCCAAAATCACCCATGAGATAATAATCTTACTAATAAGTAGCCAAGTAGGGTAACAAATTAAGTAGCCAATATTATTGCAACAAAATGCAATGCTCATATATACGCTAGCTCTATATATGCGGTAGTAGCAGTGGTGGCTATGATCGAGCAAACCCTAGGCCGCCGGCGGCGTGCTACTGCCACGCCGAGACGGACAGCAGCGGGCGCGTCTGCCATCCGAGGAAGCAGGCGCCGCGCGCCTCCTGCACGAGGTACCCTTCCGATGGGTAGTGCAGCCGCAGCAGCAGCCTCGCCTGCGACACGGCGAACGCGCTGAGCGGCCGCGCGGCGAATCCGGCGGCGCGCGCCGCCGCGCCCCACCGCTCGAGCCCGCGCCACCACCTACCTCCGGCGCCGGGCGCCAGCGCCGCCTCGATCTCCCTCCCCAGTACCTCCTGCTCCACCGCCATCCGCTCCCGGCTCCCCGGCGGCGCCGTCGCCTCCAGCGCCTCGAACACCGCCGCGTAGTGCTCCATCGCCACCGCCGCCCGCCGATGCAGGTCGTCGTCGTACCCGCCGCCGTTCCCGCCGCCTCCGGCCGGCTCCCTCTCGGCCACGGTCACCACCGCGGGGGACATCGCCTTCACCCATTTGAGGAACGCCGACACCTCCTCCTGCCCGCCCAGCTTGTGCAGGAACATGACGCAGTTCACCGCCAGCGTCTCGTCCGGGTGGAGCTCCAGCTGGCTCGTCGTGCCGGCAGCGGCGCTCGAGGCGGTGGCGGCGGCGGGAGCGCCGGCGGAGGAGGAGGAGAGCAGGAGCGGGGTGAAGCGGAAGGGGAGGTGGATGGAGCGGGCGAAGGCGCGGAGGCGGGATCCGGTGCGGAGGAGGGTGTCGCGGTCGGCGCCGGCGCCGGTGATGCGGACCTCCGGCGGCGGGACGCCCGGCGACGCGGCGGCGCGCTCGGCGATCGCCTGGAGGAGCGGCGGCCACTGGACGCCGTGGGCGGCGTCGAGGTCGAGGATGTGGACGCGGCGGGCGCCGTCGACGGCGTCGAGGATCGCCTGGTTCGCCGTCAGGTGCGCGAACCGGAGGAACGGGGCGATCTGGTTGAAGGCCAGGTACGCGCCCGACGGCGGCGGTCGCGCGGCGGCGGCGGCGGAGGCGGAGGAGGAGGGGACCAGGAGGTTGCCGGCGGCGGCGTCGGCACGGAGAGCGAGGGCGCGGGCGAAGTGGTAGGCGAGGCGGTCGGAGGCGTCGGCGCGGGGGGAGGCGGCGGAGAGGAGGACGCCGGCGGCGCGGCGGGCGGCGGGGAGGTCGCCGCGCTGGAGGAGGTCGGCGCAGGCGAGGACGAGGTCGCGCGCGGACGGCGGCGGCGCCGACGCCGCAGCGAGGAAGCCGCTGCCGTTCTTGGTGTCATTGTTAGTGTTGTCGGTGTCGTCGTCGTCGACGTCGGAGTGGTGGTGGTGGTGGAGTGAGCCGAGCATAGTAGTAGCTTGGACGACGATGGCCACCGGTGGCTGGAGCTTCTTGTTCACCGGCGGCGACGGCGGCCGGAGGCGGCGGCGGTGGCAGGCGAGGAGCATGAGGGGGTGGAGGAGGAAGGGGTGCATCTCCTGGCGGGTTTAATAGGGGCGCACCACGTCCAGCAGCAGCATCTGGGCTCGCAGCTGCAGCTTCCGTGACAGGACATCCTCATCTGCCAAAAATACAGAGGTGTGCTTGCGAGTGAGTGAGAGAGAGGATGCAGCAGCTAGCTATACTCCCTACACAGTAGCTTGCCACTACCTACTCCGCCATAGCCTAGCAAGCTAGTCGTAGCTAGGAGTACTAGCTACTCCTAGTAGCTGGTAGAGAGAGAGAGAGCAGCGCCCTTTCTCTCTCTAGTAGGAATGGAAGGGGAAAGGTGGCATGCAGGCAAAGGGCGAGTGTTTTGAGTGTGCTGGGATGGATATCCGGTGGACTGTGGTGTGTATCGTTTGGGGAGGCTAAGTGGAATCTAAAACATTCCGAGGATTGGGGTGGTCAGGTGGGCCTAAACAACATCAAAGATCCCTTCATATATCAAGAGCTAACACAAGCTAATTAAGATACTAATACCACTGCTCTCTATCTCTCTCATAGAATACTAAGAGGCCAATTCTGCTTATCTGTTTTCCAGCCACAGCAGATTTGTTCTGCCTTATTCTATCTTCTCTCATAAAATATTATTGAAACAATTAAAATCACCCACAGCCAGCCAACTTATCTGCCAGCGGAACAGGTCTGAAGAGCTACTAATGCTCCTCTCTCTCTCTCTAGAAAAAACTAGTCGCACGCTGTACACTAGCTAGCCAGATGGACGGGTGGATGGACTGGAGCAGCGTGTGTACATCTGTTTGCGTGTACGTTGGATCCAATGCCATAGCCAGCTAGGGAGAACCGGGCAATGATCATTGGCGTTCCTAGCTCGTGTACGTGTTTGTGTGTGTAGATACAAGTAGAACGATACAAGGTTTCCATGCATGTGTATTTTAGTAGGTTTTACAGGTGCTTTTGAGGTGGTTATACGTTTCTGAGCGCCCAGCACATCGCCCTCTCTCTAGCAAGTCAGCAGAACGTTGGAGTAGAATTAAAAAACACATAATTTTTTACGACACTAAACTTCGGCCGTGCAATAAGTATGATTTTTCACCCGCAAAAACAAAAGTATGATATTTTTTATAAGGTGCAGTGCAATACAGGTGGTCGAGTTATATATATGTAAAGAAGAGGATTGTCAAACACTAGGTATCTTATAAAGTTCCATTTGTTGAAGCTAGCTAGCTGATCTTTGTGTAACATATATATTGATCAATCCTAATACGTGTAATCAGACGAGTAAATACACCAGTGATTCTAAAACTTTCTCCTCAACGCCATCTAGCTAGGTCTCTTTAAACTTTGAAATTCACTCCAAATCCTAACTTAAAACTTGTTGAATGTGCCACTCAAGATACAAACCACCATAATCAGCACAAACTTATTAGTCTATTTGGCACGGAAACACGGCTCCTGATTCCTGAATCCTGATGTCCACAACCAAGCTTGCCGTAGAGTATGCATGGGACATCTTGGGCTTTATGCAAGAGCGCCACATCTAATTACTCACATATATTACAATGATATGGGCATCATCAAGTGACAAAATTAACAATATATCGACCTAGATGTGTATTTAAAGATCAATATAGGATATTGCCAGTGCATTGTACACTCTAATCAAACAATTGCATTGTTTGCTACAACGAAAGAAATAATATTTGTGACCATAAAGTAGTTTTATGACAACCACTTTCAGTTGACCAGGCACCTTTGTTTGAACAAATAAATTGGATAGTTGACCATCTTTACTGGGGAAATGTTATGTTTTTTCAACCCTGTTGGTTCTATACAAATTTAAAAATCCCAATAATATAACCCAGTTTGACATTCTAAAGAGTTTATGAGAAAAGTACGTCTAATATATATGTTGTCATTAGACAGTTAAGAAACTACTGCTAGCAGGCTTATTGCTTTATCGATCCATATATTTTATATCCAATGATCACACTGATCTTCCACGCTTTTATTGTTCTCGACGCTATCATCTAAAGGTTTAGCTTTAAGTTGGCAGTAGTAGTACAAGCACACATGATGCATGGCTTTTGACACCAGAAATTCTGCCTATAGTTACCTTGCTTGCATTGGTGTGAGAACGCGCGCCTTGCTGATCGATCTGAATAGTAATAGCCAATTTGGAACTCCTTAATCATTACGGACGAAGCCTCAGGAGATCGACTATACTCCCTTCCAAAGGATTTGCACACCAATGTGACTATGCGAGTGTGTGCACACCCACACGCAATGCTTTAAATGGGTGAATAGAGACTAGACACAGCCGACGCTCCAACCATATCATGTTTTGTCCCATGGTAGGATCTCCATTGATGGTCGGCCCGGCCCGGTCTGAGGTAGGCAATCAACTTCCTTGCGAGAAGAAGAGCACACCACACCTTCACCTGGCCCTCGCCGTGTCAGTGCTGCACATTGCAGACACATGCTAGCATGCGTTCTAACCACAAGTAACCTGCAGCTACACTCCTCCACGATTGGCTACGTTTCTTGCAGGATCACATGCAATCCTAGCCCAAGCAAGCTACAGTACACATGGTGTATGTGTATGTGTATTCATGCTGATGCATGAAAGAGAAAGAGGGAGGGAGGGAGGGAGAGGAGGCAGTGAAGACTCACATCGAAGGCATCTTGACACAAGACATTAGCAAACAAATGGAATATTGCAGCAGCCAGGGGTGATAGCTGTGAATGTGAGGCAGCATGACACTGGGCGGCCTTGGATGGAATGTCTCAGTCCCCAGATGAGGCAATCTATCATCACATCCACCTGCACACCATCATTACCCGCCAAAAGGGACATGTGCCTCTGTGTCAAGCAGCAGATATGATCCCTCCAACTCTCTGCACAAAAAATTTGTACAAATCCTTTCATATACGCCCTCCCTCATCAGGGATAATCTATATACATGCATATGCATATGCATCATCTAGAGGGAAAAACATGCAGAGGCCAAAAGAAACAAAAGGGATAGATCAGGAGAGATCTCTTATCCCTTGTGGCAAGAGGGAAGAGATCTTTGCATGTGTGTGCAAGGCCTAGACTACCACTGGCACTTGTGTCTGTGTTGTGAGCTCTTCCCTTGTGTAGCTTGTGTGCAGCAAAGGAATCTACTCTCTCCTCCGTCCTCTCCCCGTGCTGCGGCATGCTCTCATCTCATACTTACCTCTGCAAGGCATGCAGGAGCATCAAGAGAAGGGGAAACTTGGCATGAGGCCACTGTGGGCAGGAAAGTGAGTGGGAAATGCCCAAAGCGAGCAAGGCAACAAACAGAAGCAGCTAGCTCACTCTCTCTCATGCGTCGTCTCTCAACCAGTAGCAATAAAAAAGGAGAAAAACTTGTGACTTTACCTTCTGGTGCATCATCAAATGCTGTGATTTGACATGTTCCAAAATCTAACCCTCTCGTACAGTATCTTCTGTGTGCGTCTCTCTGGGACTCTATCTCTTGAACAACTCCTAGCTAAGTATATGTCTTTTTTGTGTGTGAGAGTGAGTGAGAAAGAGGAGGAAGCTGATCGAGGTTTGGAGACGCCTTGTTGCTTGGGATCAAGATTAAGTAGCTCAAGGAGCAGACTTGAGTGGAGTTGAAGGAAGGGAAAGCCAGGCTACGAGGGGGAGCACACTCAAGAACAAATGGGGACCAAAGGTCCATGCATGCCAAAAGAAGAGGTAGATTAACAAAGGGATTATATTACCCCAAAGAGGACATGGCAATAGTTAACGCAAACAAATCTACAAAGGTATATCGCCCCCACTCATATTGTTTTTCGCTGCCACCTTTTTGCATAGCCTTTTCTATATTCTCTCTCTCTCTCTCTCTCTCCTCCTATTTCTCTCTCTTCTCTCCTAATCCTATGTAGCCAGCCAATTGTTGAACTTGCTATGAGTGCAAACTGTTCCATGTGGTTCGTGTCAGAGACTTGACATCTGATGTAATGCAACAGGTAGAAGGCCGGATTGCTTCTCAAGTACTGTAGGAGTACTCGTATATTGGGGTTACTACATAGTACATACCATGCTTGAAACCGGTAACTGCATAGCCTTCCATCAGAAGCCTGGGTATAATCCGCAGAGCGAGAGAGGTCTTTTGGGCCGTGTTTAGATCCTGTAAGGATCTCCCTTTCACAAAAATTCATCACCGTGTCAGTTCATTTCTATCTCTATACTCCCTCCAGTTCAGTATTAGAAGTCGTTTAGGACAGCGACACGGTCACCAAAGCAAAACTTTGACTTCTCTTTTCTACAAAAATATTTCTTGAAAAGTTATATATGTATATTTTTATGAAAGTAATTTTCAAGACCAATCTATTTATATGATTTTCATATTTCTAAACTCAACGACTTAAATGTTATTCATGATTTATATTCCCAATGTTTGACTCGAACCTTGTCCAAAACGACTTCTAATACTAAACTGGAGGGAGTACATGTTTTCATAGAGTTCTTTTCCGTAATTTTTACCCATTTTCCTTGATCTAAACACATGATCTAAACACACCCTTAGCTTTTTGCTCTCTGCAAAACAGATGCAGTGAAACCTAACACACTACAGTTCTATCCCATCGATAAGATCCCGCCCAACAACTCCTTGCTCAGTTCCCAACAAGACACCACAACACATGAATGAGGCAAAAGTCAAACGAACAAACATCTTTCAGAATCTTCTCCAAGGGCTCTAAAGTCAAGGGTCAGAGCATGCTCCAATGTGCGCATCAGGGGGTCACAGTCTCACAGAAACACATGAGAGGAGGACCAGATCTTGTACTACTCCGTAGTGTATATGATGAGATATACCATGCACATGGCATGAAAGAGACGTGAACTGAGCTTGCAAGAGTAAAAAAAAATAGTAGGGTGTGTCTAGATCGAGAAAAATAGATGGAAAGTACGAAAAAAACCGTTTCTATGGAGCATAGAGATAGAAATGAACTGACACGGTTCTCTAGGTGGATAACTTTTTGTGAAAAGGAGACGCTTTTGCATGATCTAAACACGGCCCAAATGCAAGGCACGAAGAACATTGAGCCTGTTGTGCTGGTGGCAAATCGGCTGGTTTTAGCTATTTCAATAGTATTCTGTGAGGGAGAAGAAGATAGAACATATTAGAAAACAGAAAAGCATAACAAACTCATTATATTCTACTACCTCTGTAAAAAAACACAACTATAGGTTGCGTACCCGTTAGAGTGATTCAAGTTTGACCATGTTTCTAATAAATTATATTGGCTTTAAATAAATTTATTATAAAAATACATTTTTGTAACTAATCTAATAATATTTATTAATATAATAAATATTGATACTTTTAACTGGTCAAACTTAAGATACTAAAACATGACATTGTGCTAGAATTGCATTCTTTTTAGAACAAGAATATTTAGCTCTTGTAGAAAGACATCATCATCAAGTATATATGTCCAAAACTAAAGTGAGATCGAATACCTATATGCGGTAATTACTTCTTGACAAGCTTTTGGACATGTTTAGAAACAACATCAGTAGAGAAAAAACTTGCATCATTTTTCTAGTTTAACGAATGCGCTTTAATTTAAACACATAGAAACTGATAAGCTAATAAACAGATAAAAATGCAACGGAACAGGATAATATAGACTAGACGGCTGAAGTGATATGCTATCGCACTCTCATAGTAGGGCCAGTTAACAACAACCTAGGAAACCTCACTTAAGGGGCAAGAAAGTAGCAAGAAAGACCAAAATATAATCATGTCCTAATAAATACTGGCCCAAAATATTAGCTAACAGCACATTATTAATATATACCCCAAGATAAGGACTTCAACCTAACTTATGCCCTGTTTAGTTCCCCGTCAAAAACTTTACACGTCAATCACATCAATGTTTAGACACATGCACGGCGAATGGCGTATTAAATGTAGTCGAAAAAAATCACATATCACAGATTGACTGTAAATTGCGAGATGAATCTTTTGAGCATAATTAGTCAGTGATTAGACAATAAATGCTACAATAAACATATGCTAGCGACAGAGTAATTAGTCTTAATAAATTCGCCTCGTAGTTTATAGGCGACTTCTGTAATGAGTTTTGTGATTAGTGTATATTTAATTTTAAAAACTTTATCCAAACGAACTAAACACCCCCTTAAAAGTCCATGTGGCATTCTGGCAACTTTGTTACCATGCGTGCAGATCAAAAAAATGTTCCATGATAATAAATCTTGTTCATCAGGAGGTTTATTTTCTTCCTTTTATTAGACTTTTCGAGACATGGCCAATCAAGTACCGTACTTGCTTTGAAGTGTATAGAAGCATCGAAACGTGGTCATGGGATCAAGTCATCATCACCAGCACGAATATCCATTAACTTTCAATATGAATCGTAGGATAACTAGAAAGTAAAAGAGATGCTCTGCTATTATTTTTGGAGCATATAATATAAATATATTATTGGCCGGCCGCCCAACGGTCCACGCTCACCTGATGAAACATAATGCGGCTCATATATGCACATAGTTTCTTTTGCATAAAATATTGTGGTGCATGACACGGCCTATCTTTTCCATGGCATTGGTATCCAATCCAAGGATGTGCACAACTCTCTTGGCAATTTGGCATGCATGGCTCAAGCTTTGCATACACTAGCCACCAGAGCCTATACATAGTCACTCTACTTGAATGCTCAAGTACAAGTAGCTCCATGCAGCACAAACAACGAGGCGGTCAGTATCAGTTATCAACATGTACCATCGTCATCTACCGAGCAACTCATGTACACGAGGGAAGGTGTACAAAGGTACAGCTCCAAACTACGATGGATCTGACCAATCGGCCGAAACAAAATTGTCATATGCTGGCCAAGGCCTCCCTGCTCAAGAGGGGGACTGGGAAGAAGGAACAGAAGCTGCCCAGCAGGAACCTAACTGCATGCCAGGCTCCCAGGCCAAGGCGGGTGGTGAGCTAGGTAGGAGTCCCCCTTCAGAGTTCAGAGAGTAGTAGGGCGCTAATATAAAAATTCTTCAAGTGCAAGGTC
This sequence comes from Urochloa ruziziensis, assembly GCA_015476505.1. NCBI lineage: Eukaryota > Viridiplantae > Streptophyta > Magnoliopsida > Poales > Poaceae > Urochloa > Urochloa ruziziensis. The sequence goes on along the minus strand of CM027126.1, from coordinate 15,461,277 downwards.
ATGTCAATCTTTGGGAAATTTTTACACTATCGCATTCAGCCCACGCTCTCCAGTACTTGCACGGTGTGGCCAGGTGAGATGAGGGGACAGCCAGCCTCAGCCGATTGATCGTTGTCCCTGCTGCTGTAATTATTAAAACCTGCCCTTGTCGTCGTACAACAGCAGGGGAAGGATCCCCTGCGGTTGTTTTGCTCATAGGAGAAACATGTGTGCCCCTGAGTGTCCCTGTATGTGTAAAGGCACCCAAGGATCCAAGGAGATAACACAACCAGAGGGAATGTGTTGTTGGTGCTGTAGAGCCGCCTAGAACCATGTTTACCAAATTCGATCAGATGCTGCTGCCTCAAATTGCCAGGGATAACCATCTAGAGATGAAAATAAATTCCTACGGTCTTTGAACACTCGTCAATTTTCCAAATTTAATTGTATTGAGACAGCGTCATTTGCAATCGTTGCTTCATTTGTTTTCATATTTGGTTTTCTTAGAGCTAGAGGAAACATACCTCTTTGCGTTTGCGGCAACTGGGAAAAATTGATAGAGTTGACATGTCATTCCGAGCAAGCTGTAACAAAGGCACACCTTGTTTATAGGAACTGAAATGAAAAGAGTAAGAGATATGTAGAAAACATTTTTAAAGTCAGCGAATCGAAGTAAGTAGCGAAATTTTTACAACTATATATGCGCATCATTTGATAGTATCTCGATCAGCATTTAAGTCACGTCCTAGTTTTAATATAGAAATTTGCCTCATCCACAAATTATAAGATTTAGAGAAACCTAGCTAATTAGTTGTGTGGTTATAAATTGGTAAATTGCAATTGAGAGCAGCGGCTGGAAGTATAGGCAATACCTTGCGCCACATTACCGTTTACGAACAACGCTTCACAGAAGATCCCTGCTGGGTACCTTGCCCTGTCCACTTTGCATTGTCTATGAATACAAAGTCAACCAGCTTTTGGTTTTTGAAGACAAGACTTAAGCACGGAGCAAAGCAACTCAAGATCTTGTTTCTCTCAACATAAACATATTCCTCCAACGAGTAAGTTTCTCCTGAACTTGTCTGCCTATTTTCTGGAAAACAAAGACAAGGTTAGTTTAAGACTTGAATATTCCCAAGTGGCCATACATTGTTGATTCTTCGCAAGCAATTAAATAAATCAGAACCAAAATGAGATTCTTTTTCAAACTAAATAAAAGCTAGCGAGCTATTTACCCCCCAAAATATATGAAATGTAGGCTTTATGGCTAGTGGGACCAACGGTCCTTTGTGGGACGGGACAGGAACTTGAAATGAGTGGTTCAAGCATTCAGATTTGTCCTTGCCTAAAAACAAGCATTCAAATTGTTCTCTGATTCTTTCACAAAGTATTGATCATTTCTACTACTAGTTTTCTACTCTTCTTTGTGCAGAAAAGACTATCTCCTTTCAGAGGAGAAAATTCTGAAACTGCTACGTGAGTATCTAGCCCAAGAAAGAAAGATATGATAAATGAATGTACCATGGAAGGATATATTAAGCTACTGTACCGGAGAAGGGGAATTGATTCATAGAAACGTCAAAAGGTGACAAAAGGGTGAATGTGAGGTAGGGATTACACACATCCAAGACCAAGCTATAGGTAGGAGGTATTGCACTAGAAGTTTGGTTTGGCACCAATGACAAATACAAGTTGTACCAAATTGCAGTCTTGGTCCCCCTATAATCACTCAACCCTATATGATATGAATAAATTTAAAGGAGTCCATCATTCAGAGGGCACAAGGAGAAGCAAATTATGATGAAATGGACGGGAGCATTGTCAAATCAGTACTCAAATTTATAAACTTAACCTAGCTACATATATGTAACATCATAAACAATACAGGGCATGCATGGTCCCAAGAGGACAGTTAACAGAACCTATGGGGGCGTCAAGCTTAGAGGCATATCCTCCCTCTAACCCCCACAGACAAAATTCTGGTTGTGCATATATTGAACTTCCTGAATAGGCTTTATCGCTTCATATGATCTTGCCCCTACCACTAGTCAGATAATCTATCAAACTTTGATGTGATAAGAATAGTCTAAAGTAAAAAAAAACAATGTGCTCAACCTAGCAATCAATCTTTAATTGACAACTTACAAAGATTCCCTTATCCCAGGCCACTTTTATCGATTAGTTAATCTTTTCAGTCTTAATCGTAGAGACAACGATCATTCCTATACTTAAATCTTCTTTGGCCTTTCTTGATGCTCTAGCTGTGAGAATATATTTGCATAAAAAGTGGTTTGGACTTTTAATGGCTATTATTTGAATGGAACTTAAGGCAGGGTCCAACAAAGGATGATCGTGCTCAAGATGCTCTGGATCAAACTGATGGTGACATTAATCTTTCTATGCTTAGTGGAAGAAGTAGAGAGCTGAAACCAGCAGCACTTACGGCATCTTGGAAGGCTGGGATGCTCATGACCACCATCTATGGATATATTAGAAGCATATTGCGATTTGTCTATAAATAAATAAAAGCACTGACCAAAGGGAGTTTTTGGTCAGCTTAGAGCGGACAAATTAACAATGATACTCTTTATAAATTGAAATAGCAGCACGATGCCTAGATTACTATACCATATTTGAGCTCTAAAAGTCTAGTTGTTTGGTCAGAGAAAAGATGGATCAAATAGTAAATAGTATGTGTATGGTGATCGATCAGAAGGAATTTTCAGGAAGGTTACATATGCCATGAGGAGAATGATGAAGTCTTGCACCAAAATCCTCCAATGCCCACTACTGATAATTAGTGGACTCTGTGCATGGTAGATCCCTCACGCTCGCAAGCTTTAATTGTCACTAGAAACGTAAAGGAGATCGTAAGCTCTGGAGGTTATAATTAAGTTGATATTTGTCGTTAGTAAAGTTAAGAATCAAGACCAAAAGAAAATCGTGCAAAGGAAAAGGTGCCAGGAGATCCTGAGATGGTAGGTCAGAAAGCCAACTCGTGAGATTTCTGATATTATCGGATATGCATGAAAAAAATGGGTTTAAAGTTTTTAACTGAACAAATGTGAATATAGAAAAGCTAAATAGCAGCAGAGAACTAGTATAACTACCTTTTCCCCCTATTATGATCTCGATGAACCTTTCTTTGGTATGATATAACCCAGGATTACTATAAGCATGGGTAGAAACAAAAAACGGCGATGTTCTGCAAATGTACAAACAAGGTCAGATCTTGGCCTAAGGGCACGTTTGGTATGCTGCCAATGTTAGCCAAACCAAAATTTTGGCGTGCCCTCAAAAATTGGTGTCCGTTTGAATCATTACCCGCAGTTGGCGTGCCAATTCTTGCCCGCACAAAATACACAGCAGCATTGGCAAGAATGCCGGCGAGCAAAAGCTTCGCCGATAATTTGGCAACCAACGCCAGCAGCTAGAAGGACGTGGCAGCAGTACATTGGCTGCACGCAGCCCAATAATAACAAGTTAGCAACATTCAAGCGCTAATATATTGTAAATGGCTTGTCTAACTACAAATCTGTTTTCATATTCATATTCCTTATAATTAAATCTACAGAATAAGATGTCACTTGACTATATTTTAATGAAAAAAATTAATGACATGTGGGTCCTATATGTCATACTAAGAGATTGAATGATTTGGCTAGAATTGGCAAGGTAACAATCCAAACATATAATTTTACCATCGTTTTGGCGTTGCCCATGATTTGGTGACGACCAAAATTTGGTAGGGCTAGATAGGGCACAAACCAAACATTTAGGAGTAGTAAACGTAGACTAATAATAAAACTAATTACAGATTTCGTTTAGAAATCTTGAGACAAATCTAATGATGATAGTTAATCCATAATTAGCGGATGATTACTGTAGCACTACTGTTGCAAATCATGGATTAGGTAAGCTCATTATCGTCTCGCGATTTACAGCCTATCCATGTAATTTTTCATCTTTTTCGTCTACATTTAATACTCTATGCATTTAAAATTCTCATTTGATGTGATGGGTGAAAATTTTTTTGGGAAAGAACTAAACACGGCTTAAATCGTATTGTTTCCTGATTCCTAAGGTCCAAAGCTATTTTAGTTTTGTTGCATTCTTTCCCCCTTTCGGTCAGTACCTTTGGTCCTACTATGTACTTGAAGAAGTTGAGTCTGTACATAAAAAAACAAAGGTATGTATCAGGGGAACAAATCTTTGTATGGTAAAGAGCAATAAGATTCGTCCTAAACGCCCACTAGTGCAGTAATCAACTCTATATTGTCATATGCATCTACTTCTCAATCTAAAAGAAAGCACACGACCATAAGGTTACCAGTTTCAAGCAAGAATTCCATCACGAACTTGTTAATGTTTGTTCAATTTTTAACGGCTTCAAGAGTTAGTTTCTCTGCCCAATATCTTTAAATTAAACTTACCATGACAGAATTATCTTGCAACTGTCAGTTTGAATTGTAATTTATGACTAGGAGCATGGTAAATGTTTCTGTTCCTGAACAAGATGCCTATGAAAGAAACAAAAGGTTAGCAGCATGGGATTTCCATGCGCACATGTCACAGTCCGTTTTCAGGTTCATGCCCCAGCCGCTATCACTTTCTCAAAGGAACATGAGCTAGGATACAAGGAACCTTTTCCCCCAAAAAGAAAAGGTGAAAGGAAACTAAAGCAAGATTGCTTTGACCCTAATAAGTTCATGGTCCCCTTTGACTACACAGATGCAGAACAGAGTAATCTACAGGAGCCACAGTCCAAAGGTATAGATGCCAATGTGCCATGCTCTCTAAATTAACTTCCCTACTGGATCACAACAATCCTTAGATGCCATTCGAGGGACAACCAAAGTGAACTCACCCATGCCTGGACGGCTGGGCCATATTCCTGAAGTACTTGGTCCAAGACTGCCTAGGCCACTTTTGACTGCAGTTGGAAGAAACCAAAACAATGCACAAGCACAAGCACAAACAATGCGAGTGAAAGGAACCGCGCACTGAACATTCAATATTTGCAACTGCCTTTCACTCCCCGGTGAGGCAGTAACCCGTTTCAGCTACAGGCTTGCCATGGAATCGTGCCAATCTCAGAAAAGGATCATGCACAATGCGACAGGGCAGGACAGAACAAAAGTCTGCCGCAGGATCCCACAAGCTAAGCTGACAGGTTTTAGTTACATGATATTATTTGGAAAACAGCCAAGATTGTTTCTGATTATGCCTGCAAACAGTTAGAGGTTCAAATGCTTCTGAATTCAGACATGAAGCAGAACTGATTGTCTGCAGTATTTATCTTGATAACCATTCATGAAATCAGTCAAAAGAATGCTTTTTATTTGAAGTGGAAAACTAGGGTCTGTTTTGTTTTTCGGATTGTTCGGAAATTCAGAAGACCAAAAATCATCAGACACTACTGCTACTGCTAGAAGCGGGCGAGATGGGTGAAATTCTCGAGGGCACAGTTGGTACTTACCAATGGAGTCGACGCCTCCTCTGTTCCCCACATGCATCGCCTTGCCGGAAGGCCGCCTGCCCAGCCATCGGATCGCGACTCGCAGCCGGCCGCGGCGGCGGTGCTTCTCGGCGCTTCCAGGACGGCGCGGCGTGGCCTGTGGCGCTGGTGTGGTGTAGCCTTGGAGACGAACGGTTTTTTGTTTTACTGGGCCTGGGAAGCCACTAGTAGTAGTAGGCCTTTTCTCTGGCCCTGGAAGGCTACTTATTGGGCTAGGCTCGATAGTCCAGTGAGTGAGTGGGATTTTCTTCTACATTTTTTGTTGTGTTTAATCTTTTTCTGTACACTGGCGCAAAGGCACGTGCCGCGCAGGCACGTGTTTTAAAAAAATATAGCATGAGAAAGAGTTCTAGAGACTTACATGTAGCATGAGAAAAAGTCATGACTGCTCAGGTACATGACCCGTGGGTCCACCTGTCGGACCAATGTGTCATTGACCATCGAAATTCTTTCGTCCTTTATACTATATATTCTTTCGTCCTTTATACTATAAAAAGACTAGCATAACGGCATGTGCCGCAGGCACGTGTTTTAAAAAAAATTCTAATTTAGAGATGTAGTTTACATAAACGTTTTAGATTAATCTAGAGCGTTCGATCATCATAAAATCTGACGGTATAGGTTCAAAGGTGAGATGTAGTCAACATGGACTCTTCAAATTAAATTAATTTAGAGCGTTCGATCATCATAAAATCTGACGGTGTAAACTAATTTTGACGAAGGACGAATGGCCCACCTGTCAGACCCATGTGTCTTTTGATGATTGACCGTCGAAATTCTTTCGTTTTTTATAATATAGATTTGTGCAGTGTATGCTTAATTTTTTGTGTTGCGTATATTTTTCGTGATCACGTCTTCCTTCAATCACCATGTGGTTTTCACTCCCGGAAGTGTTTGGTATTTCTCATAATCACCTTTTTTAAAAATGATTTCTCATAATCACTGCATTTGAAATTAGATGTTTTCATTGTCTCTTCGTTAGGAGACCGCCTGAACAAAATACTGATCGTCAGTTCATCATGCTCTTGCTCACTTAACTTTGAATAAATAATATTCCCAAAAAAACTTTGAATAAATAAAGAAAAGCTATCCGTCACCCAAGCAATTCTCGAGGTCGCTCCCTGCAGCGCCACGCACAAATCACCTGCATGCTGCATCTGCATCTGCATCCTTTGCGCGCGCGCGCGCGACGCGTGACGGGCGGCTTTACCGGCCGGCGGTCACGCGCTTTCTCCCGGCCCCGCCGCGCCCGCCCGCGGCCGGCTACTTCACACCCGCCCGCGCGAGCTGATCGATCGGCCGATCCTGGCGTGCGCAGACACACTCGCGCGCGCGCACTCGCTCTGGTTGTCACGCAGGCACACGACACGACGCTCGGCACCAAAGGAAATGGCGGCCTTCGCCTTCTACGCGGCGGCGGGTCTGTGCCGGTGGAGCAAGGTGGCGGCGGCGACCGCCGCCGCCGCCGCCCTCGTCGTCTCCCTCTCGCTGCCGCTGCTCCTCCCCTTCGGCGGCTCGTCGACAGCGGCGGCGCAGGAGCTCGGTAGGCGTCGTTTCCGCTTCAGCACCCCACACGCACGCACAACACAGTACCGTGAGTCACTTTTATTCAAAAAAAAAACAAGAAAATTTTTTTTGCCGGTAGCCAGTTAGCCACAGCCAGGCCGTTGCGTCACGCTTTCCGACCGTTCTTGTCGTGACGAACTGACGACACTGCTTTTGTGGTGGCGGTGCAGACGACGAGGCGGAGTTCAGCTACCTGCGAGACGCCGGGAACGGGCCGTCGCGGTGGGGCGCGGTGCGCCGGGAGTGGGCGGCGTGCTCGGTGGGGCGTCTCCAATCCCCGATCGGGCTCTCCGACACGGTGGCGGCGCTGGTGGACACGCCGGCGGGGCGGCGGATGGTGCGGTCGTACCGGCCCGCCGCGGCGTCGCTGGTGAACCGTGGCCACGACGTGATGGTGCGGTTCAACAGCAACCCGGGCGGCGTGGTCATCGACGGCGTCCCGTACAGGCTCCGGCAGATGCACTGGCACTCCCCCAGCGAGCACTCCGTCAACGGGCGGCGCTACGCGCTCGAGCTCCACATGCTGCACCAGAGCGACGGGGGCGGCGGCGGCAGCAGGTACGCCGTCGTCGCGCAGCTGTACAAGTTGAGCAGGACGCGGCGGGACAGGACCATACACAGGGTCAGTTTAATCTGTTGTTCAAAATGCACATATATGTATATATAGTATCTATCTTCTACTAGTCGTTATCTAGCAGCAGAATGATCTGATCGAGGAGTAATCGTGACGCAATGCAGCTGGAGAGGTATATCAGGAGGGTCGGGAGGAGGAGGAACCACGAGGTGCTCATCGACGAGGTGGTGGACCCGAGGCAGCCGGTGAGCCGGAGCAACGTGTACTACAGGTACACGGGCTCCTTCACCACGCCGCCGTGCACGGAGGGCGTCACCTGGGTGGTCGGACACCAGGTAAAAGTAAAATCCATGCATGGCCGGTCTGAATTGTCAACGGCGATGTGCATGTGTGACGACGTGGCGCCGCGTGCGCTTGCAATTGCGTGCAGGTACGGCGCGTGACGCGGCGCCAGGTCAGGCTGCTGCGGGACGCCGTCGACGACGTAAGCTGCTAGCACCCTTCATCCAGTACTCCACAGTAGTGAGAAAATAAGAAGAATTGTGCATTTTTGCTGTGTGTGTACGTGCAGGGCGCCAGGAGGAACGCGCGGCCGCTTCAGGAGGCCAACGGCAGGGTCGTCTCCTTCTACTACACCACGCCGGCGCACGGACGAGGGTCCACCGGGGACTAGCGAGGAGGGGGCCGGCGAAATCCCTTCGCGTTTCCGAGCTGACAGCCTCACATGACGCGTGGCCATCCAGTTCATGCATGTCAGATAGACAGATACGGAGTAGTGTTGCATTGGTATGGTGTGGGACCCTGTGGGTCAATTCATTGCAACGTACGTAGTATTAGTACAACTGCATTGATGTAAAAAAACATTTGCAACGGAAACAGAGTGTAATCTGGACTTTTGTGTTCTAAAAAAAAAGAGACTTTTGGAGAAACTTTCTTTTGGTGGTATGAGATCGAGATTACAATCTGGAAAAAAAAACAGAGATCTTCCTATGCAAAGATGATGGCACGTCTGGCACAGCTTTATCGTCCCATCTGGCCTCTGAAAGGCCTTGTTTAGTTTCAAAATCCAAAATGAATGTTTAGACACATGTATGGCGTACTAAATGTAGGTAAAAAACAAATCGCATTATATAGATGGACTGGAATTTGCGAGACAAATCCAATGAGTCTAATTAGGACGTGATTAGACACTAAATTACTACAGTAATGCTACAGTAACATGTGCTAATGACAGATTAATTAGGTTCATTAGGTTCGTCTCGCGAATTCCAAACGTAATCTGCAATTAGTTTTTTAATTAGTCTATGTTTAATACTTCAAATATGAAAAGATTCCCTTCTAAAATCTTTTCACCGCGGAACTAAACACGGCCAAAGTAAACTTTTCACCGCCGCCGTTCTCGAACGAAGGCCCCGCCGCGTCCGCGTCGGCGGCCTCGAGCCCCACCTCCCGTCGAAGGCTGGCAACGGAGTCGTGACTCTCCTTGAGCACCCGGTTGCCCATCGCCATGTTCCGCTCGTACAGCTCCATGCTCCGCCTGTACAGCTCCATGTTCTTCTCGTACAGCTCCATGCCCCGCCCGTACAGCTCCATGCTCTTCTCGTAGAGCTCCGCGTGCCTCCGGCGCGCGTCAGCGAGCTCGCCGTCCACGGAGAACGACGGCTCGTTCTCCGCCGCCGCGGGGTCGTCCCTGTGGCGGCGCGCCGCCGCTTCCTCGCGAGTGTCCATGGCCGGCGGCGACCGATCCGACACCGACGACCTTTGCGCGTCGAGGGTCGTGGCAGACTAGGCTGGTTTGCGCGGCGGGTTCGATCGGCCTAGCTACTATATAGTCTCGTACTCTCGGACCAGCAGCCTGGGTGGGCTCCTGTTTTATGGGCCAAGGTTAGCCGGGTCCGACTCCGACTCCGAACATATCTTTCTTCGAACCAAGAACAAGACCTCCTTTCTAGGCTATTATTACCAAAGCTGAAGAATTCCTAGTACTTATCACCGCTTGACAAATTTAGTTTCGTTTGTGAGTAAAAAAAATGTTTTTATATCCTAACTTCTGTAAAAAAAAGGACGTCAAGCCTGGTGTGCTATTTCAAACCCCTTTTTTCAAATCGGATTTGAAAAGTATTTGGAAGGAACCGACGTAGTTTTAACTTAAAAATGGGGTGCACTAATGCAGTTGAAATCTTCCCCTATCACGGAAGAATCGCAGTGCCATTCGCGGGTTATGCGCAGCTAGCACATGGCCAAATGGAAAAAACTAGGTGATTTCATGCGCGTTGCCGCGAGATATTTTACGTAATTATATATGATTATTTGATGCATTCTGCAACGAGTTTTAATGTAATAGATAATTGTGAAAGATACGTATGTATGCAGTTTATCCATAAAATGACAACACTTGCAATAATGAATTGCTTTTTCATTGGCCTTCGATTCGTTCAAAGCCCTCCCGACCTGAAAGAAATGAAATCTCACAAATCTACATAAATTCCCCAAATGAGAACATAACTTAATGAAATTGGATATAAAAAAGGAAGCGAGGAGCAGATCTACATGTAGCGTTGGGGATCAATACCGAAGTGCTTCGCCTCCTCTTTCCCGATCGCTGCATGAGCAACCTGCGTTGCCGACGCGGCTAAGGCCGCCTGTTGCGACGCCTCGCCGGCGGTAAAGTAATACCCCGAGAGACCAACATCGCTAGCGCCCTGCAGTGGTGCAAAGAGGAGGGAGGTGGGGAGGCGTGCGTGTCTCTTGATCTATCTGCCATGACTTTTGATATGCCGTGATCTTTTGAATGCATCTTAACGGGATGATGACATGGCCTCTAATGCATCTTAGTGGGATGATGACATGGCCTCTTGAGGGTTGAGATAAGTTCTTTAGTGGGGACCGTCTATATAGTTATATAGGATTCAATACATGTATAAATGGACAAATCATGTACTCCATCTAAATACACTGGAGTGGGACCCACACTGGTCAAAGCCAATTGTGCCTGCCAGCCTCGGTGGGAGGAAATCTGACCACCAGTCAAGCCGGGAGGCGCTGGAAAACGGACGAAGCTTATGCGCCGCGCCCGACCTCTCACGCCTATAAATTTTGTTGCCAAAAGTTAAATTTTGCTCTAATTCATTCTATTTATTTATGTTTTTGCATATTTGGAGGCGTTCGGCTCATCCTGCAGGCATCCCAATCACAATGTTTTCAAATACCCTGTAGCGTCCGCCGTCACATTGTGGTGTAGAATTGTAAATTTTTGCTAAATTGGTAGACTAAAAAACACTTTTTTTGGTAAACTTAACTGAATTGTTCATATTTTTTAGTCTAAATAGTTTAGAGCTTTGAACTCCTAAATAAGTTGAGCGGACAACTAGTCATGCTTGATTGAAGTCGTCATAGATGGAATCCCATTTCACTTGTACTGCATTGTCGAGCCTATTGTGTGCATTACAACGCCGGTAACTGAAGCTCTAGCTAGTGATACCTTGGTATATCAACATAAAACTTCCCCCCGCATCATGCTCTAACAACAAAGCGTGGACTTAAAAAATCTAGTGGGGCACATGCCCCTTCTTAGAGGTGTTTGGATCTTTAGGTGCTAAAGTTAAGTCCTAAAATGAAGGTGCTAAAGTTTAGTACCTCAGTTTGGTTCCTAGTGCTAAAAGAGAGAGAGCGTGTGAGGGTGGGGAGTAATGAGGGACAGGGGTGGAAATCAAACACTTTAGCACCTTTTAGCACCAATTTGGGTGTTAAAGATCTCACCCTATTTTAGCACCTCTTAGCAACTCTAGTTTGGTTTTTTAGCACTTTTTTGTTCTAATTTTAGCACTTTTACACTTTAGCACATAGAACAAACACCCCCTTAAATTCTAGATTTCAGTGAGTCATGTCTTATTTTTTTTTAAAAAAGATAAAAAGGTTGATGTGTTACAAGACTCTCGCTCGACATGAACTATGTAAGGAAATTGACAAATCAAGTTGAGGAAGATGAATTAGGGTGCGCTTGGCAAAGCTTTCAGAGTTGATTCTGTCAAACAATTTTCCAGATAGAAGTGACTCTATGCTAATTCTGTGAAGTTATTCTCTGAAATGAACTAGAGTTAAAAAAACTAGCTTCTACTAATTCTGTGAAGTGATTCTCCATCCTGATTTTTAAAAATTTATGTTAGAGAATTAATTTTGGCCACATAATCACTTCTCTCGAAAAATAAGCGTTCATAGAGAATCAGAATCAGGCAGAGCTCTACTAAATAGGCTCTTATAATCACGGACCTGATGAAAATATGATAATGCCATATTTTTTCTATTTAACGAGGCAGTGCCTATGGACTGGCTGGACGCGAGGAGGAGCTAGGATCGGAAGGGACCAAGGTGGAAGAGAGCAGGCAGAGCTTCTTGGGTAGAGATAGGGGAGTGCGAGAATGATCAAGGCTCCTACGGCAGCTTGCTGGCATGGAGCCTCCGGGTAGCAGGGAGTAAAGATGATTTTTTCGCGTTTGGATTTATAGTGCTCTAGTCTGGCCATGCATGAGGATGTCGTCGGGCACCAAACCCCGGCCCCACCCGCCCACACGCGTGCTATATTTTTCTTTTTACAATTTCTTTCTTTTGTTTTGTCTGCCCTTACCACGGAATACAAATGGTCGTAATGAAGTTAATGCTGTCCAAAGCCGCTGGTAGCCCAAAAATTTGTCGTATATATATCAGCAGGGATCGCATTGATCCCGTTCCACTTGTACTATATTGTCGAGCTCATTGTGTGCATCACAACACCGGTAACTAAAGCTCTAGTTAGTGATACCTTGGTATGTCAACACAAAACTTCCCCCGCATCATGCTCTAACAACAAAGCGTGGACTTAAAAAAATCTAGTGGGGCACATGCCCTTACTTAGAGGTGTTTGGATCTTTAGGTGCTAAAGTTTAGTGTAAAATGAAGGTGCTAAAGTTTAATACCTCAGTTTGGTTCTAGTGCTCAAAGAGAGCGAGCGTGCAAGGATGGGGAGTAATGAGGGGCAGGTGTGAAAATCCAACATTTTAGCACCTTTTAGCACCAATTTGGGTGTTAAAGATCTCACCCTATTTTAGCATCTTTTAGCAACTCTAGTTTGGTTTTTTTTAGCACTTTTTAGTCCTAATTTTAGCACTTTACACTTTAGCACATAGAACCAAACACCCCCTTAGATTCTGGATTCCAATGAGTTATGTCTTATTTTTTTCAAAAAAAAGATCAAAAGGTTGATGCATTACAAGACTCTCGCTCGACTTGAACTATGTAAGGAAATGGACAAATCAAGTTGAGGAAGATGAATTAGGCAGAGCTGATTCTTGGCTGAATCAAGCAGGAGCTCTGTCAAACAGTTTTTCAGAGAGAAGTGATTTTGTGCTAATTCTGTGAAGTTATTCTCTGAAATGAACTAAGAGGGTAAGAGTTAAAAAAAGGAAAATTTCTATTTACTCCCTCCACCTATCTATTTTGTCCACTTAACCCCATGAACAAAATTTAAGCTCACTTTACTTCCCCGAGCTATTTCTATTAGTGCAATCTACCCCTTAATGAGATTTCTCCTTTTTATTCCTCCACACAGAAGTGGAATTATATTTTATGACTTATAACATGATGCTTTATGTTAGAAAAATATATTAGGAATTTTTACATTAATTTTTCATGCAGATTTATACAAATAGTGTCAATTTCGAATTAAATGTTGCTAACCAATGAAAATAACAAAGAAAAAATATTTTTGTATTTTTTTTTGCATAAGGCGTGATCTCCTTTGCACGGTCACAAAATTTGAACTTAAAACTCATTTTGTACATGGAGAAATAAATAGGAGAAATCCCTTTAAGGGGTACTTTGGACCAATATAAATAGTTTAGAGGAGTAAAGTGAGCTTACATTTAGTTTATGGGGTAAGTGGACAAAGTGGATAGATGGAGGGAGTAAAATGGAGTTTTTCAAAAAAAAAAAAGCTTCTCGTGAAGTGATTTTCCATCCTGATTTTAAAAAATTTATGTTAGAGAATCACTTTTGGCCACATAATCATTTCTCTCAAAAAATAAGCTTTCATAGAGAATCAGAATCAGACGGAGCTATTTGGATTAAATAGGCTCTTATAATCATGGACCTTATGAAAATATGATAATGTCATATTTCTTCTATTTAACGAGGCGTTGCTCGTGGAATAAGTACAACTCCGTAGGAATGCTAGGCGGGCCTTTTATTCGAAACGTTGGTTTTAGCTAGGTCTGGATATCGAGCCGGCTCGGCTTGTTAAAGCTCGGCTCGGTCTGGCTTGTTTAGATAACGAGCTAGCTCGGCTCGGCTCGTTATGTTAACGAGCTAGAAGACCAGCTCGGCTCGGCTCGTTAAGAAGCTTGAGCTAGCTCGTTTAGCTCGCAAGCCGGCTCATTAATAGCAAAAAATCACATATTTACAATTACATGTCACGACCAACATTCCCAACATGTAATAACAAATGTAACAAACCATGCAACCAACGAGCAATCCAAACAGTGGCGGAGCCACAGGGCCCCCCTCCCCCCTACTGCCCAAGCTCCCATGGATACCCCCCATAGCCCCCCCCCCCCCCCCCTCCCCCCTCCCCCCAATTTTGAGGAAGAAGAAGAAGGGAAGGGGAGGATGAGGAAGAAGAAGGAGAGGAGATCCCCCTTGAGCCAAATCCTGTCTTCGCCCCTGAATCCAAATATCATAAGCACTGATAGTTTAGATTTCTAAGAATTTATGTGGGCTTGTAGAATTTATGGGCCTGCTCATTATTATTTTGCTATTTAGGTCATTACAACCTGGCTCGTTTTGGCTTGCGAGCAGCTCGTTATACTACGAGCTAAAACCTTAGCTCGGCTCGTTACAAATTCCCAACGAGCCGAGCCGAGTCGAGCGAGCTAACGAGTTTCGAGCATTTCGTCCAGCCCTAGTTTTAGCTCAGTCCAAAGTTGGATAAAGATAAGATTTTCTAAGCCGATGGATAGATGCAAACATCCCTCCCTATTGAGCCACCACACTCCTGATGACAAGTTGGTGGCGCTATGGTCACTGTTGGGATCTGGGCGGGGTCTGGACGGGAACTAGGAAACAAAGAAAGAATATCCATGATTTTTTTCTGTACTAATGTTGTATAAGAATATTGAAGGTCACTAAAATGGTGTATATCCTTCAAAATCTGAACCACATTTTTTTTTTGAAAGGAAGGTAAGAGATTTTCCGTAATTTTCTAAACCACATGTTGTCATTCCTCAGTAATTATACATATTCTGACCGAATCTCTCTCAAGTTATAACTTTCTTTATTTCTATAGCAAACTAAAGTTGTCCCGGACCGGCGGGCCCTATATTTCTTCTTCAGAAAAAAAAAGATCCACTCAAGAAAAGTTCGTCTTTCTTGAATCACAAGCACCCATTATTTTTATTCGAGAGGGTTAATTGGTAGCCATATGAACTGATCAGTAAGACGAAACATATATATACACACACGTTCGGTCACCAAATATAAATACTAGTAGAGAGTGTCGGAATTGTACACTGATTTACCATGTGCAATACAATTTCTGGTCTCAATTAACAGGATCGATTACTAACATGTTACAAGCATCGAGCAGGCCGGCAATATGAATCAATGCATGATGCGACGACGCCTCAAACCCAATCCCCATCAGCCAGCCAGCATGCATATGAAGTATGAACACCACATCATCATCACGTCTCGCGCTTCCACTACAACAGCAGGCGGCAGCACCGACAATTAAAATGCTCTAGTGGAACTTGAGGCTGGTGAGGACGTTGTTGTTGACGGGGTCGGCGAGGTGGTCGAGCAGGTTCTGGTACGGCCCAACGCCGGTGACAAGGCCCTGGATGAAGTACCCAAGAATGGCGAGCATGGCGAGCCTCCCGTTCTTGATCTCCTTGAGCTTGAGCTCCTTCATCTCCTTCTCCGTCTTCCCGAACCCGAGCGGGTTGAACAGCGGCCCACCGGGGTACGACGGGTCGCCGGAGCCGGCGAGGAACTTCTCGAGCCCGAGGAAGTACTGCTTCCCCATGGACCCCGGGTTGTACCAGTCCTGGAGGCGGCGGTGCTCCGCGAAGCCCATGAGCGCCATGTTGAAGACGAAGAGCGTGTACGAGTCGGCCCAGTAGTTGTAGGTGCCCGCCGGAGGGATCACCCCCGTCTTGAACCATGGCAGCGCCGTCTCCTCCGGGATGATCCCCAGCTTGCCGAAGATCTCGGGCGCGATGGCGCCCGCCGCGCCCAGCATGGCGAACCGCCCGTTGATCACCTCGCCGTAGGCTAGCCACTTGGGCTCGATGAAGCCCCCCGTGCCCTCCGGGTCCGACAGGCCCAGCGGGTCGAAACCGTAGTCGCCGGGCAGCCTGCGACGACAAGGACGGAATATAAGATCGGATTCGGATCGGAATGAATGAATCAAGAATGTAACTGCATGCAAGAACATATTTAAGAGCAAGCATGCATAAATCACTGAAGCACGTACGAGCCATCGAGGTAGGAGAGGGACTGCTTGGAGGCGAACCACAGCTGCCTGTCGGCGCCTTGCTGCAAAAAAGGAAGATTCGTCCATTAACAAATCAGTAATTCAGTATGAGTAGCTCGTAGAGGACGATGAGCTGACGAGTAAATGAGTAATGTTCAGTAAATAAGTAATTAAGCAGACCTTGGCGGGAGGGCTGGAGCTGGCCCTGACGACGAAGGGGGCCTTCCTGGCCGACGACCGGGAGACGGCCGACTGCACGGGGCGGCCGAGCAGCTGCCGCCCGGAGAGGAGAGCCTGAGCCGCCATGGATCGCTTGTTGTTGCTTCGGTTCTGTGTTCTAGGCTGCCAACAGTAAGGTGCGCTCTGTGATTCGGGGGAGAGGGGCGCAGAAGAGGCGGAAAATATGTGAGGCCGCCGCAACAGGGGCCCAGGGAAATCTAAACCGCGCGCGCGGTGGCGCCAGGGAGATGAGGCCGCATCCGCGGGGCCACTGGCGGCGCGCCGTGTGGCGGGTACGATGGGATAAGGGGCGAGAGGACCTTGTGGCCGCAGGTGCCAGTGTGCCACTGCTGCAGCAACGGCCTAACACTTGGCCAAGATTTTTATTTCGCCCGTGCACCACACGTCCCCGCCCGGCCACTTCCTCCGGGCAATTTTGTACAGGTGTGCTTGTTCGGATGAAACAATGGACCGGAACCGGAACGAAGCCCAGAACATTTCTAGCCCATGGAGATACCGGCAGAGGAAACACTGTCAGTTCTCTACTCCCCCCCTGCCAGCAGCGTTGCGCCACCGCGATCGCCCGCTTCCCTCTCCCTCCCTGGCTCCCTCCGGGCTTCCAGCAACAAAGCTTGAGGCAGCAGCCCCAGGTTCCCAGCTTGTTAATGCTTCTCGATAGGATTTCTGATCTTGGTCAGAAAAAGATTTAGAGGCAATGCTTTCTTGGAATAATGGTTGCTAAGACTAGTTCTCTTACAATTTTATACCCATGAGCAATGAAGAAATTCTGATTCCCAAGGAAACATAGGCCGTGTTTAGTTCATTAAAATTTTTCGCGAAAAGATTTCAGGTATTGATTTTACCAATTTAGGATTAGTAAATGTAGACGAAAAAGGTGGAAAGTTATATGAATAAGTTGGAAATCTCGAGACGAATCTAACGATGGTAATTAGAGGGTAATTAATCCATAATTAGCGGATGGTTACTGTAGCATTACCATTGCAAATCATGGATTAAGATCCGTCTCGCGATTTACAGCCTATCCATATACGCCCTGTTTAGATGTTTCGCGAAATTTTTTTCGAGTATATTCACTCACATGCATGGCATATTAAATATAGTCAAAAAAATAACCCATTATATGGATGGAGTGTACTTCGCGAGACGAATCTAATGAGCCTAGTTAGGTCGTGATTAGACAATAAATTGCTACAGTAAACATGTGTTAATGACGGATTAATTAGACTCATTAGGTTCGTCTTGCGATTTACTGACAGAATCTGTAATTAGTTTTGTAATTAGTCTATATTTAATACTTCAAATGTTTAATACTTCAAATGTGTGCCCGACATACTCGAAAAAAATTTCACGCTTTATCTAAACAGGCCCATAACTTTTCACCTTTTTCGTCTACATTTAATACTCCATGCATCTAAGATTCTCCTTTGATGTGATGGGTGAAAAGATTTTGGGTGGGAACTAAACACGGGCATAATCCGTTCTGCTTGAAACATCGCCGGCGTAGAAAAAATGGAAGAGTACAGAGTTAAGATGGCAACCAAACGTAAACCTGCACATTTATTGGCCTAACTCAAACCCATGTACCCATCACCTACCAAATTAGGTACACTCCTACACTCATCCTGCCAGGACCAGGCCGGTAAATAATTGGCCATAAACTACAATATTGTCGGTCTACTGCACAGGAACAAGCCGCCAGACTCGATTCTTTGCTTCTGCTTCCACTTCTCAAAGAGGAGGTCTTCACTCTGCCGCAGATGGAGATAGTCGTCGATGTGAAATGACGAGGTTCCAGCGAAATGACTGCAGCTGCTTGGGCGAATAGCTGCCTCCTCAAACCTGGCCAGTAGTTTATCTTTAGAGGCAGTTGAAGTGGAGTCATCTCCAGGGCTCCAGCTCCCCCGGCTGCTCACGGTCTGATTGCTAGTGCTGCATGCTGTACTTTCTCCCTGAAAAAATGATCAATTCAACATGCAATCAGAGAGAAGTTAACATGTTGAGGGCATTAACATTGAAAATATTAGCTCATCCTTTCATAAACATCCTTGCCTTCTAAGAATAACGTTTAATATTTACATTTTAAGACTAAGAAACAGATTATCACTTCTATGGAAAAATGGTGTCATTGTTACCTGGGCCTTGGTTTTGCATGGGGAGATTTGAAGATCGTTACTAGTTTCCCATTGCAACCAGGGAAGGACAACGCCATCTGCCTCAGGTGAAGCAACTTTTGGGAGAGCCACTGGAGTTTCTGTCACAGCATGCTGTAACACATCTTTCCTGGTTGAACTTGTGTCACTTCTTTCTCCATCGAAAGATGAAAAGTCAGTGTCTTCAACATTTGACAGGAAATCTTCAAAGTATTGCTCGGCCTCTTCAGTAAGTCGTTTTGACACCTTTGATCGATCATTGCTCCTCTGGAAGAAATTTACCTCAGTTTTTTTATTCACAGATGCACAAGAATAACTGGAAATGATTGAAAGGTAACCAGTAAGCTTACTCTTCTGTGTCGTGGCTGCCTTTGTAAATTTGCAGTCTTCTTAGGAGTAGGTAGCAGTTCTCTAACTATTTTTGTGAGCTCATGACCATGTTGTTCTTCTGCGGCCAATTGAGCTAACAATTCCTGCTTCCGCTTCTCTGACTGAAAGATGCACAGAAAAAGAATATTTCATATTGAATAAAGATTTAGAATTAAACCAAAGATTAAATATTCTGTTTCCACAGAAACATACCTCTTCCAATTTACTAGTATAACTCCTTCGGAGCTCAGTAATAACTTGGGTTGGTTGTGCATCACTGCTTAATGCCTTTTCTGAAGGTTCGGATTTTGTCACGGCCTAGAGAATGTGCAGATTAAAGAGAAGGCAATCAGAGTTATTGGATCATAGCTTTACAACTCTACTATACACTAGTACGCATAGGAAGGAAAGACCAAATATGATCGTTTTCTTCCCCTAACAGGCAGCCGACAATCTGATATGAGCTCTGACTAGAAGACATGATATCAATTCAACAATATAGATTTTAGATATTTGGCTCTAGAACACACCTAGGAAGAATCTTTTGATAAAAGAAAGGCTTCTGCAGCATCGCAATTACAAAAAAGTTACTACTGTTCTACTCAACGTGACCTTTACATATCTAGAATCATGTTCTTTCAATGAAGCAGAAGTATTCTCCACGTCATCGGTGATGATGTGAAATTACAGTTTTAGGATACATATCCCAGAAATTAAGACCATACTTTTTCATATAAATAGAAAGACAATACGATAGCAAGGGATCCATTAAGTAAAACACTCCAAGTGAAAGCATGTAACATTATTTTTTCACAATCATACCATACAGAAGCATATGTCAGTGCTAATTTTGACATATCAGCATAACACAAGAAACAGAAGTAAAGTACAAACTCTTTTAGGGTGTCTACTTTCTAGGTCAGAACTGGAATCATTAACTTAGAAATTTTCTCCCAGTACGTGTCAGCATGTGAAATCCTATCTCTCTGTAAATATAAATCAAACTTGAGGCATTAGTGCCCCACTACTAAAAACTAAGCTGCAGCATGCTATCCAAGTAAGCTTTCTAGAATAGGGTAAGTGGTCAACAAAGACCTGTACCCGTCCAATGAAAAACTTCTCATGCAGAAAAGTCCCTTGAATTTTCTGGTTGAAACAAAGCATCCTTACATTTCTGCAGTCCATGTCATCATATCGATCAAAGTTTTGTGCGCATAAGAAGCTAGAGAAATCATCTAAGCCGAGGATAACCAAAGGCGAAGAGACGATAAAGGGCCTCGCTATGTAAACTATACCTTTTCAAGCTGAGTCCTGATTTCTTCAACAGCTTGCCTAACTTCTTTCCGCATTACATCATACAGTACGTTTCCAGCCTCATCACCAATTTGGTGCTCCTATCAAATTACAGTATAGAAAGAAATAACCAACAAACTCTTGCTATTTGCATAATCTAGTTTCGATAAAAAAAATGAGTGAAGATTGTGAAAGCACCTTGTTAAGGTCATAAACAGCACAGACTGGCTTCTGATTCCTGATATGGAATGAATGAGAACTCCTAGAATCATCATCAGTAAGTGAAGAATGGCTCTGCATAAGTCAAGAAAATAACACGCATTAAGAAATTTCAATCATACAAAAATACAGTTAAATTTTAGGCTACACAACCCATCATACAGCCAAAATTTAGTATGCATCAAACAACAGTTAAGGACAGATTTAATTCCATTATGCATCTATGAACAGAACACTAGAGTTAATTATACAAGCTGGTACTAGGATGCTATAGCACGACCATTTTTGATAAAGGGGATGTTATTTGCTATCTTATCCAAATTCAGTCCAAAGAATGTAAAGAAAATAAAAGTACTCACTGAGCTGCTATCTCGTGAATGAAAGAAATCCTTTTGACTTGTAGACCTCTTCAAAGCTTGATTTGCTCTAGATGGCTTATTGAATGAATTCTGCAGGCAATTGCCGCTACTACTTTTGGTATGCATCCCTTTAGAAACATGCCGGTGAGAAACTTCCATATCATTCTGCACTCAAAAAAAAACCCAGATTAGATAATAAAATTGTACATACAAGAACTGTGATAGATATTTCCATCAAACACAGAAATGAAACAAGCTTAGAATAAGTATTTTCAGGTTTTTGAAACGAACAAACATTGGGTAAAGAACAGGAACAGTTAGTGTGGGATCACAGCAAAGTATAAAAAACTTAAGTAACCAAACATATTTGATAACCAAAACAATAATTTCAGACATTGGAAGTATAATTGATCTCAAAAAAACACTGGCAAGCATAACTGCATCGCATCCATGCAGTTTTGTCTTTTGAACTTAAGCAATACACTGCCAGACAACATCAGCATATTGAAGCTAACAATCAAACAGAGAGTATAATTAACCAAACAACTGAAGATACAGTAGAAAACTCAAAACATGTTGTATATATGTTGGTGCATTATCAGACACCATTTTGGTAATTTGGTATCAAGTCTGTAATGCACCGGTTACCCACTTCCACTACTCTTCCAACCTGATTTCAGGATATCACCAATCTGATTTCAGGATATCGACAATACAAGTATAGAATTAACCAAACTTTATCTGTAAACATAAATGATAATCATATGACCAGAACTTTGAGGGACAAACAGTAAAAGGCATTGGAACTTCAGTCGTACAGGTACATCACAGCAGGTATGAAATGTTTTGTGCGTAAAGCACCTTGCTCTCCTCACAGTTGCCACAAAATGGAAACAAAAGGTTTGCCTATTCTGCCAGATATAAGATACTATGTGTATTTCTAATTTCCTAACAGGTCAGTTTAAAACCACCCACGCACCCACCAAAACGGGATTCAATTATCCCCAAGCAACTTCAGTAGTTTGTGAATCTAAATTTGAATCCACCCCTAAACGAGATGCAATTATGAAATACGGAGTAACAACAAAAAGTAGAAAATCTAGCAGCATTCTACATTTCTACTGACACTTACATCCGAATCGCACCACCGATGCCGATCCATCGAGGCGCGCCGGTCCACCGACGCATACCGCTGCCTCCTCGCCGCAGGGCCGCCATTCACCGCATTGGTGGGCGCCAGTACGCCTCGTCGTTCGGCGGGCGGCCGCGACACGGAGCGCCCGCGCTGCCGCGACGCCTCCGTCTCCCTGGCGTACCGCGCGGTGGAGCTCCGCCTCCCGCCCCCGCCCCCGCCCCTGCCTCCGCCGCCGCTCCCTCGCTCCGCGGGCGCAGGGAACCTCGACCGCCCGCGCACGACAGCCACGTCGTCGTCGTCGTCCTCCGACTCCGCCCTGGCGCGGAAGAACTCGTCGGCGAGGTCGTCGAGGCTGACCTCCGGCGGGAACGCGCCGCCCCGCACCTTGTTGACGAACCTGGAGGACGGCGTCGCCGTGTCCTCGGGCGACGGCGACGGCGGCGGGAACCGGCTCAGGCTCCTCGACCGCCGGACGCTGCCCCCGCCACCGCCGCCGCTGCCGCCTCCCGAGGCCTGCCGCCCGCGCGTGGCGGAGCCCGCGTCCTCCAGGGCCGCAAAGGCGTCCCCCCGCCTCGCCCCCGACCGGTACGCCACTGCCGCCATCGCCCGCCCGGCGGGCCGGAGCTAGGGTTCCGAGCAGCCGCCGTTAGCTAACCAAATCCTCAGCTACCCCCTCTCCTCCTCCCGGGGAAGGTGTGTGAGATAAAGAGACGGGAATGGAGATGGCAACAGCTTCGAGTGCACCGAGCAGAATTGGAACGAATTTTTTTCCATATGCTGCCGCAGTCTGTCAACTCAAACACGCATTTACTCTTTCCAAAAAAAAAGGGAAAGTTCAAACCCCGCATCATACATGCGCCTCGTGATGGCGTGGGCCCTGCCTGGGCCTACCTGTCAGTGGAACCGAAGGGACGTGGTAAATGCCGGGGCTGGTGCGTGAGGCTGAGTAGGAACGACGGTGTGCGAGCGAATTCGAATTTTAAACTTGCGCCGGGTTTTGAGCGGAATTTACGATGCTCGACAAAGCAGGGATGGCACACATTGAATTGTGTGTAGTAGTACTGCTGCTACTCCAGTGCTGCGTGGACGCTCAGTTTTAAAATTCGGGGTAACGATTGGCCCACGAGAGTGAGCATGGTGTGTCACCGTTTACTACTCTCTTCGTCCCACGATATAAGTATTTTTCGATTTTTGTGCATCACTTTTGACTATCTGTATTATTCAAAAAAATTTAAAATATATTATTATTTTATTATGACTTGTTTTATCATTAGGTATACTTCAAGTATGACTTAATTGTTTTTATATCTTTGTAAATTTTTTAATAAGACGGATGGTCAAACGTGATGTGTAAAAGTCAACAGATGCTTATATTGTGAGATGGAGACAGCAGTAGTAGTACACATGTAGGTCCATGCATGGCATACTTAAAATCATGTGTCAAGTTCATTAGACACAAAAGAATTTTCCAATCTTTTCCCAAATCATACTAATTCTTATGCTATTAAGAGTGGAGTATTGATGTGTGGCGTACCTAAGTTAGAATTCTAGGTACGCCACTGCTTGCAAGCTGAGACGGTCAAGTTAAACTCCAGTGTTACACAACTCCAGTATCAGGTTATGGTCGTGACCCGCGGTGAGCAAAAATCGTAAAACGTGGTGTGAATTTTCTGTCATCCCGTGCCTGGTCAAGCTGAGACGGTCAGGTTAATTCCAGTGTTTAACAAAAAAAACACTACTCCAGTGTCAGGCTATGGTCGTGACTCGCGGTGAGCAAAAATCGTAAAACGTGGTGTGAATTTTTTGGTCATCCCGTGCCTGGTCACGGTAGGATCGTACAGCTCGGGCATCTTGCTGGTACAGGAAGCGGCCGTATCAGGGGGGCCACATGGCGCACGGGATCCCCCCGGTGGTTGGATGTCGTTGCACCGGCAGCGTGACCACGCCCTGCGTAACCGCGTTGTCCTCTGGTTTGTTTCTCTCGCCGCCCGCCCGTCACCAGACCAACCGAACACCGCCCAATCGCCAATGCCAAATTGCCAATCAGCCAGCCGCGTCTCGTCTCCTTCTCCGTGCCTCCGTTGGAACGGAGGCGCCCGCCTCGTGCGCTCCGCCGGCGCACGCCTCGCGGTGCTCGCCGCAGCTGCGCGACATGGATGGGCAGGGGTGGCAGAGTCCGCGCAGGCAGCTGCTGGAGAAAACGAGCGGGAAAATTTTGAACTCACCTCTGGTGGTCGACTGCACTCTCCAGTGCTCGTGTCGTCTGGCTCAATGATTGGGGTCTTTGGGAACCGACAACCGAGGATGCGCTCGCAGGAAGCCACTCTTCCTCAGTCACTGGACAGTGGGCCATGCTGAGACTGTGAGGAAAGGTGCTCCATCGCACGTGATCGAATGATTTTATGCCCGGTTTCAAATTTCGCGCCTAATTAACCCGGCCGTCGAGTTCACTCCTCGCCCTTGCCCTAAAAGACATTTCGACTTTTATTTGAGGGATCGACATCCACAGCAAGAGATCGCCATGGTTGGAAGGGTAATCTGCATGGCCGGGTATCCATCCGTATTCAGCAGGCATGTGTTAACTTGGCGTTCCCCTCATCTCCGTCGTCGAAATGGTACCGAAACCGTCGCCGTCGGCTAGCAAAATCAATGTACGGGAAATGTTGTGGCAGCCCGTTCACCTTTTTTTAACAAATCCATTTACCATTTTCCTTTTCTTCCTGTGAGGGTAGTAGGTACAGCCTTTTCTTTTTAGGAAATCCTGTCTTTTTTTGGGGTGGGGGAGGGAGGGTGTTGGGGGGGTTCACACTCACCCTTATGGACACGCGTACGCTAACTCTATCCCTATGAGCACCTTTGAAGGATTGTGCACCCGGCATATCTGGAGATTCTTGAAGTCGCCATTGGCGTCTCATTGTCGACGGGGACGCCGCTTACCACTTAACGCATAACGACAGAAAATCCTAGAAATTCCCAAGAAAAGGTGCGAGCACTAGGATTTGAACCTGGTGGGTAGCGTTCCACTAGACCTTTCTATCATTAGACTACAAGCCAATTCACCGAAGATCCTGTCTTTTTTTAGAATAGAAGATCGATTTGTGACAGTACAATCTTTTTTTCGGAGGGAATTGTGATGGTGCAACTAGGCCACCACTAGAATAGCCCGTATGAAAGAGTGGCAGAGTGGGCGGTATGGGCCAAGGTCCAATAGCCGGCCGAATGGTCCAACTCTGAAGGGCCGGCCTTGCTACCTGCGCTTGCAGCCGGACGCCGGACAACACCAGCGGTGTTTAGTTGCGCTGTAAAATTTTTTCCACCCATCACATCGAAGAGAATCTTACATGCATGAAGTACTAAATGTAGACAAAAAAAAATAATCCATTACGTGGATGGAGTGTATGTCGCGAGACGAGTCTAACGAGCCTACTTAATCCACGATTTGCAACAGTAATACTACAGTAACCGTCCGCTAATTCTTAATTAATTACCCTCTAATTACCCGTCATTAGATTTGTCTCGCGATTTGCTGGCTAGATCTGTAATTAGTTTTACCAATAGTTTACGTTTACTACTCCTGAATGATAAATTTCCTTTGATGTGACATCCAAAAAAATTCCACTCTCCCATCTAAACACGGCCCGACATCGAACTGACTGACACCGAGTGTAGGCTGGAATGACCAGACTACCCCTCCTAGCTGCAGCCTACACACCCTGCAGAGGTACATTGCAGTCGACGCAGAAAATTCACACAAACAAAAATTCACAACGGGGCACCGCGAGTTCCGCAACCACGTCGCCGCACACACGCGGCACGGGACACTCGATTCGACCTGGTACGGTGGTACCTAAAGATGGCAACGGGCACGAAAAATCTGCGGACCCGCGGATACCAAACTCGATGGGCGCGTGTGACACCCCGTGTCACTTATAGGTTTAGCACAATGATTAAGACAAATAAATCACTCATCTCATCACTCATGACATTTGTTTGTGCATTTATTGTAATGTAATGATTTTCATTTTATGTGAATGTCATGCTTTAATTACATATTTAATTTAAAAATTAAATTGACAAGTGAGAGTTTTTACTTTGGTGCCTAACATGTTTTTGAACTCAGTGGCATGTTAGTTTGAACATTCAAAAGCCAAATTTCGAATTTGAATTCATTTGGTTCAAATATGGTTAAGTTATAGCCTTTTCATTTTAACCCTTTTAGGAGCCAAATTAAAATTAAAATTACTTAAACATGTTACTTTTGGCTAACATGAAAATAACACTTTGAAGTATGTATTTTCATATAGGCACGTTGAATTTGATCAAAAACATTTTTTACTTGCTCAAATTGATGGTCAAAGTTGAGTCAAACCACTGATTTCAGCCCTGCTGAAATCTGGCTAAGTCTTGGAAGAGCAGCAGCAGCTGGCCAACTTTAGGGCTCAATAACTTTTAATTTAAATCAACACCAAACCAAAACAAGTTCATGGCTTGATTATTGGTAGTTTAAACTCTTCAAAAATCATGAACAACTCCAGGATATCAAACCCTAGCTATTTCTTTTTCATGCTCAAAGTCAGCTAAACTCAATTCTGTTCTGGGACTTAGAAAAATTTCTGAGTTCAAGTTTTGGCCGAAGTTTGATCGAATTTATCTCTCAAACCAAATCTTTTTGAATCTGGTGACTTTAACAAAAGTTGTTCCCCTTGGTACCATCTACAACTTTTGTATTGGAGTTTTGGAAAGTTTCTACACAAAATCTCGAGTTTGAATCAAATCTTTGGAGTGCATTTGGCGGTTACTGTTGTTCTGAATCGAATCGATCGATTCAGACTTCAGACAGAGCGAGCTCGCGCTCGAGCTCTGCGCTGGCGCCGTCGGTGCCACACGCCGTGCTCCACTGCCCTTTGCCACGCGCCATCGCCTCGCACTGCCAGTCGCGCTCCAAGTCATGCATTGCGCCTCGGTGTCGAGCTCGGCCGGCGACACCAAATTTGGCGGTGAGCGGTGAGCTCAGTGCGCCGCCAGCACTGGACACGCGGATTCACCGCGGTTAAGCCGCGTTTACCCAATTCACCGCTCCAGTAAACTCTCTTCGTCGTCCTCGTCGTTCTCACCCACTCAGCTCCACTTTTCCCCGCCTCCAGTGCCCATGCCGACTTGAATTCCGGCCGCCATTGCCGCCACCTCACCTCGCCGTGGAGTTTAGTCCTCCCGTCCTTCCCCGCCTCCCCAAACCACCCAAATGGAAGGCACTTGATCTCCTGAAGCCGTACCCACTCTCCTCGTGAACTCCGAAGCTCCGGTGAGCTCTAGCGCCGGCCATCTTTCCGGTCGTCCGCCGCCGCCCATGGAGGAGGGTCTTGCCGCCTCTAATCCTCGACTTTTTCATGTCTAGGTGGTGCGGCTTGAAGTCCTCGTGGTGTGAAGCATCTCCGGCGGGACTTCCGGCGTACCTCCGGCGATCCCTGGCCGGTCAATCGCCGGCGGGAGCTCTGTGCAGAGGGGAATTAGTCCAAGGGTGTTAAACTAGAAGACGAATTCTTCCCAGGGGGTTATGTGAAAGATTGCAGGGTTTAAGTGTTGAGGTGGAAAAGATTCGGGGGGGTTTTCGTAAGATTCAGGGGCTGTTTCGTAAAGAAAGGACCGGTTGGTAATGAATCTTTTAGATCCAGGGGCTTATCTGCAAAATCTGTTTAAATCTTTTTCGTTTAATTAAACCGAGATAAGTCACAGATCTTGTAAAATGCATAGTAAATCGTAGGAGTGTGAGAAAATTGTGAAACCAATTTTGTTGTACTTTTTGCATCTTTGGCTACAGCAGAAAAATATAACATCATGTTGTTTATGTGCAGTTTTCTGTGTAAAAGTTTTTATTAGTTTATTAGCTTTCTGTCAAAATAAATAGTTCTGCATGTCCAAAAATTTTGAGAAAATCACAGTAGCTCTAAAATGTGTTTTTGTGAGCACAGTAAAATTGTGAAGTTCAAGGCTGCTTTTCGCTCCCACCATATCCCTGACGGTCTCTTAGAGAGAAAACTTAATGAGTTCCTGGCACTCACTCAGGGTAATCAGGGCGTGGTGCAGTATTCGCAGGCATTCAATCAATTGTCGCAGTATGCTGGACATCATGTGGATACGGATGCTAAAAAGCAAGACCGTTATCGTCGTGGGCTTAATACTAAATTGAAGAAAAGTTTGGTTCTGATCAAGCCTGCCAGCTTTAATGAGTTAGTGAATATGGCCATCACTCAGGAAGATAGTAATTTGGCTCATCAGGCAGATAAAAAGAGGAAAGCTCCGGCAGCTTCGTCTAGTGCGTCCGGACAGAGGTTCCGTGTGGAACAAAAGGCCCCACAAAAGGCTCCTCAAGCTGCTCAGCAAAAGAAAAATCAGTATGGCTATTGGGCTATTCGCCCAAATCAGTCTCAGGGACAGTCTCAAGGACAAGGATTCCGTGCACCTTCTCCTCAACAGCAAGGGCGTACCCATAATTTTCCATGTTATAACTGTGGGAAGCCGGGACACTTTGCAAAGGAATGCAGAGCACCACCCAAAGGTGGAAATAATGTACCCAGGCAGCAGCCCAATAATCGTCCAAGCAAGAAGCAAATGGTGGTTAAGCAAGGCCGTGTGAATTTCACTACCATTGATGCTATTGCAGAGGGTACTCCAGTTATGGCGGGTACGTTTCAAGTTCGAAATAAACCTGTTGTTGTTTTATTTGATTCTGGAGCATCACATAGTTTCATCAGTATGGCATGCATTGAAAAATGTGGATTACAAGTGGCACAGTTAAATTGTAATTATATGATATCCAGTCCTGGTGGGAAGATATCTACCAACCGGGTGACTAAACCAATTCCTCTCCAGATTGGAAGTAAAGTGTTTGACACTGAGCTTATCTGTCTGGATAATCAGGGGATAGATATTATTTTGGGTATGAACTGGATGCAAAAGCACGGAGTTGTATTAGATTTATCAGCCCGGGGTGTTGAAATAAATTCCCCTAGTCATGGTGTTTCCACACTTTATTTGCCATCTACACCATCTCCAGATAATTGCACTTTTGCTATGATCCAAGTTGAGTTAGAAGATATTCCAGTCGTCAATGAATTTCCAGATGTTTTTCCTGATGATCTTCCGGGGTTGCCACCCGATCGGGATATTGAATTTGTAATTGAGTTGCAGCCCGGTACCGCACCCATTTCAAAAAGGTCGTACCGTATGCCGCCCAATGAATTAGCAGAGCTAAAGATTCAGTTACAAGAACTTCTTGACAAGGGCTATATCAGGCCAAGTTCATCTCCCTGGGGTTGTCCTGCACTCTTTGTGAAAAAGAAAGATAACACTTTGAGATTGTGCGTGGACTACCGACCCCTTAATGCAGTTACCATCAAGAATAAATATCCTCTTCCACGTATCGATCTTCTCTTTGATCAATTGGCTGGAGCAAAAGTATTCTCAAAAATTGACCTTCGATCGGGTTATCATCAGATCAAGATTCGACCTTGTGATATTCCCAAGACAGCTTTTTCCACTCGATATGGCTTATATGAGTACTTAGTCATGTCTTTTGGACTCACCAATGCTCCTGCCTATTTTATGTATCTCATGAATTCAGTCTTTATGCCAGAGCTGGACAAGTTTGTCGTGGTATTTATTGATGACATTCTTATTTATTCCAAGGATGAGGAAGAGCATGCTGAACACCTCAGAATTGTTCTTCAGCGATTACGGGATCATAAGCTCTATGCTAAGTTTAGTAAATGTGAGTTTTGGTTGAAGAGTGTAAAATTTTTGGGTCACACCGTATCCGGTGATGGTATTGCCGTTGACCCAGTAAATGTGCAGAAAGTTTTAGATTGGGAATCTCCGAAATCTGTGCATCAAATCAGAAGTTTTCTTGGAATGGCGGGGTATTACCGTCGTTTTATTCCAGATTTTTCCAAGATTGCTAAACCTATCACTGAACTTCTGAAGAAGGGGGAGAAATTTGAATGGAGTGACAAGTGTGATGAGGCATTTCATACTTTGAAAAGACTTCTGACATCTGCCCCAGTTCTTGCTCAACCTGACACTTCCAAGGCTTTTGATGTTTATTGTGATGCATCGGGCATAGGACTTGGTTGTGTTCTTATGCAGGATAATCGAGTTATTGCTTATGCTTCTCGAGCTCTTCGACCTCATGAGAAGAATTATCCAACACATGATCTTGAACTTGCTGCAGTAGTACATGCTTAAAAATTTGGAGGCACCATCTCATGGGTACTCATTGCAATATCTACACAGATCACAAGAGTCTCAAGTATATTTTTACTCAAGCTGATCTTAATATGAGGCAAAGAAGATGGTTGGAATTGATTAAGGATTATGAAATTGAAGTTCATTACCATCCAGGCAAGGCAAATGTAGTTGCAGATGCACTCAGCCGCAGGGGTAATTGTCAGTTCATAACTTTGAGACCCCAAAATGCCACTCTTGCGAAAGAGTTGGACAAATTGAATTTGGAAATTATTCCACAGGGTACTTTGAATCATCTTTTGATTCAACCTACTTTACAAGATCAGATTGTCGCGGCTCAGTCTAAATCTAAAGGAGTACAGATCATTAAGCAAAAGCTAGCTGAGAATGATGGAAAGTATAAATGTTTCTGTCAAGACAATGAAGGAGTTTTAAGGTTTAATAATCGGCTAGTAGTTCCTAAGGATCATGAGCTTAGGAAGAAAATTCTTGATGAGGCACATCTTTCTAAATTCTCTATTCATCCAGGGAGCAGCAAAATGTATCAAGATTTGAAAGAAAATTTTTGGTGGACTCGAATGAAAAGAGAGATTGCTCAATATGTAGCAGAGTGTGATACCTGCCAAAGGGTGAAAGCTAGTCATTTGAAAACTGGTGGAACTTTACAGCCATTGCCCATACCTTCATGGAAATGGGAGGATATAAGTATGGATTTTATTGTGGGTTTACCATTGACTCCTCAGAAACATGACTCTATCTGGGTTATTGTTGATAGGCTTACCAAATCAGCCCATTTTATTCCAGTCAACAATGCTTATTCAGCAACTCAATATGCTGAGATCTATTTAGATCAAATTGTGCGTTTGCATGGAGTTCCAAAGACCATCATTTCAGATAGAGGTTCACCATTTATAGCTCGCTTTTGGCAACAATTGCATGAGCTGTTAGGCACTAAACTCATTCGAAGTTCAACTTATCATCCTCAGACCGATGGGCAAACTGAAAGAGTGAATCAAATCTTGGAAGATATGCTCAGAGCTTGTGTCATCCATTATGACAAGAGATGGGATAAAAGCTTATCTTTAGCAGAGTTTTCTTACAATAACAGCTACCAATCCAGTTTGAAAATGGCACCCTTTGAAGCTCTTTATGGTCGAAGATGTCGAACCCCGTTAAATTGGTCGGGAACTGGCGAGAGAAAAATCTTCGGTCCAGACTTGGTTAAGGAGGCCGAGGATAAAGTCAAAATTATTCAGCAAAATCTTAAGACCGCGCAATCGCGGCAAAAGAGCTATTCTGATAAAAGAAGAAGACCTTTAGTTTTCAAGGTTGGGGATCATGTTTATCTTCGCGTATCACCAACTAAAGGTGTTCAGAGATTTGGAGTCAAGGGAAAATTAGCTCCTCGTTTTATTGGACCTTTTGAAATCATTAGCCAATGTGGTCCAGTTGCTTATGAGATACAACTGCCATCCAAGCTTGCAGCTGTTCATAATGTCTTTCATGTATCTCAACTCAAGAAATGTCTTAGGGTTCCTATCGAAGGAATTGCTCATGAAGAAATTGAATTTGAACCCGATCTTTCGTATGAGGAACAACCTTTCAAGATTCTTGATATAAAGGAAAGAGTTACTAGACGTCGATCTATTAAATTCTATAAAATTCAGTGGACGCATCATTCTGAAGAGGAAGCAACATGGGAACAAGAATCTTATCTCAATTCCAAATATCCAGGATTTTTAGATTCCACATTAAGGTATTCTACACTCTCTCTTTACACCGGAATCTCGGGACGAGATTCTTTTAAGGGGGGAGGGCTGTGACACCCCGTGTCACTTATAGGTTTAGTACAATGATTAAGACAAATAAATCACTCATCTCATCACTCATGACATTGGTTTGTGCATTTATTGTAATGTAATGATTTTCATTTTATGAGAATATTATGCTTTAATTACATATTTAATATAAAAATTAAATTGACAAGTGAGAGTTTTTACTTTGGTGCCTAACATGTTTTTGAACTCAGTGGCATGTTAGTTTGAATATTCAAAAGTCAAATTTCGAATTTGAGTTCATTTGGTTCAAATTTGGTTAAGTTATAGCCTTTTCATTTTAACCCTTTTAGGAGCCAAATTAAAATTAAAATTACTTAAACATGTTACTTTTGGCTAACATGAAAATAACACTTTGAAGTATGTATTTTCATATAGGCATGTTGAATTTGATCAAAAACATCTTTTACTTGCTCAAATTGATGGTCAAAGTTGAGTCAAACCACTGATTTCAGCCCTGCTGAAATCTGGCTAAGTCTTGGAAAAACAGCAGCAGCTGGCCAACTTTAGGGCTCAATAACTTTTAATTTAAATCAACACCAAACCAAAACAAGTTCATGGCTTGATTATTGGTAGTTTAAACTCTTCAAAAATCATGAACAACTCCAGGATATCAAACCCTAGCTATTTCTTTTTCATGCTCAAAGTCAGCTAAACTCAATTCTGTTCTGGGACTTAGAAAAATTTCTGAGTTCAAGTTTTGGCCGAAGTTTGATCGAATTTATCTCTCAAACCAAATCTTTTTGAATCTGGTGACTTTAACAAAAGTTGTTCCCCTTGGTACCATCTACAACTTTTGTATTGGAGTTTTGGAAAGTTTCTACACAAAATCTCGAGTTTGAATCAAATCTTTGGAGTGCATTTGGCGGTTACTGTTGTTCTGAATCGAATCGATCGATTCAGACTTCAGACAGAGCGAGCTCGCGCTCGAGCTCTGCGCTGGCGCCGTCGGTGCCACGCGCCGTGCTCCACTGCCCTTTGCCACGCGCCATCGCCTCGCACTGCCAGTCGCGCTCCAAGTCATGCATTGCGCCTCGGTGTCGAGCTCGGCCGGCGACACCAAATTTGGCGGTGAGCGGCGAGCTCAGTGCGCCGCCAGCACTGGACACGCGGATTCACCGCGGTTAAGCCGCGTTTACCCAATTCACCGCTCCAGTAAACTCTCTTCGTCGTCCTCGTCGTTCTCACCCACTCAGCTCCACTTTTCCCCGCCTCCAGTGCCCGTGCCGACTTGAATTCCGGCCGCCATTGCCGCCACCTCACCTCGCCGTGGAGTTTAGTCCTCCTGTCCTTCCCCGCCTCCCCAAACCACCCAAATGGAAGGCACTTGATCTCCTGAAGCCGTACCCACTCTCCTCGTGAACTCCGAAGCTCCGGTGAGCTCTAGCGCCGGCCATCTTTCCGGTCGTCCGCCGCCGCCCATGGAGGAGGGTCTTGCCGCCTCTAATCCTCGACTTTTTCATGTCTAGGTGGTGCGGCTTGAAGTCCTCGTGGTGTGAAGCATCTCCGGCGGGACTTCCGGCGTACCTCCGGCGATCCCTGGCCGGTCAATCGCCGGCGGGAGCTCTGTGCAGAGGGGAATTAGTCCAGGGGTGTTAAATTAGAAGACGAATTCTTCCCAGGGGGTTATGTGAAAGATTTCAGGGTTTAAGTGTTAAGGTGGAAAAGTTCTGGGGGTGTTCTCGTAAGATCCAGGGGTTATTCCGTAAAGAAAGGACCGGTTGGTAATGAATCTTTTAGATCCAGGGGCTTATCTGCAAAATCTGTTTAATCTTTTTCGTTTAATTAAACCGAGATAAGTCACAGATCTTGTAAAATGCATAGTAAATCGTAGGAGTGTGAGAAAATTGTGAAACCAATTTTGTTGTACTTTTTGCATCTTTGGCTACAGCAGAAAAATATAACATCATGTTGTTTATGTGCAGTTTTCTGTGTAAAAGTTTTTATTAGTTTATTAGCTTTCTGTCAAAATAAATAGTTCTGCATGTCCAAAAATTTTGAGAAAATCACAGTAGCTCTAAAATGTGTTT
The DNA here is from genome assembly GCA_015476505.1 of Urochloa ruziziensis. NCBI lineage: Eukaryota > Viridiplantae > Streptophyta > Magnoliopsida > Poales > Poaceae > Urochloa > Urochloa ruziziensis. The sequence continues at coordinate 15,427,266 of CM027126.1, read as the reverse complement.
TTGTGAGCACAGTAAAATTTTGGGTTACAGGATATCTGTGTAGTTTAAGTTAAGCTTTTTCTCCATGCTTAGCTTGTTTGTGCTGTTAAAAATAGTTGTGAATATGTTTTTGAGCTCAATAAATCATGGTAAATCTGTGTTAGTGTGTAGAAAGTGTTTCTGTGAAGTTTTGTAATTTTGTGCTTAATTTTATTACTATTTGTTGTTTTAGTAGGTTTATAGCCTTTTTGTCTTTTTCAAAATAAATAGCTTCTGTTAGATTTAAGTGTTGAAAATTTTTCAGTGATAATCTTGAGTTAAAAACTGCTCAGAGAAGTTTTTGTGCTGCTAGACAATCTGTGTAGATTTATTTGTTTATTTAGTTGCTAAATAACCCTTTATATGTGTGTTTAAAAGGTTTTATATAAATAGTTTTGTTAATAAAATGTTTTCCAAACTGTTTAGATGAACTCAGTAAAGTTTGGATCTGTTGATATAATTCTTTCTTAGTGATAAGTTAATCTTGCTTAAAGAGATATGCACTTACTCTATAAAATGTTAAAAATGGTTTTGCAACATTTCATGTGATTTCATGTGCATATCTTCTTTTGTAATTAAGCTGTATAATTGAATTGCTGCATGTGGAATTTTGTATCTTTTCTCGCTGTTATTCCAAACTCACACATGTGCATTTTCATGTAGAGAACGTACTAGCTGACGGGGTATATAACTTGGTGCCTGAGTCAGAGACTGAGCAGCCGCCAGAGCCCGAGGTTTTGCAGTTGAGGCAGAGCAAGACCCGAGCCAAGACTCGGAAGGGCCCAAGGCCAGCGAAGGCAAGCACCGGAGTGCATAACCTTTTTAACGCAGCCACAATTTAATTTATTACTTTACAAAGTATTTACCTTATGCATTTAAGTTTTCATAGGAGTTGACTGAAAACCTAGTTGCATGATCCATAGGAAAACCCAGAGTTTTCTAGTATGTGTAGGTCGATAGAATTGCTAGGCTGGTTAAACGGTAGAAGTCGAGTAATTGCCTGTTACTCGCGAGATGATAAGTAGTTTCTTTCAGAGTTATGTTAACCTGTCATCTAGACTGGAAAAGAAAGTTAGGCCGGGCGGAGAATGTTGGTAGAGAAAAGAATGGAATGTTGTAGCTCCGCCTGTGCCAGTTAAGGCCCGTTCGTTGTTAGCTCTGGGATCAAGATTGAATTGTACTACCTCACATGCTGGGAGTAAGAGGTAGTTGAAACTGGTAACTTATGTACTTTAGCTCGCACTGGTATGTTGAACTACGCCTGACTGCTTATTCATGTACCGGTTAGAGTAACTCATGGCTGACCCGTCGTTGGTATCGGTGGGGACTGGTACTTGAGGGTAGCAGGGTAGGTCAAGTATTTAGTGTTGGCTGAAGGAACGGCTGGCATGAGCAGCTCGACGGGGCTCGTTTGTGCCGTGTGGGTAGGTTAACCTTGCAAGGGATAAAACCGAATCGATTCGCCGTACTCACGGTATTGAGCTCTTGATCACTGGGCAGCATCGCTAGATAAGAAAGTGAATATGATGATGATGGAATATATACATGCTGTATTGACTTAATCAAGTGCTTGCTCTCTTGGAAAAGTCTTATTTACAAATGCTTATCTAGAATAAATAGCTCAACATTAATTTGGATGCTAAAACTTGAAAGCAAGGATCTACTTTTAGTTGCTTATTTTTGGCAAAACAACAACCCAGCCAAAAGCTTTGCATACTAGGAGTCTTTTTCTAAGGATATCCTAGAGTCGGGTAAGACTTGCTGAGTTTTAGAACTCAACCTTGCTTGTGGATTAATTTTTACAGATGAGGAAGATGCTAGAATAGCCGAGCAGGTGGCAGAGACGTTTCCTTTTGGTATTCCTGATGGTTATCACCTTGAGTTTGTTCCGGCTCCTGCGGGTGTGGAGCCGAGGGATTGATAATGCCAGCTGGGCTACTTGTGCATTATCATGTTTTATCGACGTAGACTCGTACTGTTTTAAACTTCCGCTGTGCTTTTCAAACTCTGTGTTGTAATAACTTTTATAATGACTTGTTTTGTAAATTAAATCCACGTGTACTGTGTTGTAAAATTTGTGACTCGTTAATCATCTGTGCTCATTGTGAAGTGAGACATGCCTCGTATTGGTTTCGATGATGTGATCAGTGGTGTAATCGGGAGTTACCCGACAGCAACTACACGGTTATGTCAGTTGAAGTGCGAGTGTGCTGTACTGCTTGCATTAGCTAAGGGACAATGCACTTGAGCTGACATAATTGGGGTGGTTCTGCCACAATAAGACCATCTCTATATGTCTTTTTTCCTTTCTTTCCCTTTGGAGAAGCACCATGAGCAGCAGGTCGTTTCTCAGCTGAACGTTTGCCAACAGCAGGTGATGGTATGTCATTGCTTGGCATATCCAAACCCAAGTCGTCATTATTTCCTTGACTAGCACCAGCAGCAGTAGGTGATGCATTAACATTACCACCAGCAACAAATGCTGTTGCATTTGTGACACATATACTGTCAAAAAGGATTCGCATCTCATCCTCAAACTCAAGTGGTGCAGTTTTGAACATTATACATCCCGGCATAGCCTGCGACATAAACATGCAACATTAGACTATAATTTCAATGAAAAATACTAGCAGCTTCAAATTTGTACTACAAAAGAGGACTCTTTCTTACAACTCACCGCATTTTGCTCTTCCCACCATTCACCAGTTGCATCAATACATCCAGTAATAGGATCTCTTCCCAAACCGGATGCTTTTATGTTCAATGTCTTCCACTGTGTATAGGTCCTCTTCAAATTGTCCCATCTGTTCTTATGTTGGTCACGGGTATATGGCCTCTTCGTTCGATCAGTGAACTTTTTGATAAGATTTGCATATCCTAATGAATTCAAGCACTGTTGTGGCCTATTATTAGCCATAACTTCTTCAACACAGATGTCTAACCAGATCTTGTGCACCCATGAGTCCCACTTAGCCACTAATTTTGCCATCTACAAACTGCAATTTAACTACAAGATTTGAATAATGTACTAACCACAACAATAATTCTACACCTAGATCTGTGTAAGCAATCACAAATTCAAATACACCTAGATCTGTGTAAGGAAAAACATGTCTATGAGCCAAGATTTCTCGAGTAGCAAGAAGTACAAATTTACCTTCTTCCTTCTCCCGGCGCAGGGGGACGGCCAGGAGCGGCAGGAGAAGTGCCGACGCCAGGGGCCGCAACCCTAGTTGCAACCCTAGCCGGCGGCAGGGGGACCTCCACTCGCGCCGGCGGAAGAACGGGCCTGGTGCGCCAGTGGTAGGGACAGGTGAAGGAGGGGGAGGCGGGGCGGCACAGGCGCAGGCGCAGAAGGAGGACGCGGCGGCGCAGGCGGGGGGGGGGGGGGGGGGGGGGGGGGGGGGGGGGGGGAGACGCAGCGGCGTGGCGGCGCGATGGCGATGGGACGCAGCGGCGTAGGCGGGGAGGAGGCGTAGCGGCGCAAGCGCAGAAGGAGGACGCGGCGGCGTAGGCGGGGAGGAGGCGCGGCGGCGCAGGCGGGGAGGAGGCGGGGCTCAGCGAGAAGATGCGATGGCGATGGCGATGGGGCGTACCGGTTCGTGACGAGAGGGTACTTCGGTGGCAATTGCGGGTAAATAACACCAAACTTCGTGGGCTCTTTCATTTCCAACGCGGTGCGTTCCGAAAAAGCGTGGGTTGGGCTGGCTTCCGTGTCGCAGGCTAACAGCAGCTTCCACAGGAATCACCCGTGTTCAACGCGGCGGCCGAATCGGCCCGTTTGGCACCATAATCTGATTATATCCAATGAAAGCAGCCCATAATCGATTCCAAACGGGGCCTAGGACATGGCCGGTAATCACCTGGTGAAGGGAACATGCGGTATATAGTAAGTTATCTCATCTTGTTGCAAAGCAAGTGACACGATCAGTGAACAGAACAGGGGTGCGTCCAAATTGTTAGGCGCAGGCGCAGCCGCTCAGCGGCTCAGGGTGAGACGCAGAGCTAGAAGCCGCGCTGCCGGCAAAATGACGACGGGGCAACCAATGAGCCCACCGAAAGCGCTCGAGATTTTTCCCCGGACAGGGACTCGTGACGCTAGATGGCCGGCGCGGCCAAGGACAAGGTGCCCAAAGGCAAGCGAGCTGAGAACCATCGCGTGTGTCCAAAGACGTCGCCGTCGCCGCACGAAAGAGCGCGCGCCCGGCAAAATAAAAGCAGCGATTCACCGCGGTTGCTTCGACAGGCGGGCATCGGCCAACGCCACCTCCGATAAGTATAAAAAAAAACGCCACCTCCGATTGACAGTGCCAGTGTCATTTCCTGGTGTGTCATCTGCTGATGAAATCATCGACCAAACAAATTAAAATTAATTACTCCCGGTTCGCACATTCTACTCCCAGTGAGATCGTCTGACTTTTCCTGCTGGTACTCCAGTGAGCATACTGCTGCATGAAACATGCACGCCGCACGCGGCTGCTGGCTCTGTTTCGGACAAAAGGCAAACGCCGAATTCCCTACAGACATCGCGAAGGCGGACAGGTTGGTGCACAGCATGAGCTTTCTCGTCCTGAATCCTGATGACAGAGAAAAAGAAAAGGCCGGGTTAAGCTTCATGTGATATGATAATTTTTTATTTCTGAAACCTGTGATAATTGATACGATAATACGGTATGATCGATTACAGTGACAGGTCAGTACCGGCTTCTTCAGACGGCCGTCAGGCTTCGAGAAAAAAAAACTCGCTGGCTTCCAGCTTCCAGGAGCAACGAAAAACAATCACACAGCCGGGTGGCTGAAGACATCATGGGCACGGACACTTTCTAATTCAAGGAGCGATGGCTGTTTGTGCCACGCGTTCTATGAAAACGCAATGTTGACCAACGACATCGGCGGGGCGCAAGGTGCGCAACCATGCGCGCGGCACGTGCCTTAAGTTTTGCCTCGGCAAGTCGGCATGCAACTTGGTTGGAGGCCGACACTTGGGACGGCCAAGGGCCACTTCGTTGAATTTGGGCGGCCTTTCGACGGAGTACTGGATCGGGTCACTGGCTGCTCTGTCGCTGCGGGACACTGTTGGGAACCTGTGAGACTTGAGACTTGGGCATGAGGACATGACCATACGCGATCGATCGATCTACAGGCCTGGGTTCGTTGTTGTGGTCCTGTGGATAGCAGCGCCTCGCCGCATCCTCTCGCAACCTTGTCGTCCTCCCACACAGCCGCCTTCAGCCCTGGGCCTTGCCGTCGGCCGTCGCCTTTCGGTCTCGGACGGCAGGACGCGGTCGCCGCGTCTCCGGTGACTGGTGAGCAAAAAGCCAAAAACGTAGTTTATCACAGAGCTGTTTGCACTTTGCAGCATTGGGCGGCATCAGTTCATCTTTGCAGGCTAATGAATGACTGGGCCACTCCATGGACCTGACGAGTGATGACTGACGGGCTAGACGTGCAGGCTAATAATCTCGAGAGACCCGGGCCGTGCGTGGCTCTAGAGGCAGTGGATTGCACGGTATCAATTGTCACAACTATTTTACAGAGCTACAACTATTTTGACCATGGTACCATAGAAGTGAAACTTTCTTCTAATTATTACAATGTTCCAAAATAGTTGTAGTTAGGCGTTGGGTCAAATCAGTTCTAGTTCTACGGAAATTACTGTGGGCAGATAACCTCTGCAAACAAAATACCGAAGGGATATCAGAACCATGGTTCAATCGTCCGAGACGAAATCTACAATCAACGGGAACGATAAATTGTGTCCTCGTATCATTACAGAATCATGAAAAATGAATTATGCTAGTGTAGACCTATCAGGGCATCCACGCATACGCACGAGACCGAAAGGGAAGTTAAAACGACTCACAAACATCACAAACAGCCGAGCGCAGATTGCTGCCTCACATATGACATATATAGCTGAGTAAAAAATGGTCAGCTCAGGAGGTAATGCAAGGTATAAAATAGAGCATCTAAGTGCAAGTTTAAATGCATCTCTCTCAATGTTTCACGAGTTTGAGCAGTGCTTGCAAACAGAAATTATTCAATGACATGATCATCACTGATCCATTCTCAAAACTATAGCAACAAAATTGGACATCACAATTGGCCAGTACTTAGTTGTCAGCAACTTCAATGAGGGTTGTCTCGTAGTCAGCAGGGGCCTCAAAACCATGGAGGTTCATCACGGTGGCGGCGACGTTGGCAAGCCCAGGGGTCTCAATGTCAGTCCGGAATTTCACCCCGGGGTGCAGACCAGGGCCTCCAATGGCGACAGGGACCTGCAAGTTGAGGCATTAAGAATCTATGGTAATGAGTATGTGAGTTTCTACCAGAGGGCCTAGGATCCTGTGGCATTGCACTTACCGGCTGAAGGGTATGCGAGGTGAGAATTTGGATACCACCACTCTTGTCAAGCAGCGGCTTGCCAGCTTTGTTCCTTTTCACCATGTCCTCTGCATTTCCATGATCAGCAGTGACAAGGTAAATACCGCCAACTTGCTCCACAGCATCCAAAATAATCTGTTAAAAAGAGCAGAGTTAAACTAGGGAAAAGTGAATAACATGTGCGATCTAAGATGAACTGTTCCATGCACAGATGTAGATAATGAAGACAAAAAAAATACAAGTAAAAATTAATTCATCGTTCTAACCTTAACGGCTTCATCAGCCGCCTTGCAAGCAACGACGGTGGCCTCAATATCACCAGTGTGACCCACCATGTCACCATTTGGCAGGTTGACACGTACCTGTAACAGCAATACACTAAGCAACAAGGAAATTGGAAGACTCGTCTACTAGATTTCAGAATCAGCTTACCTGGTCAAACTTTCCACTAAGGAGAGCATCCCTGGCTTTCTCAGCGATTTCAAGCGCCTTCATCTTGGGTGCAACATTGAATGTAATACCGCTGTCACTAGGAACTTCTACATACTCTTCCTTAGTTTCATCGAAGTATCCTGAGCGGTTACCGTTCCAGAAAAATGTAACATGACCAAACTTCACCGTCTCACTGTTACACACAAATCAATGTTACCTCACAAGCAAAAGATGTCAAAATGTGCTATTGTAAGCACAAAGACAATATGAAACTCAAATCAATAAAAAAAATAGCATGTACACTAGCATTTTATGAGGTCAAACCTAGCACAAGCAAAAACAAACTAAGGTCTTTGTACAAATAATTTGAACCTCCTCATTAGCACCTTATAAGTTGGACTGCATCATGCCTCCATTTGTTTGGATAAATTGTCTTTGAAATTTAGGTTGATACGAGATTTAGCATGGAACTTTACGAGAAAAACTGGGAAAGACAGAATATAGAGGGGATAAAAATGCAGAAGGCAATGGAGATAATTAGCAGCAATATGTTTCCAAGTGACCTTGACTGGTATGTACAATATTTTACAAAGCACACTCGTTATAAGATTGGTTGCAGTGAATGAGTCATGTTCCAAAAGCTTACTTAACTAGTATTTCTAGCACAGAGATGACTCTGAAAGAAAACGTGATACAAACCAAAGTTCACAAAAAGAAAAGCTTTAATATCAAGAAAAAGATTGACAACAGGTAGTACTTGCCTGCAAGCAAAGGTGCGGATGCCATTCTTCACCAAGTATTCGCCAGATGTCCTCTCTATCTCTGGTGGAGAAACAAGGTAGTGGCTAGGAAGCATCAATTCACCATCATATTGAAGCATCCCAGCATACCGAATTTTTGGGACACGGACACGGTCAAATTTGTCAAAATCTGCATACTCAAGTGCTTTTGCAAGCATAACCATGCGATCAGCCCTGAAGTTGATAGTGACAACTGCATCACCATCATTTACAGGCCCAACAGCTTTGCCACTGTCATCAACAATCACAAATGGGGGCAAATACTGATCATTAGCTTTGGGCTCTGCTCTCAGTGTTTTCACTGCTTCAAGTGCACTTTTGAATTTGTAGGGTGCTTCTCCAAGCACCTGGGCATCCCACCCACGTTTAACCACACCCCAGTCATTCTGGAAAGTATTAAACAAAAAGATCTGTAAGCCAAAGTGGACAATAAACATTGATGGTCAAATAAACTGAAAAGTGATTACCTCGTAACGGTCCATGGTAACATACATCCTTCCACCACCAGATGCAATCTGTGCATCAATACCCTTCTCTCGAAGCTGTGAAAGATCATTCTCTAGGGTCTCTACAAAACCGACACTGCTGCCATCCAAAACATCACGACCATCGGTAAGGATGTGGACACGAATTCTTTTTGCTCCCCTCTCACTGGCACCTTTAAGGAGTAAGCTGAACGGGGAAGAAAAGAAAAGGTAAATCTTGTGGCAAAGACAGCATCCTAAGCCAGTTCTGTAACTTAACCAACCATAATTCAAGGAAAGCTTAGCAAACCTGCAGTTGGTCAAGACGGGAGTGGACACCACCATCACTCAACAACCCAATAAGGTGAAGAGTACCATTTTCAAAAGATTCTTTGATGTAGTTGAACCCATCTCCTTCATAAATTTTTCCAGAAGCAAGAGCTTTGTCCACAAGCTTAGCCCTATATACACAGAAAAAATGTAGCACTTAGTTAGGTCAGAGACTGCAAAAGGCTTAACTGTTATTGCATAAAAAAAAAGGCTTAACTGTTATATTCCACATGTATATAAAATAGATAAATTAGCAGAATAAGCTCAGTTTCTTGATTGAGCTGTACAAGTAGAACCGCACAAGATAGAACAGGGAGAAACATCTTGTTAAATGTTAAGTAAAAAATACGAGTAATAGAATTGTTGATATCGATGGAACTAGTAACCAAAGTAAATAGAAAAATTAGCATACCCTTGGGCGAAAATGCGACCAGCTCCGAGAGCATTGTGGCCAACTTCACTGTTGCCCATGTCGTCATCAGATGGGAGACCCACGGCGGTTCCATGCGCCTTCACTAGTCTCCACTTCTCTGGAGCACCCTGCACAAAAGAGTTAAAGCATGAAATACCTAAAAATCAAAATATGCAGGTAGCATAATCTTTCATCTAAGCATTGCCAAACAAAGAAGCAGGTTTCATCAACAGTCATTTTTAGTTCAAACAGAGACAATGATTAAAGGCACAAGCAATTGAACGGATATGATTTGCCTGCATCAGGAACCTCAGTGCATCACCATTTTCAGGCAGTTCTATACATGAAACTCAGTAGTAACTATTGGACATGGACCAAGTGGAAAAGCCATGTCAGCTACTTCAGCTATGAATCTTCATCTGAAGAATCAATCTGGATTCTGAGTGGTAACTACATAATGCTATAACCTTATTACAGTGATAAGTACAAAAAAATTACATTGGATCCATTACACTCAACAGGCGCAACGCAAACCCTTAGAGCTAGGCTTCTAAGCACAAGACGAATCCAGCTGCCGATTAAGATACAGTCACAAGCATATATCCGCATGTACAGTACACACAATGAAGCGGACAGAAAGGAAAGCATACATACATTCTTGAGCGAGTCCATGACGGGCGTCTGAGCGACATGGATGCAATTGTACTGGTCGGCGTTGGCCTCGCCCCATCCGTCCAGCACGACGACGGCCACCGGCTTCCCCTTGGGGAGCTTCGGGTGGTCCGGCAGCGTCCACGAGAATCCTGAGCTCGCCATCACCAACGAAACCTACCAAATCACACAGCGCACCGTACAGTCAGCAACAGGCGAGGCGCGCAGCAAATCCTCAGCATAACCAGACAGATCTGCACCTGGCTTCAGAATCCGCCACACGGCGTCGCTATATAACAAATCAGATCGCAACACGTAACCTAAATATCTAATTCAGTTTATCTGCATGGTCAATTGAGAGCAAACGACCGGCACGGTCGCTCAAAATCAGGTTTAAGCAACAAGATCTCTTAGTTCCAATTCCAAATACAAAACTAGAAGCAAATCACACGCGGAGGATGCGTCGATCTGACGAACGAACGGGTACAAGCAAGCAGCGAGAGATCGAAGGCACGCGAATGGGGAGGGAGGAATCTGAGATTGTTCTCACCTTTTGCTTCTGCTTTTGCCTTGCCTCACAAGAACTCCTCCGGGCGAGCGATGGGGCGATGGACCTGAGGATGCGATGCCGAGGCGATATTAATAAGGACAGGCGACGGCGACGCCAGGGGTGCCAATAAAAAAATGACAAATATTACCTTTAAGGCTTTATTTACAATGCTGGTGCTTCGACCTAATTCGGCGATTTTAGAATCGGACGGCCGGATCGTCGCTCGGTGCGAACAAGTGGAGTGATCGGACGGCTGATGTGCTTTAAAAAGTGAGCTTATTTTTTTATTTATTCTATCTATCTACGGGGAAGGCAAAGATAGACTTTTCGTTCAAGTTAGGAATGTGCTCCGCCGGGTTTGTGGATCCACGAGATCCTCCCGTTTTTATATTCTGCCCCCGGTATTGGACGGTCACGATGGTGGGCGGCTTTCTCGCTCGGGCCATGTGGGGCCCACTTGTTGTCAAGGCTTGTGCAACGGAACAGTACAGTCCACCTCACCGAGGCGGCGAGGCCCCCGCCACGGATCTTGATTTTAACGTGAGCTTTGGACGGGCTTTGGACTTTCGACATCAGACAGGAGCGCGCATGCGATGACAGCGTCACGCAGGGAGTAGACCGGACCACCGGAGGCTGGAATTGGATATTCCCTTCAGATACTGTAATCGTCTAATCCAGCTGCAAGTGCAAGGGCAAGACACCAAGATGTGGTGTTAACTGTTATGAGTGTACGTTTAGCCACGGTGCTCAGTGGGAAATCAAGCAATTCTCGATCATCTGGTGTTGGTGTCTGGATACAGTGTTCTCCTCAAATGTGCCGTTTCATGCCGAAGGGGCGAAAGATGAACTGTCCATGGGCTTGAACGACAAGCTACGGTGGAAGAAAGTCTGGGAACGGTCGACGGAACTTTTGTTCCCATCGCTTTCGCTCGGCCGCCGACGGTCAATCTCGAGGGGCTGGCTGCGGCTGGAGAGGCGAACCCCATGGCTGCCGAGCCACCAATCCCAAGCATCCGTAGACCGTAGGTCTGATTGTCTGACGCACGCAGGACGACGGACACATGCAGGCCACCATGTTCTTGGCGACTTTGGGTCGTGGTCGTCGTTCTCGAATCTTCCAGGAGAGGCAAGTTTGAACTGAAAATGGAAACCTCCGAAAAGAAAAATTGCACACACAGTCACGCCACAGGAAAAAGAAAGGTACTCTAAGATTTGGGCTGTGAGCCTTGGCCTGGCTTTTCCCTTTGATAAATAATAGGAAAAAGTCCTTTTAACCCCCCTCAACTATCACCATAGTCCGGTTTCACCCCCTGAACTGCAAAACCAGGTATTGAACATCCTCTAACTATAGAAACCGTCCATTTTACACCCCTCGATGGTTTCTACGGTGGTTTTGTTGGCGTGGCAATGGACCCCACATGGTTTTTTGCTGACGTGGACCTTTGACTTTCCCCTTCTCTCCCCTTTGTCCCGTCTCGCCCCTGATCTCTCCCCGGGGCGCGCGCGACCCGACGAGACGGAGGCGATGGCCGCCGCCGACTCCGCCCTCGCCGACTCCTTCCCCGCGGAGTGCTCCGCGGCCCCCTCCATGCCCACAGACCCGGACTTCCTCAGCTGCTTCCTTCAGCCCCCAACGCCTCTTTCCACCCTCTTCCCCCTCCTCTGTTCCCCAATGGAGCCGCTGGCCTGCGACCTCGGGCCGGCGACCTCGGCGACGCGGTCGCGGCTTCGCGGGCGCAGAAGGAGCGCGAGAAGGAGCGGCGGTCTGGGAGAAGGCGGCGACGCAGCCGTGGCCTCGCGGGCACAAAAGGAGCGGGAGGAGGAGCGGCGGTCTAGGAGAAGGTGGCGACGCGGCGAGATCTGCGGTTGAGGTCTTGAGGAGTGGGGACGGCAGAGCGGCCAGGCCACCCACGCCGGCCAAGAGCTCCGGGTGCCAGGCGTGCTACACACCCAGAGGCGACTCCAGCCACCCGTGCCGGCTTGCAGCGGCGGCTGCGCATGCCCCCCGCCGCCGGCCAACTATGCCGGCACACAGCAGCCCCTGCAGCGCAAGGGAGAGGGCGCCCGCGCAGCCAGTGATGGGAGGAGGCGGAGGAGATGAGAGAGGGGCGGCGCCGGTTCTTGAAGAGAAGAAGTATTGGCGTCGGTTTGTGGAGAGGAGATGGGGCGCCGGCGGCCTTGGGCACGAGTCGTCGCCCCGCCCTGTTCGCCCTGGCCGGATCCGGCCGCTGCGACGAGTGCCGCCTCCGCACGCCCAACCCTAAGCGCCGGCGGCGGTCGGGCCCCTCGTCCTGGGCGCCGACGGCGGAAGGAGATAGAAGAGAGAGAATGGAGGGGAGAGAAGGGTGGAGAAGAGAGAGAACCACGTGTCATAATGGGCGACACTGACATGTAGGGTCCTCTGCCACGTCAGCAAAAACCACCGTAGAAACCGCCGAGGGGTGTAAAATGGACGGTTTCGACAGTTGGAGGATGTTAAATACCCGGTTTTGCAGTTCAGGGGGGAATATCGGACTATGGTGATAGTTGAGGGGGGTCAAAAGGACTTTTTCCTAAATAATATGTTGAGCCTGATAAGTTGCTGTCTATTAGGCCCAACGATCTGTTGGGCTTGCTGAAACTTATTAGGCCCATAAATGTATTGGGCTTTCTGTAGGGACCTAAAAAAACTCGCACCCATCATCATCATTTCTAGCCCAATACAGCGCCCATGATGTGTGGTGTTGCATGGCGATTTCTGAAGTCCTTCAATTAAACGTTCCCAAAAAGTCCTTCAATTAAAAGTGCTATATACTTGCAAGTCCTAAGACGTAACCTAGTTACCAGACATGGCATACCACTACAAGGGAAAGCCCCAGTCCGTTATGCATTGCAACGGGACAGACAGCATTCAAACAACCGTTCACGCTCTGGTGTAACTCTTTCGGAGTTCAAAAGATTGCATCACATATCGGCATATCGCACACTCCTAGATCCAATACATCAAGAGTGTTACTCTAATCCTTCACAGTTTTTATCCGGATCGATTGGCCTGAGACTGAGAGACTGAGACACGTCGGCACAGCTCGGACCTCGGAGGCTCTCTCCTGCATGGACCTGCCACTGCCCACTGGACACCGAGTCACTGACGAAAACAAGAACTGTGACGAGATTCATTGCACATACTACATATGCCTGTGTATCTGTGCGTATCAGTGTGTATCTTTCGGCCGTCCGGTACGCATCGTCATCCTTGGCTGGACTGACACACCACCTGGTATCTAGAAAGCGGCGAGGCACCAACCTGAGCTGCCTGCCTTTTGCAGCTCTGAACTTCCACCGGAATCCCCATCTCCCAGGCGGCCAGGCCCCAGGCGTGTGTGCGTCTCTCCAGGATGGCGAGCAACGAGCCAACGACAAGATTGTCCTGTCTCGCCAGCCCACATGCAAAAGCGAACAAAATTGTTGCCGCACAAGTGTGAGATTCTCCGTGGCCGTATTTACCGCCGGAGCGGAAGACGACGACGCGGGACGCTGTCAGTGTTGCTTTTGGCTTCGACAACCTGACGTGCCCAAAAATAGCTCTCGAGTGGATCAAGACGCAAGCGTCAAACAAGATAGTAGAGGTACACAAAGGACAAGATTTCACCTTCAGAAAATCGGATATACTATAGCAGTGTAACCGAAAAAAGATTTCAAATAGTAGTATTTTTTTCTTCTTTTTCTCGGTATTCATATAACATATTTACATCTCCATCCCCCTTTACAAGACTAAAACTTTTGGTTGGATCAGCGGCAACCAAAGAGAACCAAGAGGGATTTCATGTGATGTACAGTACTGTACTCCGGAAAGAGAAAAAAAATCTCAATTAGCCCGACCAGGGTGCAGGGGCAGGCAAGAACAGAATTTGCTCTCATGCCTGGGATGCCAGGCAGATTAAATCGAATGAATTATCAGCACCTAATGATAATTCACAACCCCAGTGATCAGGGGCAAAAATCTGTCTACTAGGTTGATGAATGAACAAACAAAACAGGAGTATAATCTATGAGGACCAGCTCCTGAGGAGCGACGGCCTCCCAAACATCTGGTCAAGCGCCACCACCACGGCCATGGCGAGCGACACGTCGACGCCCGGCTGCACCACCAGCCGGAACACATCCGTGCCGACGGCCTCCTTGGGCTGCACCTCCGCGACGGCCCGGCGCTCGCCGTCGTACACCACGCAGCGCCGCCGCCCGTACGACCCTTCCACCACGAACGGCGCTGCCGCACCGGCGGCGGCGGTACACGGAGCCACGCGCGCCATCGTCTTGCCGCCGCCGCCGCCGCGCTTGACGGCGTACAGGGGCCGCCGCGCCTCGTCCTCGCCGCCGGCGTGGATGAGCCACTGCTCGCCGGAGAGGCTGAGGCGCTTGCGGCGCACGGTGAAGGCCGCCCGCCCCGCGGGGTCCATGAGCACGACCTCCGCCTCGGCGTCGTCGTAGCTGTCGACGCGGTAGGCCAGGTCGCCCTTGGCGTCGAACACCGTGAACCCCTTGCAGTTGAACAGCAGCGACTTGCGCCACACCGTCAGCGTCGTCGGCTCCTCCCCTGCCTCGCCCGCCGCCGCCGCCGCGGCTCTCTCGGCGGCAGCCGGCGACGGCACCACGTTGGGGTGGACCTTCGCCATCGCGCGCTTCTGGATGGCTGGCTGTCTGCTAGCTCGATCGACCGATCAACCTCTGGATCGGAGCAGAGCAAGACAGAAGGACGAAAGGATCGGAGCTGCTGGAGCCTCTCAGGTGGTTGCTGAGTTGCAGTCAGGCTTAGCTAGATAGGCGGCTAGCTAGGTCTTGGTAGCTCTGAGGGTCGCTGGTAATAGAGGTGTGGAAGAGGGCTGTATATATACAGCGGCAAGCGAACAAGCAAAGGCATGTTGCCCCCTGGCGTGCGTGGGGCAGGGTGACGACATGGGATGCCGGTTCAGGCGTTCAGCTCTGCTCAACTCATAACGGCCTCCCCCCCCCCAAAAAAAAAAAAAAAAAAAAAAAAACTCATAACGGCCTCCCTCCCCGAATTATGGCCTCGCGCCGCTTTAGCCAAAGCCAACACCGGTGCGTGCATGATTCGCGTAACCCTGCCGCGCAGATCCATAATCTTCGGTAGGGCACACGGGACACTGCAGCTTAAAACGACGCGACATGAAAAAGAATAATTCTAAATTTCTGTGGACGCGAGCACGCATCAGTTCGGAACAGTGTTCGATCGATCCCGAACAAATTTCGATCTAGCCGATGCCAAACGTTTCCTGCGTGCTACATGTGCGGTAGATTACGTCGATCATCTGGAGTTGTTTTTTGTTTTCTTTTGGTTTGCAGTTTATCATGGGCGGCGATAATGCATGCGATTACGCATCAAGCGGAGACGCGTTACCGGCTCGATTTGGACGCTAATTATTCATTATGTTCGGCAGCTTGCAGTTGCGCCGTAGAAATTAAGAAATCAATTGGACTGGATAGCTCCGGCGGGTTGATGAGTTCGGGACACGCGGCGGCAGGCCAGGCTTTGGGCGGGTAGAAGTTGGCTAGTTCAACTGCAGAGGCAGCCGCTGAGCCGCGCGAGTTTGGAGCGAGGCGGCTGGATGATGGAGACGCTCTCCTTTTAGTTAATTTTTCCTTGACCGGATGATGAAATGGCTGATGGAGATGCAATGCAGCTTCTATCTCTACGCGGCCTATAAGCGTATGGTCGGCTAAATTTTATCGTAAATGCTTTAGGATTTTTATCGTTCTTGTAGTAGACTACTAGTAGTACTTATAAGAATTGAACACGTTTTGCTTAATTCCTACTACCGGATCAGGACACGGTGAGTAGTACTCTGAAAGCTGGATAACGGATATGCGTAATGATGTTACCATGCATCCAATGGTATACCAAGTTTAGGGAGTGATTACTATCTGGTAGGGTTGTTGCGATAGTTTCGGCTGCGTCGTCCTCGTCCTAAACGTCGCTGACCATCTTAGCTTTGTTGCACCGGCCTGCAGTGAGAGCAGGTTCACTAATTTTACAATTCTTTAGCTCAACCTCATTATTTTTCTATTATATTCGAGGGGAACTAAAGCAGAGTTTTCAACTAGTTTGGAGCCATCTGCACGCACGCTATTGGCTTGTTGCGTTCGCGACAAATAAACTGGTTATTTAGGCTGCATTGTCTTCGTACCAATTATTAGATACTCTTGTCATTAGCCTTGATGAAGGTGTAAACAATGCTAAGCCTACGTGATCAAAACATGTTCAGCGCAACTAAGCAACACATGGAGTCGAGGGATTGGAGCAGGGGCAGGGGATGACGCTATTTGATTTGTAAACTGAACTCAGAAAATGATTGTTTTCAGTCAACAAGACCACGTCCAGAGACAAGATTTCCGCAATTATATTGTTCTGCCAGTATTCTAGGATATCTTCCTCTACACCTGGCTCTGGAGCCTCAACATGTGGTTTACATTACATACCGAGTGATATCATTTTTTTTACTCCTCCCTGCTAGATGATATCATTCTAAAATTAATCTATGCTAAGTCCACAGCCATATAATTAACCAAACGTTGAGTTTTTAAATTCAAACTTGCTTCATGATGCACCTCCAAGATGTAGTCTAGTAAATTCGTTAAAACCCTGATTTTGACGTGTGTACGTACGGCAGATGAACTATATTTATGCTTTTACCACCGTGCATTGTTTTCTTTTTCTTTAGAAAACATGATCGAAAAAAGTCCCTAGTGACTGTATGCAGAGAGTTTAAATAATCTTATTAAAGAAAGTACAAAGTAAGAAAATGAATTGCACTTTTTTAGATAATAAGAAAAGAAATAATATGCCATCATGCACTGTTAAACTCACCTTGCACGATTCAAGGTTTGGATGTCACGTGTTTTGCTTGCATGTTGCATTCTGTCCTTTCTACATGACGATTATGGTGCCATATATGATGCTCAGGGTCTATTGGATCTGATGAAATGGTTTCTTGGTCTCATCCATTGCATTGCTAATTTGCTATAGGAGAGGACTACCAAATAATGGCAGCATCAGTAGGTACACGACGACGTATATATTGACGTGCCACCCACCCATCGAAAGGTTGAGCAGTCCTCTCTGTTGGTAGCTAGGATGCTCGAGACGTTGGAGAAGAGAGCAACAGTGCTGTCGTATAGATCGCTTCGTCGTGCTCACAGCTAGCTAGCACAATGATTTTGTCCACAATTCCAGGGCAAATCAATCGAATTATAGGGACCATATATAGATGTAAGTGGTGTGTTGGAACTTGGAAGAATCTAATCAAACTACCGTATTTCAACGTATCAAGGCTGATGCAAGAGAGAGCTGGAAAGACAAAAGGCTATCTGGAAAAATAATGTGACAGAAAATTATTGCGCTTTCAAACAATTGTAGCTAACAATGTTCGTTGAAAAAAAAATGTAGCTAACAAACTTTCCCGCTCCTCTTTGCATAATATTGATTTCCCATTTCTTCAATCAGCAAAATCTTCCATCATATATATGATGGAAGAAAAAGTTGTATATAAAATGCACATACCCATGATCTATTCGAGTGTATATAAAAAGTTGTATAGTGTTTAGATAATCATGATCTATTCGAGTGATGTGCAAACCGAGGCTCCCCCTTTCCCCAGGATCGATAATTTAAGTTTTTATACATCTCAATGTACGGAGTAAGGTAATATATGTTGACATTGCAAGCCATTAGGACATACCGGGCCGTATCAAAATAAGAGCCAGATGCTTTTAAAGGGAAAAAAACACGCACTACCTTTTAGATTCCATAACCCTTCATTTTCTACACGTACTATATAGATGCCGCCAACAGTAGCCCTAACAAAGATCGTCTCGCTTCGATGCTTTAGCTTAAGGAGACACATCTACCCAATAACAATTTTTTTAGGCACAAACTAAAGTCAAGTCCTAAAATACAGCTACCATGCTGCACACTACATTACAGAAATCATCCCTTGCTGGCCACTACCGGTGCATGTAGACCCTCTGCTCGAGTATCGGTAGCACACACACCACACCAGCAGTGTCCCCTTTTGGCTTTGGAAAGATGCCTGTGTAGTTCTCAATCTCGCGCCTTTGATGATCACACCGGGTCATCACCCCCCGCGCTAAAGCCTTTTGCTCAAGAGTCAGGAACCAATGGCACGTACGGAGTACTCCCTCCGTTCCAAAATAGATGTCATTCTCGCTTCCCGAGAAGTCAACATTTTCAAAATACCGGCAATTATATGTTAAAATATATAAATATTTATGCTAAGTAGTTAGTATCATTGGAAAGATCTTTAAGTCTAGTTTTTTAACAAATTTATTTGGAGATGAAAATGTTGCACGTTTTTTCTACAAATCTAGTTAAAGTTGAGAAAGTTTGACCGGCACGCATCCCATAACGTCATCTATTTTGGAACGGAGGGAGTACGTAGGATATATCGGACGCGGGGACGCCCTCACGGGCAGGGCATGCAGGAGCAGGCTGCAGGACCATAGCCATGTACCCGACACCATGATGACTACGGGAAGCTGCGAGGCTCCACGACCACGAGGTCGCTCTCGCACCCTCTCGAGCAAGGTCGCCGATCCGTCCATGGCTTCGAAGGCTCGAAGCTGACATGGGGGACGGCCGGACGGGGGAGGGGACACGGGGATTAATACGCACAGCTTAAATCGCATCATCACCACTAATCATGGTGTCCTCCTGTCTAGCAGGCCGCCCCTCTCGCCAAAGGCCCTAATCAAGTGCCCACCACCAGCAGCGCTAGCTGCCTCTCCAATCCGCGCGGACAACCAGGCAGGGGTGTCCCCAGCGGCTCGGCCTCCGCCCCGACACCGTCGCTCTCCGCGACCGAACCCCAACCGACCGAGCGCGGCGTGGAGATGACATCCATGGAGAGAGGGAGCGAGGACGGACCATCCGCCGTTCGGCTGGGCGGTCGCACATTGAAGCACATTGCGCTGCTCCCTCCTCATCTAGTCATCTTGGCCTCGTTTTTTGAAATGGCGGGGTACAGTGGGGACTGTTGGCCTGCGTACGTGCCGCAAGGATCGCCGTGCACTCGCGGGGCGGCCGCTACAGTGTCGCGCCGATCGGTGATGGGGGTAGAGCCGTAGAGGGATACTGGCACGCCTGTGATCGCAGGGGACGTGGCCGCGTAGCTGCCCTGCGCATCACACAGCAGCATAGGGCTGCTGGTGCTGGCGGCTGGCCCCAGGCTGGGTCAGCTCGGGGAGGACCGGATCGGAGGAGAGGGACAAGCCATGTGGGAGCCGGGGCAATGATGCGACCCCGGGGGGTTGGCGATCCGAGAAAGATTGCAGTAGTGACGCCGCAGAGATGGATAGGAGCAGAGCATCTCTTTTCTTGTTGGGATTAGTATTTTTCATTTTTCAGGACTGTGGAAAAAGCTAGAGACATGTAGCGCTTTTGTGAGATCTTTTGTTGTCAGTTTTATAGTGTGGTGCTATTCGTTGGGACGTGCGAGCGTGAAATCGGGGTTAATCTTGAGGGGCTCGATAAAATAAAAGTGATAAAGTACTAGTATTACCAAAGGTGACTTTGCTTGCTGCCATTTGAAACGGACAGATAAAGGGCGGCTTTCTTTCAGCATGTGTCTGCTGTTGAATCTTGCGGAGTTTGGTTCAATTACGAAACTATTGAAGGATTGATACAAAGCTCGTGACGCGGAGTACAGCATCATAAAGCGTAGCAAGAACAAAAGAATGCATCAAACTATGCATTGTGTGTTTAAGCATGCTGTCTGACAGAAAGCATGCTTGTGGATGCAGGGAAGGAGGAACGGCAGGGATAAATTAAAAGACGTGGACAATTTAACAAAACAGCCCAATACATAATGGGCCAAAAAGTGAGCAGATCATATGATCGGGCCGGCCTCGTTTCACCGAGAGAGTTTGCAGGTTTTCACTCAAAATGAAACAATTCTCCAATTTCCCCTCTCCGATCTTTGCAAATGATCTCTACTCAAATAAATTCCTTTGCTACGTGGCCTCGTGGGGAACCCAAAGATGTTTTGAAACGGATCAAATCATGACCTTACGGTCGACAAAACTTAACTACGTATAACCAACCTGAGTGATTCATGCGGTTCAGAGCTAGTTGATCATTGTCAGAACTGAGATACAATACAATCCTCCTGAAAACAAACAATCGAAAATACACAGCAGTATACGCTATACAAACAATAAACCTCCTGAATCAAAACAGCGAAGGACCTAGCTACATTTTGCCTTAAAAAAAGCTAGAAAACAAAAAAAAAAACGTACAGTCCTGCTCATCAGAAGCCTACGGCGCCAGAGCCCGACCACCTGCTATTGGCCGCCGATGCCGCGCTCGCCCGGTACGCACCTGACGCGGCGGCCGCCGGCCGCTGGTTGGCGTTGCTCAGGTACTGTCTCACCGGGTCGCTGCTGGCTGCCGGCGCCGGCGCCGCTGGCGCCGGCGCCCCTGCCAACACGTACTGCTGCACCACCAGCACCGACACGGTCATCGAAAAGTCGGACGACACGAGCATGTCCCCGATAGGCCCCAGCTCGGGATTCTCCATCCAGTCCTCGAGCGCCGCCGTCATCGGCGACCCGGCCTCCCCCGGGCGCCTCCCCACGATGTAGAGCTCGTGCAGGTTGTTGTCCATGCTCCGGATCGCCGCCACCGTCTCCTCGCTGTTGGCAACCATCTTGGCGGAGTAGGAGATGGCCTCGTTCCCGTGGTTCCGCGTCCGGAACTCGTTGAGGTAGTCCTCGTCCATCTCCAGCTCGCTCTTCCCCTCCGTGCTGATGGTGATGGCGCGCGAGTCCGCGTCGGCCACCGCCGAGGGCCGGTAGGACGAGTTGGAGACGGAGCGGGCCCTGTAGTCTGGCGGGAGGAAGCGGACGATGGTGAGGGTGACGCCCGGGTGCTCCACCATCCTCCACGCGTAGGCGAGCGCCTCGCGGTCGTCGGGCCCGCCGAAGAAGAAGAGCGCCACGTGGTGCTCGGTGGCCATACGCGCCGCGGCGGCGCTCAGGCCGCGGTCGACGAGGATGGCGACGGAGCACGGGGAGGAGGTGAGGAGGCTCTCGTTGAAGCCGCGGACGTGTGGGTTGATCGCCTCCATCCCGCCGTCCACCGTCTGCTGCTTGTGGAACGGGACCACGATGAGGGACACGTGCTTGTCCTCGGCCAGCACGGACACGTCCTCGTGCATGCTCTGGTACGGCGACACCGCCGCCAGCGTCTGAATGGACACGCCTCCTGTTTTGCGTCACATAAGCAAAATGGAAAAATGCTCTGCGTAAGCTTAACATGAAACCAAAATTTTCCTTTTGATGATCCATGTGAAAAAGAACGCGTTGACCTGTGTGCCTCTCGTAGTTCTCGAAGGCGTTGAAGATGTGCTCCGTGACGGGGGGCAGGGAGGAGCCGGTGCCGCTCCGGCTGGGCTTGGAGGCGGAGGCCGCGGCGGCGGCGAGCATGTTGGAGGCGCGGCCCGTGAGCTCCACGAGGTGGAGCGCGTAGATGAAGATCGGGGAGCGCTTGTTCGGGTTGGAGAGCTCCAGCAGCGACAGCACGGACGGCACGTTGCGGGTGGTGTGCACGCAGGCCAGCATGCGGAGCTCGCTGTCGTGCCTGATGCGCTGCAGGTTCCGCCGCTTGTACCCGACGAGGCGCCGCGACGGCCGGTACACGCCCAACACCACCGGCGTCACCAGCGTCGTCATCGCCACCGACACCAGCACCATCACCGCAAAAGACTCGTCATCCAACACCTACAGCACAAATGTTGTTATGGTTGACACGGTTCAAGTCTAGTAATAATCAACATTTTTTATACTATGCAGTATAAATCAGTAAGGTATTGGACCTCTTTGTCTCTTCCGATGTTGAGCACGATCATTTCCACGAGCCCTCTAGTGTTCATGAGGAAGCCGAGGGCGATGCCCTCGCGGAACGGCATGGTGTAGAGCGCGGCGATGATAATGGTGCCCATGATCTTAGCAAAACTAGCCATGACGAAGACGAGCACGAGCAGGCCGACGGTGATGGGGTCGCTAATCTTCTGGATGTTGGTGCGCAGGCCACTGATGGCGAAGAAGAGCGGCAGGAGCAGTCCCGTGACGAAGTCCTCGATCTTCTCGATGAGCGTGACACCCAGCGGCCCCGTGGGGATGACGAGACCGTAGACGAACGCGCCGAACACGGAGTGTATCCCGATGGCGTCGGTGCAGACGCCCGCGAGCATGACGCCCGTGAGGATGAGCGAGACCTCCATGTCGCTGACGCCCTCGCCCTCGGGCGTGCGCCGGACGAGCCACCACATGCCGGGGCGCACGACGTAGAAGCAGAAGAGCACGAAGAGCGACCCGGAGAGGAGCACCCAGAGGGAGGAGAGCGCGGCGCTGTCCACCTCGGAGATGGCGATGGCGAGCGCGAGCAGGATCCAGGCGCACATGTCGTTGACGATGGCGGCGGACATGGCGATCCGGCCCAGGTCGGTGCCGAGCAGCTTGATCTCGGCAAGGATGCGGGCGAGCACCGGGAACGCCGTGACGGAGAGCGCGACGCCGAGGAAGAGCAGGAAGGAGGTCTGGTGCACGTTCCGGGACACCTGGTGGCGGAAGATGAAGGAGGTTGCGATGCCCATGCAGAACGGCAGCGCCATCCCCGCGATGGCCACGAACAGCGCCTTCTTGCCCGACCGACGGATCACGTCGATGTCCATCTCCAGGCCCACCAGGAAGAGGAAGTAGAGCAGGCCCAGGTGCGCCACCGTCTCCAGCGTCAGCAGGCTCCGCTGCGGGAACACCATTGTCGCCCACGTCTCGATCTGCCCCATCACCGAGGGCCCCAGCAGCACGCCGGCCTGCGCGCATGCAAACAGGTCGAAATGAATCCATGCACGCGGTCACACAGTGTCCATGACACGTGATTACGTGAACGATCGAGGAGCAGAGCAATGCAAGCAGAGCGCGTACGAGGATCTCAGCGATGACGCGGGGCTGGCGGAAGGGCCGGAGGACGAGGACGAGGACGCGGGTGGTGACGACGATGATGGCGGTCTGGAGGATGAAGAGCGGGAGGGAGAACTCGAGCGGGTTGAACCCCTGCCAGATGCCGTTGGTGGTGATCATCATGGGGGAGTAGCACACCACGGTGCTCGACGCCTTGGGCTGCCCCGTCGCGTTGCGCATCTGCGCCGTCACGTTGCTCGGCAGCCCCTCGTTGATCGGCATGGCGTCCATCTTGGCGCATCGCACGGCGACCTAGCGCTCTCGCGGTGTCGCCGGGCACCGGAACGCCGCCCCGCCTCCTCGCTCGTCGGCTCCGCTCCGCGCGTGTGCTTCCTTCCCCTGCAGGCCACGCGAGCTCGCTGCGTTTCTGGGGCGCTGGCAGCGAGAGCGATCGAGGCGTGCGTGGACGCTCCCGGAAGGTGGGGGGGAATGGGTCAAACGGCCGGAACAGAGGAGGCGGATCGCTCGCGACGTTTGTATCGTCGTTTGACGACTGGCTGCCCGGGGACTTTGGAGCAGAAGAGAAGCGTGCGTGTCTGCTTGCGATTGGTCCGGCACGCAAGTGAGCTGCATGAAGCACCAAAGTTAATGGGCCAGCGATGCTAGTACACTCGGGCCAACTTCTTCACCAGTAGAAGAATCTGCAACAAAACAGCCTGAATGTCCTTTGTGGCCCAAACTACCGGCACTAAGTTTACGCTGTGAAGTAAAAGTGAGAGAGACAAATGAAATGGAGAGAATGAGAATACAGGATGAAGGGACATTTGCCCCCTTGATCAATTGCTTCTTGAGATCTTGTAAACAGTTCATGAGTGATTCCTTCGATCTTCATGAATTATATAGGAAAACTCCTCCAAAAACCCCGTGGAGAAAAAACTTGAGAAGAACCTAATTTTATGTGTATATGCCATCAAAACTCCTTTAAAACCCGGTGGAAAAAATATAAGGAGAAAATGATATGGCATATATGTGATTATTGTCTCATTGTAAACTTATATGAGAAAAACCTTGAAAGGAAAAACTCATGAGAAAGTTTGAGATCAATAGTATGATCTGTGAATCATATTTGAATAATCTTCCCCAAAACCCAGTGGAAAAATATGAGGAGAAAATGATATGTCTTTGATATCTTCTTAAAAACTCTTTTAGAGAAAACAGAAGATATGACATGGAATATGTCTTGAATATCATCCTTTAAAAACCCCGGTGGGGAAAATATGTGATATGACATATATTCTTGTATTGATATGGCCTCATTAAAACCTTTATGAGAAACCTTGTGAGGAAAAACTCATATAGGAAAACGAGTACAATATGACGTTTGAACAGATTAAAGTTTCAGAAGAGTCTCCCTCAGAGCCTTGCAAAATTATTACTTTCCACTGTTGGTGGATAAGGATTTATGAATAAATATGTAAGGTTCTCACATATTTGCAAGATGTTTACTTCTCCAATATGTGAGAATAAACATGCTACGCAATACACTTGTTGATATTGCTCTATGAAATCTGTTACATTTAAGCAATACAAGCAATATTATCTATATAGATAAGTTCATGATTAAGAAGAATCTAATTTAATCATTCAACACATACGTGGTGCTTTAGAATGATGGATGGAAGTAGTTACTTGAGTCTAATTTGATGACTCCCACCATCATGATATCAGTTTGATGGGGAACATATAGCTAGTAACTTTGAATCACTATGATTATATCGATTGAATAAAACAAGATTTCTGGTGCCATAATATATCTGTAGATATATAATTGGACTCCTGTCAAATGGCTTGATAGAGTTACGCATTTTAAGCTATAGCAAATTATCTGCAACAGCAATGTTGGCCCTTTCGCAATCTGCAAGATTTAAGCGCTTGTATGGCACTATAGTTGTCATCCCAGGGTCTAAATGGTTATTGATCCATCTTTAGATTGACCACCATAAGTGATGATGGATATGATTATTCAATATTATTTTGATTTTGATGAACAATATCTGTGAACTGATATATGTGCTTAAGTTGTAAACTTAAGTATAATTTGGTTTTTAACCAAATATGTCATCTCAAATTCCGTATTAAAATGATTGCTTGTTTGTTTGTGTGCTGAGATGATGAAAAATCCAGTTTGGATTATTTGTGAACACACATATGCAATCATAGTGATTGGAGTAATTCTTCTGTGAAAGAGACTCACATAGTCAATTGTACCACAATCAACTTGACTATTTCAAGTCATGGAGTGACTTGAGTTTATACGCAATGTACGTTGCGGCTTCAATTAAAATATAAAGTCTAATGATGACTTTATATGACTGAATTTATCCAATTTATTTGATCTACCAATGATCGAATGAAGGAACATAATTTTTCACATATACCATGAGAGGTATTGCTTGGTTTTTTTTGTGTGAAACCATGTGCTACAAGCTCTTGTTATTTCACCACCTAGCTTTTGCAAAGAATGCAATGTGAGAAGAAGATATTACTGTGGTAAATACTTCTCACTAATGAACAAGAGCAATTCTCCTTAATTGCCACTTTTTAATATGATCCAATTTGAGTGTTGAGACACTCTGCGTAGGACTTTTGGGTCTGGATCCAGTTAAAGGTGTATGGCAAATTTGAGAAAGAGTACATGTCGACAATTTGTAGTCTTAGAATGATTGATTGATAAAATCAATATAGCATGTGAAAATAATAACTTTTAGAATTCCATGTTATTTCCCACAACAATGGAGTTAGCTAGTTCCAATGATCCAGTGCGTAAATTTATGTGCACTTATACTGGACTGTTGAATGCATAAAATTCATAGGCTTTGGATTTGAATATCCATAAAGTGTCAGACAACATTCATGGTGTTGATTTGCGTTTACTATCTTGGAGGATGTCTCCCCCTGTTTCTGCGGATGCTTGTAATAAGCTGTATCCATAGTGACCATACTTCTTCCCCTCTTATTTAATTTGGAAGTTGAGTGATTTTATTTGGTACCTTCACTCTTTCTGGTACATTAATCCGTAGGGATTGGATATGATGACATTTTGATTAGCAAATACATTTGACAGGCTATTTGTAATATATTACAAATATAAGATGTTCTAAACTTGTTAATTTAGATATTCTTTGGTATGTGGATGTGAGGACTGAATGTTATTAAACATTCTGATTTTTAACATTCTTTTGTGTGGTATTAATCTCCCCCTTAATGCCTGAAATTGTCCTCAAAATATACTCAACATACGGGCTTATCTAAAATTCCTATAAGAGACCTTAGGTATTATCTAAATGACGGATAATAATACCTTTATGGTGGTCCCTAATGCCCATTGATGTATGCTGAGGTGGTGATATTGGTATATGCGAAGCATATCCAACATGTAATGGGAAATTATTGGCTGAAGCCAAATTTTCACGTAAATACTGCAACAGATGGAGTCGTATGATTGCAGTTGAATGAATTCGGATTAATTATGCGGTGTGTAAGTCCGCATAGTACCAACTAGATATTGGTAAATTATAATTCTATTTTGTTGGTCATGCAAATGAATTATCTCAATAAGATATTCTGTTAAGCCATAACTGATGTGGACATATATATGGTACTTAGTGTTAGTGTTATAGTTCCCCGAAGCCAAATAACTCCAAACGATTGGATTTGATCCTGCGTCCAGGATAAGTTGCTCTAAATTAAAAATCTGAGCAATGAATTTGGTAAATTATGGTGCCTTATGAGTAAGGAACACATGTGGGACTATTTGTTAAATGCATCAATTAGTACTTGAGAGCACTTGAATGATCCATTTGGTTGGCAAAATACAACCATATGCTTGTCTTGAATGTGTTCAAGAACTTGACTCATTATTTGAATTTTAAGGTAAGAGGGCCTTTAAAATTATTTCTCTTCTGACACATGCGGTGCACATTAAATCTGAAGATTTTGAGAATTTTAACTATGACCAATAAAATTGACAATAACTTTTTATATTATTCATACAATAGAAATGACGAGGTCAATCATATGCAAATGTTTGATTGAATCAAGACTGAAAAATTATTTTGTACGCAACATGTAATAGGGATTGATGTATCTAGAATTTTTCAAATGAGTATTCAGTTTGCATATATCCATTATAATGAATTGAGTGTTGATATGTCATAATTACTCTCAATAATAGGTTTCAATACGAAACCATAAAATAAATATGTTGAAAACATATTTACATGATGTGATACATGAGTGTATATATGGTTAATAATTGAATACTCATGAGAATCATGAGAATATTGTAATACCTCATGGGTCAAACGGCAGGATCAGAGGGGGCGGCGGATCGCTCGCGACGTTGTATCGTCGTTTGACGACTGGTTGCCCGGGGACTTTGGAGCAGAGAAGCGTGCGTGTCTGCTTATGATTGGTCCGGCACGCAAGGGAGCTGCCGCGGCATGAAATCAGAGTTAATGGGCCAGCGATGCTAGTACACTCGGGCCACCTTCTTCACCAGGAATCTGCAACAAAACAGCCTGAATGTACTTTGTGGCCCAAACCCAAACTACTGGCACTAAATGAGTTCGTCTAGTGATTTCGCCCTGTCAGGAAGAAAAGACTTGAATCGAGAGAGTTCTCACTCCTTCCCTTCGCTTTCCCCTCGCTACAGTTCCGCCAGGGCGAACCGGAGGCGACTCGCGTTCCGGCGACCAAATCGACGGGATTTCCCCGTCTTCGGCGTCCTCGCCGGCGCTGGAGGATGGGGGAACCTTCGATTTGGTCGTCCGGTGTATATACCCTATACTACTAGGCCTGGTTTGAGTAGATTAGGGTTAGGTTTATCTTCGCCGCCAGTGCGGCGTGGATCCTTTTCCTGGTGTTGCGCCTCCGGTAGACGACGGCGTGACGACGAGGATGGCTTCTCCGACGTCAACGACGGCTTCCCAGTCTTCACGGAAGGTGGCAATATCAGGTTCTATTTTCCTTTCTTCTGCGGAAGGGCGGAAATCTTTTGTTCCCTCCATGGATTTCCTGGTGGCGTTTGTGTCAGTGGTGGATGGTGTTTGGCGATGGTCGATAGGCTTGTGGTGCTTGATGACGGTGTCTCATGCGGGGGGTTCAGTATCGACGATGCATCCTTTGGTGTTTTCTTATGCGTCGATTCTCGAATCTTCTGTGATCTTCCCTTCGCCGGTTGTGCCCACAATGTCAATCGCGTTGCCGGACTTGAAATCAGTGACATGGTTGCTGCTGGAAGCTGGAGGTTTGTCTACCAACACGAGGAATCGGGTTGGTTTTGTGTTCCCACCTGCTTGGGTGGTTCAGTTCCCCTTCGGGGTGATTCGTCGTCTGGGATGCTGGGGTCCTTGGCGGAGGCGCCAGATTTCTCAGTGCTTGGCGGTGTGATTTGGCCGGGTCGTTCAACGTTATCAAGGCATGTCGAAGTCGATGTGCTGCACAAGACGGCAACAAAAACTTTCTTTCCATTGCCAGGGAGGAGGTCGGCTTCAAGCTTTGAGCTCCGGCCACCGGCGGCGATGAAGACCGGGAAGACTTTACATGAACTAGTTTGTAATTTTCCTTTCTTTCATGGGAGCTCTCGTAAGGTCTGGGCTGTAACCACCAATATTTTCATGTGAAATATAAACCCGGTTTCTCAAAAAAAAAAAAAATGAGTTCGTCTAGTACGGATGGTAACCTCGCAACCTGTGATTACGATTTTGTTCGTTTTTTTTGGTGATGATTGCGATTTTGTTGCGCCGAGCGGTGCGGAGAGGAAAACAGCGTGGTTGGGTTCGGGAATGTGCAACGTCCCGTTCGCTCTTAATTGGGGGCGACTTCAGATTTCCGTCGGCATCAGCGCAGGCGTGGCTTATTTATGAGGAGAGCGACCGGATCGGAGCGCAAGAGATCGTTGCATAGCATACAGCTACGCAACCTGGAGAACCACCTTCTTTCTGACAAACTGGGAACCGCTTCTACAGGACAGGCTAATCATGATCATATTTTTTTTTTTTGCTTTTGCGAGTAAGGAAAACCAATGGTGACCCTCCTAGTACGATACTATTGATAGGCGGAAATTATTATTGAGTGCTCAGTTTCTCTCTCAATATAATCGTTGAAATCACAAGGACGAATTTAAAAAGCACAATAATTTACGGACGGGCCTCATGAATGGGCACCAAATTGGACCGGAGAAAGAGGACTGGAGAAAGAGGAAGGCGAGGTCAAGCGCGCACGCCTTTGATACGAGCTGTCGAACTTCAAAGGATGCGTGTGCTTGATCGACTGGAAATATTGCTTTGAATATAAGCAGAGTTATCTTTTAAAAAAATTGTTTCACCAACACGTGCCTGCTTAACATGACCACATACTATCATATTCTGTTCATATGCGACTGCCGTTCCTCCTTCCCTGCAACACCGGCACGGTTTTCTCGAATCTCCATTACCGTGTCGGTGTCACATGCTTCATGGACGTCCATTCCATGCTTGCTTCATGCTGGCACGCATTCATCGCTCATCGATCGGATCCCCGGTGCAGGACCCCTATTCACCACACACGTCTTGATGCCCTGCCTAGCCTCACGTGTCGGCACATCGGGTACGTTGTGAGGCTGGCTGGGAAATCAAATCACGTAACGAACCGCCCGCTCGTGGTCAGGGGACAGAGATCGTACGGAGCGCGCACCGCCCCCTCTTGAAACAGACGAACCGATCCATGAAGGCGGCCGGATCGAACCTTCCTTTTTTGAGCCCACCCCCGCACCCGTGCAACAGTGCAAGTCCAACCCAACATGACCGGCTGGCGGGCGGTGGGCAGCATAGCTGGCCACGGTTCCCCTCCACGCGAGCCCCGTCGTCTCGCCGTCCCGCGGAGTCGTGGTTCTCCCAGGCTCCCAGCCGAGCCGAGCACCTCGCCTCGCCCTCGTCCACCACCGCTTTTAAAACCGGAGGAGGGCTCAACGCTCGCTCGATCGAGGCCGACGGGCGAAAACCCCGAAGGGGAGGGCAAGCGGCGGCGACGACGTCCCGACCCAATCTGTCCTATCCAGCAGGTAAGTATGTAACCGATCCTCGAAGCTTATCGCAACCTCTGTTTTCCTGAGTCACCTCGTCAAGCTTCCGCAAGCTAAGATAAGGAAGATTGAAATTAAGACGAGGTTGGGAGAGTGCAGGGCTCCTGAAGGCGTATCGCGCGCGGGTTCAGTGCCTAATCCCCGTAGCTTCTTGTTCTTCGCCTCCCCTGTTCGTCGGTCGATTGGAGCGGATATGGGAGGAGGGATGGACGTGGGCGAGAATTTCGGGCCGCAGGAGCGGATTCTGTGGCCGGCGTCGGTTCTTGCCGGCATCGTCATGTGCGGCGCTGTAAGCTCTCCTCGCTTGGCCCCTCCTCTGCCTTCAATTTTTTTCTTCTCTGTTGGCTTGAATTTCAAACTCGCAACTCTTATTTTGGTTTACTCAATATCATCAATTTTCGAGATTATTGGTTGTGCTTGGCTGCTTGCTGCTCTTATGTTATCTGGGGCCGAATCACATCTTTGGTAGGTGAACATAAGAGATCAGTGGACAGTGGCATTCTTTTTTATTCTTTTAGGTAAATGGTCAATGTAGGTCGTATCAGCGCTGGTCAATGATGCATCTAGGTGCCAGTCGCCATCTTCTACAATGCCAGACCGGTAGCTGTAGGCGCAATACTAGTCTGTGGACAATGTAGCGTTGAATAGTATTCTAGAAGTGTTAATTCGGTTTTTTAAACAGGATGCGAAGCTTCGGTGAAAACTCTGTATTTACTTTTGTGCGCATTTGTGCTATTGGATTCTTCTAATTTAGTTTAAAGTTAGCCCTTAGTATCAGGGCAAGGTTTGTTGATAGCAGCTCTGATGTCGACCTTATTGTGTAGCATTGCAGTTCCCTCATTCTCGTCTCGTGTTCTATATTGGCAAGCAGAAAAGTATTTCTTTCGTTTTTAAAAAAAAAGAGGATGTCAAGAAAAACATTTTAGGTAATAAACGTTCATTATGAACGATCAATATCATACAAACTTGCAACAGCAGTTATATATGCAAGGTGGTAAATTTCATAAATAGACAAATACTCCAATGTGAGATTGCTTGTGGATGTGTAACACAAATTCCTACCACAATCTCTCGTGGCATTTATTTATTTATTTATTGAAGATATAAACAAATTCCCGTAGAAGATGAGGAAAGTTTACATGACCAGATGGGATTTACAAAAAAGAAAACACTTGATGAACGTTCCAGGAGGCAAATGAACTCCCTATAATCAGTAAAGTTATGCATCCCAAGGCCCTTACAGTGCACTTCATTGTTAAAATTAAGCTCCAATATGTAAAAATTACTGGGTGGTACAATTAGGTATTCCCTTCTGTGTAAAGAATGTAATATTTCCTTGAAACCAAAGGAGTCTGTAAAAATAGAATAAAATTGCTGTTTAGTTACACGTACAAGGGAGTATGGCCTAGGTCACTTACTTTTATTTTGTCAACTACAATCTTTGAATTAAAAATGTTACTCTGCTTCTGAAGTTCTCAGCTTAAAGAAGAGTGCTATTTTAAGCTATCAAATGAAATAATTCTTGTTTCTTTATTACACTGATCTTTGCCTAGGTATATGAGATGACTCGTAAGGTTAGCTCTCGGTGCTTCAAAGGTTACAGTAGGTTAAGTCACATGCAAAAGGTTGAATGGAACAACAGGTAAGATATTCAGGGGCATAACTTTTGTTCTTTTAGCTATTATTACTGTTATTGCTGTTAGCTTTAGTTTATTTATTCTGATTACATTATACCACCTTTTGGTAGGGGTTTCTCTACGTTCCATGCAGTGGTTGCCGCTGCCATTTCTTTTTACTTGGTCGTGATCTCTGATCTGTTTACTGAAGATATCAATAATGACATAATAATTGATAGAAAATCATGGTTATCGGATGCCATGTTTGGGGTAAGCTGTGCATGCAACTTCATTTCCCCTTTGTTTGCAGGCATTCAATTTGTTTAATTGTTTACAAGAAATATATTAAGAAGTGTTTATTTCTTCAATATGCTCTGTTTCTCTACTCCATGACTGCATTGCATACAGATGATAACTAGTGTTGCCTTGCACATTTGGACACATTGCATTGACCTCTCATATAACTCTACAGGTCTCGATTGGTTATTTTTTGACAGACTTGGCAATGATTCTGTGGTATTTTCCTTCTTTAGGTGGAAAGGAGTATGTAAGTATCATTCTGCAGCACACATTCTTTCTCTTAATGGATCGAATTACCCTGTTGTGATTTCCTCTAGATCAGGAGTTATTTTTGCAACCTTGATGTTTCAGCTCTTGCATCATGGACTTTCCATGTATGCAATTGGTCTTGCTTTGTTGAGTGGCAAAGCACACATGTACATACTAATGGTACTCTTCACGGAAGTCACCACTCCCTTTGTGAACCTCAGATGGTAATGCAGTATCCTATATATTAATCGTGCTTACTAAGAACAAGGTTTGAATTCATTTCTTTTAAAACTGTAATGATCTGAGCAGGTATCTTGATGCTGCTGGCCAGAAAACTTGTAGCCTTTACTTATACAATGGCGTGGCTTTATTTGTTGGATGGTTGGTATGGCAGCTGTGCTCATGATTCATCACACTTTTTGTACAATAGTTTTATTTAAACCAGTTTTCCATGGTGTCATAATGCCTATGCAGGAAGGTTTATCTAAATGTTACAGCATAGTTAGGTTCCCTGTCAGCTCTTTATTACTGTTTTACTATTTTTGCTGTCTATATACACACAACATAGCTCTTGAAAATAGTCCTGTCAAATTTCCATATTCTCGCTTGGGGGGTTTTTGACCAAATTCAGTGAAAATGTTTTCCTTTTCTAATGGATAGAGGCATCTATATGCTTTTCTTTTCATTATTATACAAGTTAAATGTAAGTGTCAAATGTTTGCTGGACGAGCAGCTACAGCTTCCTTGCTTCTGAACTGTTTTGAAACTGTGAGAGCTGGGGGACAATGTTTGGTTGCCAGTTCAAATGTGGTCTAGGAACTTTTATGATCCAGTTCAAATTATATTTGGATGCTACCTCCCCATTTCTAAACAAACCCTAAACAATTTCTTTGAATGCTACCTTTTCTCTGGTGAATATAAATTATTAACACATAATTTTGTTTGCTTGCAGGTTGCTCGGATAATCTTATTTGTGTATTTGTTTGCCCATATGTATTTTCATTACGATCAGGTACCTATGGCATTACCATTTTGTATTCTGATGATACATTTTACTGACAAGTTAGGCACGGCAGCAATGTAAAATTTAGACCTAGCTAGACTTGTGACATCAATTTTTATTAAATTGAAAGGTCCACGGTATACTAGAACAGCAAAAAAAATCTGATGAATTCACAAGCTTTTCAACAAAAAGGTGGAAAAGTCACATTAAAATACGAAGAAATTGTACTTATGTGGGGTTCAGATTCAGACAGTTTGATTTATGCCACTGAAAATTTGCAGTTATCAAATTATCTGTACAGAACACTTCATCAATGATGCCATGAAACATGCAAACCTAAGTTTATACCAGTAAGACACGACCGCTGCAGAAAGCAATATATTATCTGCTATTGCTGTCATGCTGTGTTAGAACAGATGTTATCCAGTGACCGGAAGTTTGTTTGTTGTTACAACAGCCTTTGGTGCGCTCATGATAAGAAAATTGTGAATTTCCATTGCCCTTAGCCATTTTCCTGGTGTTTTTTTTAACATAAAGAGCGAAAGCGTGCTATGTATGTAATATATAAAGTGCAAAAACAAAACTGTATGAAAACTGGCAAGTTTTTTTTTTCATCTTTTGGGATGCTTCTGACATCCTTGTTTCCCAGGCGAGATCCATCTTCACCTTAGGATTCTACAGCTTGGTGGCAGTGCCATCGACGGTATCAGTAATGAACGTGTTTTGGTTCTGGAAGATACTCAAGGGGATGGTGAAAACCCTGTCTAGGAGGAGGAAGCACAGTGAAAACGGGAAAACAGATTAGAAGGAAGCATGCTTCTAACTTTATTCAGATCAATTAATCCTGTTCTTTATAGACCTACAGTTAATTCTTCTCTGTACTTACAGAAGGGTGTACTTGTTCACTTTTTTTTCACAACTGTAAATTATAAATTATTTTGTGGCAAGTGATAGAAGCTTGCTGTCAAAATGTGCATCCGGCGACTCTGAATTCTAGCAACAAAACTATGCCCATCATGGGGCATCACCTGATCACCACATAGACTACTCTACAGGAGTATTATTATTTTGGCCGCTCATCACGAGCACTTGGGGCTTGATTCCAGGGTGAAGATTTTGAGACGTTGGTCGGCACTGTTGACGAGCTTCCACGTGCAGCTTGTGGGAATGAACGTAAACAAATGATCCGTTAGTTTCTCTTTGGAATTAAACAAATCTGACGTTACTAGATCTGAGAAAAGGCAATGCAAAAAAGAATCTGATAATTTCAGAAAAGGTGATTAATAGCGTAGCGGGTCCGTCGGTGACTTAACAGGTGCACCCAGCCACCCACCCACTGCTGCCCCCGGCTG
The DNA here is from genome assembly GCA_015476505.1 of Urochloa ruziziensis. Taxonomy (NCBI): domain Eukaryota; kingdom Viridiplantae; phylum Streptophyta; class Magnoliopsida; order Poales; family Poaceae; genus Urochloa; species Urochloa ruziziensis. The sequence continues at coordinate 15,392,610 of CM027126.1, read as the reverse complement.
GTAGAAATGGCAGTGGCCAATGGGGCAGGCGAGCAGCAGCAACCTTTCGCTTTGGGGTGCTGCTACATGTGCCTTATCGCTTGGGCGCGTCGCATCAGGTTGCTCTGTTCGTGTTAGCGCGACAGGCGCCGCGTCCACGACGCGTCGATCACGGGCGGGGTGGGCTCAAGGCATCCAGGTCGGCGTCGCCCGGCAGTGCCGCGTCATTCTTTTCATTCTCGGCATTGGAAAAAATCAGGAGACAATAGCAAAGATTCTTCCTCTTTACTTCCTTTTGAGTTTGGTTAACCTTTTTTACTCCTAGGTTAATCCAAGCGTCTGAACTTGGCCGATGAATCTCCTTTTTCGTTTTCATTTCTTTTGTTCCTCCACCTGGAAGCTGGAGCGTGTCCTAGATTTTCCTTCAGTGTGCACGCAAATTTCAGTTACTTTGCGTTTGTCACGAACTTAGAAAAGGTACCACGCGGCACTGCCGACTGCCCTGCTGCAGCTCGTGCCGCTTCCCTAGAGTCGGGGCTCCTCGATAGGACTTTATAAAATCTTTAAAATAATATTTTAAGTACTAATGTCTTCTTTAATATATAATATGTCCCTGCAAAAACTGATTACATACTACAGATCCGTGAACTAATTATGCACCGTGCAATTTGACTAATCATTAATCAAAATTTACGAAGTGTAGTTTGTCAAAGCACAATAAATAGTTACTTAAAGATTAAAAAGGGTGAGACAGGAGGCGTTTTGGGGCGTTCTTAAACTTAAGGTCTTCCTAAAGTCTACGTAACGTGCGGGGTTAGAAGAAATGTCCCTAAAATTTGATGGCAGGTTCTTATTTCATTTCAATACAAATCCAATTTGGTTGCTATGGCTTCGTAACCCTATCTTTGTTTATACACAACCGCTACTAGACAGTTAGGTAACTTCCTTTCCATTTCTTAACTACTAGTACGCCTAATTCCTCTTGGGGCATAAGTGTCCATTTAAAGGCTGTGACCGTTTTTGCTTAATACAGTAACGCCCATTTTTGACAGCAGAATTATGGCTTAACAACTCGTGTTCCATAAAACATTAAGAATTTGTAAAATAGGCAACTGAATATTTTTTTAAAAAAATAGGGGTACGCTATAAAAAAAGAAGGAATATTAGGCAAGTGATATTTTCCGCGGCAACGTGATGATAGGCCCAGGCAAGCAGCTTCCGAAAACCAATACGCTCTTCTTCTGTGCACAGGAAAGCGGAACCCACCCAGAAGCACAGTAGCAGCTGGGAGGACCTGCCGCCAATCTGCTGCTATCGGCCAAGACGGACGAAAAAGGAAAGGGGACCCCCACCCCTCCCCTCCAAAATAAGCCAAACGCACCCCCACGCCAACGCGGGACGCGGCGCGGGCCTCCTCCTCCGTCCTCCCTCCCCTCGTCGTCTTCGCCTCCGCTTCCCCCCTTCACCTGTCAGGCTGTCACCTTCCATACTTCGCGCTCCGCCCTCCTCCCGCTTGACCACCTCCACGTCCCCCCTTATCTCTCCCGCGCCTCCCTCCCAACCCACCACACGCATAATCTGAAACGAGAGAGAGGCCCGAGAAGGCGCCGACACGACACGAACCCCGATGTCAATGTGGCGCGTGTCCCGCTCCCTCCTCCGCGCCGCCTCGTCCTCGGCCTCCGCCGCCTCGGCGGCCAGGCGCGGGGCTTCTGCTGCTGCCTCCGCCGCCGCCGCGCCGCCACACCTGTGGGCCCCGCCGCCTTGCGCGCTCCTGCAGCGCTGGTGCCCGAGCCGCGGCTTCGCGTCGCTCCCGGGGGCGGCGGCGGCGGCGGAGGCGGAGGCGGCGAGGAGGGACGGGGAAGAGGAGGTGACGCCGGCGGAGGCCCGGCGGCTGATGCGGCTCGCCAACGTCGAGGCCCTCAAGCGACAGCTCGGGGACGGCGAGGTCATCCCGTACGCGGACCTGCTGCGCGCGTGCCAGGAGGCCGGCGCCGCCAGGACGCGCGCCGAGGCCGCCGCGCTCGCGGGCGCGCTCGACGAGGCCGGCGTCGTGCTGCTCTTCCGCGACAGGGTCTACCTCCAGCCAGACAAGGTCAGCTCGCATTGCCGCCCCTCTCCTTTCTCCTCCCCCTGCACCTTCTCCGTCCCTGATGCTCTACTACTCTAGAGTTTTCTCGCCGCGTCTGTTCGCCTTTTCGGTTCATTTTCTCTAGGCGATAACTCGTCATGGTTCTCAGATTTTGAGTTGCGTTTTTATCCGTTAATCGCTGCCGGTGACTCCTCAATTCGTGACTAGTTCGTTATTGTTCTCTCGTGTGGGGATAATCCGCCCCCATGCTGCCAGCCGGAAATCTTAGGGAAGGCATTTTCGATGTGACCAAAGAAGGCATGGATTTATTTCAAAGAAAAGAAGGCATGGAACATAGAGGATTTGGTTTGACGCATTAGATAATTTGTTCGGCGAAAACATTGATTCCGTCGCTGAGCACGGTCCATACGGGCATACGGCTCAAGGGCATGGACCTAGAGCAGCTCAAGTACAGATCGGTGCACTCCAGGTACAAGGGGTCCCCAATGTTGCCGACCATAGATTCAGTGGTTAGAACTTAGAATTGCCTGTGCCATTCGACAGCTAGTCGGCAACCTAATGGTTTGGTCAGAAGTAAGGTTCATAGTGCAATTTGTGCGGCCTGCTTAACTTGCTGATCGGGACGGGCTTTGGACATCGAAGCTGGGGTGGCCGTACTGTTTAGACCAGAAGCAATCCACTTGCAGGTGGCACTTTCTAGTGGGAAAGGTGATCAGTATGCTTGTGGACGCGGCGGCCCCTAGGTGGTGGCCTGGTGGGGGCTGGTGGCTCACGGCGTGCTCCTCTCGGGTGCTCACACCGGCCGCACCAGTGCAAAAGTCACATCCGGTCCGTTTTCTTCCATGGGGAGGAATTCATCTGCTTGCAAAGCATCCAATTGACGCCTTTACTTTTTCTACTTTTCTTTGATCTGCCCTCTCATACAGGATGTGTCATTTGCCGTGGTGAGGCTAGTGTCCCTTTGCACTACCTCTATCTTGTTTCTGTTATCTCGTATAGGATGGGCAGAGTGACTTGTGGCACAGGATGCATTCACTACCAGTAGAAAGGAAGCTATTTATTGCTTGAAAGTTGATTGCTATTCACAATGTTTGCCCTATGCTTTTTTTAATGTTTAAGACTCTAAGCAATCTCAAGCCTCTTTGTCTCACGTAACGTGAGCCTTGGGGCAAGATGAACTAAGGGCAGACCAGCAAACTTTAATTACCATTCCTCATACCGGTTGATGGTGCTGGATGTAAATTAGCTATTGTTTATTGAATATTTGGAACAAAAGCATGAAGTTTCACAAAAAGGATCTTAAATCATGTTGACAACATTGCGTTCCACATTTTGTGTTTGAAATGTATATACACTCTTGCAAATTTCTTGCTCATTATTTTGTTATTTTTAAGTTCGTCCATTGTAAGTTGATCTTTCAGAATATATTGCTAATCCATGTGACTGTTTCAGTGAGCAAACTGAAACACAAATTAGGAGTAGGACACCACATATCTGAAATTCTCCTTTAAATTTCTCAATTGATTATGATGATCTGATCAATATTGATTTAAATTTGGTATTTTGTGGTCCTACATACCACTAGCAGATACTTACCATTGACAAATGCTAATTCCTCCCGTTTTATACAGATTGTGGATCTTGTAAGGAAAGCTATGCCCCTTGCATTGACACCTGAGAACGATCCAGGGAAGGAAGAGCTCAAGCAGCTCCAGGCTCAGTTGGAGAACATCAACAAGCTCGCGCACAAGCAAGTTCGGCGCATCCTCTGGTCTGGCCTGGGTTTCCTGATCACCCAGGTCGGTCTCTTCTTCAGGCTCACATTCTGGGAGTTCTCGTGGGACGTCATGGAGCCCATCACGTTCTTCACGACCACGACGGGCCTGGTTGTGGGGTACGCCTACTTCCTCATCACGTCAAGGGACCCGACCTACCGTGACTTCATGGAGAGGATGTTCGAGTCTCGGCAGAAGAAGCTGATCCAGAGGCAGAACTTCAACCTGGACAGGTATCTGGAGCTCCAGAGGCGCTGCAAGGATCCCCTGGAGAAGGTGTGCGGCACGTCCAACCCTGACACGGCTCATCTCCATGAGCTATCCATCCACAAATGACAAAATAATTCACCATTGCTTCATTACTTCTTTCATTCTCTGGGAGCGATGACCGCTACTAGCAAAAGTAACCGGTGTTTCTTGCACTTGTGAGATAGACCTACTTCCTCTGCCTGGGACCTTTTTCCACGGTCTTCTCCTATGCAAATGTGTAGGTCAGTATAACCCTTTTTTAGCGATGCTGAAGCACAAGCACCTGATAGTTGAAAGGCAATCCTTACCCACTACTGAGAGCTGCATAATTTGCAGTCTCTGCTAATATACTGTTTCACTGTGACTTGTTAGCTTTATATATCCTATACGGAAGCTCTTACGTTTGGTGGTAAATAATCTTTACTGAATCTGTACTGTGGCGCCTGTTGGAAACTTGGAGTATGGGGCCATCGCTGCCGTTCATTTTCCAAATAACGCTGATTAGGACCCTTATAAAATCACGTGCCTTTTGAAATGTACTTTGAAACGAATCCGGTGTCTAAGCTAGTAATAAGTCACTTAAAAAAAAAGCTAGTAAGTGAAGTACTGCAAAGTGCAAAACCGGCACGTGGTAAGACCATTCTCTAAATATGGCTGCGTAATGTGGAGTCGGAGTGCGTACAGATGCGGTCCAACATACGTCTACACGGAAGCAGAATACTGGTCCTCACACGGTCTGAAATTTTTGTGATAGCACCTGACGAGTGCAAAGGGTACAATCAAACAAACCCTACAAAGAAATGGGTAATTTGCTGTAATCACAGCATTTATATTATCTTAAGCGTCAGTTTTTAGTTCCCAAGAAAAGGAGAGCGTCAATTTTCCGATTAAAACCGCATTGAGGAGATGCACGCGCAGTTTTATTCTTTGTTCGCACCGTTGATGCTTTAACCTTAAAAAATCTTTCTGAAAGACTTGCTTGCATAATCCACTGTCCAGTATTACAGTTTGTGTCTATATCCGCAAGCTGCAAAAGGCCGCAACCAGGGGTAGACCGTACTGTATGTATGCGCCGCATAACGTTCTTCCTCTCCCAACCAGAGTTGTAATAACCGGGAGTTCACAGACTCGACTCTTGAATCTTGATACCTGATCAACCCAGGCGGCGCCGGCCGGAGCCAGACTATCTGACAGACTGACAGAGGATCCGCTCCGGCATTCAGCTATTGGCCGGACAGGGACTCCAATTGCCGCGCCGGCGCGGTATCCTCGTCGTGCTCGTAGTCAAAGATACTGATGCCGCCGCCAGCGACCAAGCCGACGATCACTTTTCGTCGGCGGAATCCAAATCAGGGTCCCGTTCAAGCCTGGATTAGTCAATATAGAGGGGCCAGTCCGCCAGTGACGTTTGCGCGCGCTTCCTGCTCCGCGGTTTGAGACCTGTGTGAACAACTGATGGAAAAATGCTATCACGCGTCTTTCGGTTGTGACGTGTGACATTCTAGTCTGGTGCCAATGTTCATTCTTTAAGAACTACAACCTCTTAAACATAATCTTAATAATTATAAAGACCTAAGATCAACCGTAAGGTGTGCCATTTTAGGGTGATTGAAATCCACTAGGTGTGACATTCTAGCCTGTTGCCCATGGCCACCTTTTTCCGCCGCAAAACCTCTTAAGCACAATTTTGAAGCCCTTGGGCCACGGACAAAGTATAATGAGCATGGTATTCATAGACAATGTTCTTTGCAAATAAACTATAGGTAATACTTGGTAAAACTATGACAAAACTACATGTTGAAGAAGTTGTGTCCATGAATGAAAAAGGCTAGAAATGTATGCATTCATACCGTAAAAACTACAGCTATCTTTTCCCCGGAGGAGAACGCGTAAAATTCAACTACAAATTAATTTAACGTGATCGATCACAATATCTCATGAATACAATGCTGCTCTTGTTATGAGCCGGAAGTCATATATAATATCGTGATTACAATCTATTGGATATATAATATTGATCCATATATCAAGTTACAGAGTTAAGTTTGGAAAAACCGAAAGAGAAACACATCAAAAAATTGAATTAGGAGACATATGCATGTACATATACATAATAAAGAATGAATAGCTTTTGGGTGGGGGACTTATTAACCATATCGGACAGACTCATATATCATCATCATATACTTAAACAACTTAACTCCCTACAATGTTTCGAGAGGGCTTCTCGAGCTGGTGGTATTTGCATCCGCAGCTGGCCAACAATCTTAGCTTTTCTCCTCGCCACTTTCCATCCTGGCCCCTGGTGATCAGTCGATCAGTAGTAGTAGTGCCCACATGAAGTCTTGAGCCCCTTTTGGTTATTCCTCGGAAGCGAAAAATGAAGCGGACGAGAAGAACAACAAACGTGCAGTGGGTGTGGGGGGACAAAAAGGGAAACGGGAACGAAATGCCTCTTTTTAATTCCGGCCTCTAGCTTTGCTCCTTGAACGATCTGTGTAGTAGTACCGTACCGTGTGGCGCGGGCCATCATATGGTCTATGCGGGGAGATAGGACGGCGGCATGGGCAGGCCGACGACCTTGCCGCAGCGGAGGCTGGTCTCCGGCATGTTGTACTCGTCCCTGAGCGACCGCGCCGGCGAGACGACGCTGACGTAGAGCTGCTCCCCCAGGTAGTGCCTCTCCCACAGGTTGGACCTGATGTTCCACATCCCCGCGTTGTCGAACGTCAACATCACCGCCGTCCACGACCTCGGGTACACCTGGATCGTGTGCCGGCTCACCGTGTCCAGCAGGTTGTACGTCTTCCGGCTCGCCGGCGACCATGTGCCCGGGCCCATGCTGCACGCACGCACATCGTCGAGGAGGTGTTGATGACTATTGCATTGAGAGCTGGCTATTGCAGCAGCTGTCTAGCTAGCAGCGTGGAAGAAAGAATATACTGTAATGCATAGCATACCCGGCTGCGAAGAAGGCGTATCCGTTGATGTGGAACGTGTCGATGCTCTTCTCGGGGTTCTCGAACACCACCTCGATGAAGGTGCGGAACTCGGCGCTGATGACGTTGGGCGCCATCTTGATGGGCGTCCCCGCGGCCGGCGGCACGTCTCCGATGAGGTTGTACTGGAACACCCCGTCGGTGGCGTTGAAGTACTCGGCGAGCTTGAGCGGCGTCTCCGGGTCGACGTGGGACACGCCGTTGAGCGCGTACCTCTCCTTGCCGTCCACCTTGCCCTTGCTCGTGGACAGCTTGATGGTGCGGGTGATGTTGATCTGGCCGTAGTGGTAGGACCCCTGCGGGTTGGGCCTCGCCGCGCTGGCCGTCAGGTTCCAGCGGAACGACCTCCACTGGTTGATGGACCATGCCCAGCCGCTGGGCGCCTCCGGCAGCTGCGACGGCGGCGGGGTGCTGGACCCCTTGTAGCGCATCACGGCCGTGATGGTGCTCACCTCCTTGATGAACCGGGTCGACGCCACCAGGAGGTAGTCGCCGGGGGCCTGGTCGGCGGTCACCAGGAAGGACAGGCACTGGCCGATGTGGAGGTCGAGGGAGTCGTACGTGTTCTGCACCGTGTGGGACCCCTCCATCTCCACCAGCAGCAGGCTGTGCTTCTGCATGCGCACGTTGAAGGAGGCCTTGATGCCGACGTTGCAGACGCGGAACCGGTACGTCTTGCCGGCCTCCACGCTGTACATGGGCGGGTTGGACGCGTCCTTCTCGTTCTTGCCGTTGATCACGAGCCCCGCGGGGCGGCCGATCCCCTTGCCGGCGTCCAGGTTCTTGGCGAGCACGGTGTGGTCCTTGGTGTACCAGTCGCTGACCAGGACGGGGAAGTCGTCGGCGGGGTTGTCGAAGGGCACCGGGATCAGGTCACGGCTGTGCACGGTGATGAGCCCGTACCCGCCCGCCGCGCGCTGCATGCCGATGCTGGGGAAGTAGTAGAAGGTGCCGATCTGGTCCTTGGGCTGCCAGTGGTACGTGAAGTTGGTGTTGGGCTGGATCGGGCACATGGTGCCCGGCAGACCGTCCTGCCACGAGTTCTTCCGCTGCTGGATCCCGTGCCTTCAATTATGCAGGAACAGAGCCATGAATGAACGAATAATACATAACACAAGACGACCCGTCAGTCGATCGAGGCAATGTCCTACCAGTGGAATAGGAGCGGCTGGTCGAGCATGTTGAAGACATTGACGATGATGTTGTTGTTGGACGTGCAGTTGATGGTAGGCCCCGGGAACTGGTCGTTGATGAGGATCACCTTCTGCGGCGTCCCCATGATGGTCTTGGTCCCGTACGTCACCTTCCACTCGAAGAAGTGGTAGGGGTCCTCCGCGCGCGCCCCGGCGGCCAGCGCCACCAGCACGAGCAGCGCGGCGGCGGGGGCGCCGCGCATCGTCGTCATCGCCGACCACACCATCGAGAGCTGCCGCGGGCGGGTCAGGTGGTGCTGTGGATCCGGCCGGTGGCGGGGGGCGGGGGCGGGCAGAGCGAGTGGGTACAGGGAGCCCGGACGCCGCGGCTTATATGGGTCCGCCGGCCATTGGAAGGAGCGGTGCCCGCGCTGTCCGTGGCGCCCGGTGGGTTCCCCGTCTTGCCCGCGCGTCCGCTCGCCCCGCCACCGCCGATCTGGCTGCCTCACCACCGGACGTTCTTTTCTCTCTTCTTCTTGACCCGTTCTTGTTGCATGACGGACGACAGCCACCGGCCCGGTGCGGCGGTTCGCTATCTATCACTGCTGCTGGTCTGGTCCAGCCTTCGTGGGCTGGGCCCTGGACGTTGATCATCAATCACGTGGGCCGTGGGCGCGAAACGAGACGTGCCCGCCGGCCCGGCCTGGTCACTTGCGCGTCCAGCCCAGTTTCATTCGAGACAGGGAACACACACACGCTAGCTATCAGAAATAGCCCGGCCCAGACAACCACGCACGGCCGCTCCGCTCGCGGAGGGAGGAAAACTGGAAGCGGACGGGGAAGCGGAGTGGGCGGGCGGAGGCGACAACACCGTCGGCGGCGAGGGCGGGTGGGATTGGAGGAGAGGCGAGCCTTCAGAGGTGCGAGCGAGCCCTCTCCGCCACCTCCGTCCACGTCTCCGGCGCCCGTATTGGAGGTTTGCCTGCATTTCCTCTCCCTTCCGCCTCGCTCTCGCCCAAATTCGCCTACGGTTTCGAATTCGAGCGCCCCCCACAATTCGTACCAGTAAATAAATGGCTAAGTGCTACTAGCAGTTTCAGAGGCTTCGGTCGGTGCGTTCGCCGATGCCATTTCCACGCCGGGTTCACCAGATGCTAATCTGTTTATGGTTCTGAAAAAATTCCGCGTAGTAGCAGGCTAGCAGCTCGCAACCCTTAGGAAAATCGTGTTTCAATACATGTATGTCAAGTAAGGTAGACAGTAGTGTGTGATTGGCACAACAAAATGATAAAGGAAAAAGGCAGGAAATCAAGCAGCGTCCTCTAACGGTTCGGCATGTTTAAGCTCAGGGTGGGGTGGTTCTTCAGACATGCTGCTGCTGCTGTTCGAGCGGACCGTGACCACCGGTCCGCTGTACAGGTGAGAGGCGGTCCCTGCGTGCTCAAACTCCACGGTGGATGAGTTGCTGGAGCTCAGCCCCTCGCCGTGCAGCATGGCCTCGATCTCCTTCACCACTGAGTTCATGGTGGGCCGCCTTGAGGCCGACTCGTCCACACACTCCATTGCCATCTGCACGAACCTCCTGAACCCCGTGGTATGTGCGGCGTCATAGATGGCTGGGTCCACGATGCCTTGCAGGCCGTAGTAGTCTTGGTCGTTGGGGTCTATGGCCATCCTGAATTCCCGGACAATGTACCTGCCCTTTGATATGGGCAGCCTGCCACTCAGTATCTCTAGCATCACAACGCCAAAGCTGTACACGTCGCTCTTCTCCGAGAGCTGCTGTGTCATGTAGTACTCTGGGTCCAAATAGCCCTATATGAAAATGATCAGCAACAGCAGTAGTAGTTAATTGAACTATGCAAAGCATTATTAAGCAGATAACCTACCAGTGTTCCTTTGACTTGGGTAGAAACGTGGCCCTTCTCAGTGTCAGCCACTAATTTTGACAGGCCAAAATCAGCAACCTTTGCTTTGAAGTTGTCATCCAAAAGGATATTTGTGGACTTGACATCTCTGTGTATAATAGGTGGATTGGCAAGCTCATGAAGATATGCTAGTCCTCTGGCTGATCCTAAAGCAATCCTCAGCCTTTTCTTCCAATCCAGGTAAATTCCTCTTGCTGCATAACAAGTATATTTCTTATAGTAAAACAGGAAAGGAAAAGGAAAGAACATAGCACTTTTGGATTTGTAGTTAGATTTTGTGTACATACCTTGTAAGTTCTGTCTTAATGTCCCATTGCAAACATATTCATATACCAGCATCTGCTCCCCTTGTTCATAGCAAAATCCTATCAGACTTACCAGGTTCTTGTGATGGACTCTGGATAGCAGTTCAATCTCATTTTTGAACTCCAATGCACCTTGCTTTGATCCATACTCTGCTCGTTTTATTGCCACACTTGTTCCATCTGCTAGTATTCCCTTGTAAACCTTTCGCATCCATATGTGAATCACTATATTAGCTGTCTGTGCAAAACCCCTCAAAGGGATGCTGATAGGTGATACGTTCTGTATGTATAGCTGTTTACCTTTCCATAACCTCCTGATCCTATTTCATTGTTTTCTGCAAAATTGTTGGTGCAAGTCTTTAGTTCGTCAAAAGAAAAAAGCCTTGCTCCTTTGAGCTGTGGAGCACCTCCGCTATCTTTTTGACCGATTCCCCATGAAGCTAAAATTTGAAGCATAAGGTAAATAATCAGCAAAGTTATATCCAGCTATAGTTCCATTTTTGGGGAATGAGTAGGAGAAACCCCCTACTGTAGTAAATATATTAATAAAATGAGAAGAATAAAAAGACTGTGCAAGAAGCAAGTGCTGAGCCCAAGGAAACCAAAACTGTAAGCTATAGTACATTTTGTCTGGGTTATCACTACTTGCGCGCGTTTGATAACTAAAATTTTTTAGTTAGGAACATTTCTATAACAGTTTGTAAGCTTTGAAAGGTTGGTTATGTAACAACAGGAAAGATTGGTTTCACATCCTGACCTAGTTAGCACACTTAACCTCTGTCAATTCTGTAGCATATTTATACCATATCTCTAGATTAGCGTATTAGGCTACCATAAAATTAACTAGCTTGAATCCTGATTAATTACAACTAGATAATATACACAAACTTTATGTGAAGTAAAGTTGCATTCGCTGTACAATTTTAGCACCAGTAAGCTGAATTTGTAGCAAATCACTGTTACTGTATATCATATATGTGCTTCCCTTTTTCTCTTGACCATTAAGAGAATTTGTAGTTCCCCGCTTATTTATTTATTTTTGTACTTTTATTGGGGTGCCTTTCTCACTAATTGTCTTTAGATATCTGTAAATTTATTGATTAAAATAAAGCATTTTAAAGGGTGCTACCATTGAAAACACATCCCAACAAGGTCATGCTTTTCTTCTTAAAAAGTACCCGCAATGATATGATATTCTATGGAACCTCACCAAAAGGATTTGTTTGTCCTGATAATTCCTCTGTCCGTCTCTTTTGTATTAAAGAAAATATTGCCCAAGAAGTTAGGGTGGTCAGAACAAGACCGCATGCTACTGCAATCCCAGCAACGGCGCCTGTACTTATTTGTGATTTTCGACTGTCAGCTGCTCCTGAGACAAGATAGCACAAATGTATTTCATACATAATTGATTACATTGTTTTACATACATTATTATATTTGATTGCTTGAATACCTGCAAAGTGGACATATGGATCTGCAACGAAGGAATAAGGTCCAAAACCTTGTGGTGGCTTATAAGTTTGATTGCTAAGATCGAAGCCTATCCTTGTTACTTCTGACAGGTTGAAGGATGTTCCAGTCGATGGAAACATTCTCATTTTAACTTGGAGGTAATCATCACTAGTGAAGAGGACATCAGAAAGGAAAACCGAACCAGGGCGCAGTCCCAGCTCTGTCCAGAGGCTAGTTTCCAATTGCTGAAAGTGCTCATTGTTTGTCAAGTCTGCAAACAATAGTGACCTGAAGAAAATCGTGCCTATGTAGGGATAGGCACAGCTGCAACTCGCAGGGTCTAGGCTTTGATCACTGGAACATGAAGTTGAGCCGCATTTGGTTACACTAGTAACGTATGGTATCATGCTATCTTGCTGAATACTGCAAAAGCGGCTACCGGAGAATTCGGAATCCAAGCACACAGGATTCCCCACAAGTCTGTCGATAGAGGAAGAGGCAATTCTAGTGAGTAATAAATGGAGAAGAGAAGCAACACATTTTCTTTTGTTTTAGAGCATGCAAGTACTCACACTAGTTTTCTGTTGTAGCTTTGTGTTATATTGGCTGCAACTATACGATTGTTTAGGAGATTGACTCTCTGCAGTTGTTGGCTGATGTTACCAGTCATTTCAAGTGTCCCATTGAAGGCATTGTTGCTCAGTATACTGTCTGATCAGTGTAAAAACAAGCAAACATGAGAAACTTCTATACTTATTAAAATTTGGCTTGTTATGTGTTGCCAGAAAATTACACTTGCTGCAGTTCGGGCAACGCAAAGATCCTGTTGGGAACCTGGCCATACAGTCCTCCAGAAGCTATTACTCTGCATATGAGGGTTTTTAAGGTAACATGGTTTCACTGAAGGAGAAAAGGTAGAGCTGAGATACATGAGATGATCAAATACTGCATGTCTTAAACTCACACTGATGTAAGTGTTTTCAGTGTCAGCAACCAGGCTGGTAGGACAGACGGATCAAATAAATTGTTGCTTAAATCGCTGGGTATGAAAAGAAGCATTCATCAGGACTTGTCATAGTGTTCTATATCAGAAGACAGTGTAGGAAAAGAAAGCAAGATCAAGATCGTACATGACATTAAGTTTTATCAGGGTACTGAGATCTGGCATTGTTCCACGCAGCTGGTTGTCCGCAAAATTTCTGCAGAAGATAGTTATTCAAATAAGGTACGCTAGAATCTGATAACTCATGTAATTGTCTTACTCATTTGACTGTGAGAGTTCAAAAAATCACACAGCACTTACAGTCCATTTAGGTTGACAAGGTTGCTGATGTTGGTTGGAACTGTTCCTGAGAATCTGTTCTTATCTAATCGGCTGATGAAGATGCAAAGGAATCAACATTATTGCTGAGAATATTGTTGGAAGGAAGGGAGATGCCAAGATACTTACAGGATCTGGAGGCTGGTGATGCTACCAAGTTCAGCAGGGATAGGACCAGACAATTGATTATTGTCAAATAATCTGATGAAGGTAAACAAAGTGGTCAGTACAATACTATAACATGTCTAGAGGAGTTGCTATTAGTAGAAATCAACATTATCTTACATGTGTTCGAGTCTCATGCTAGGGCTGAAGAGGCCGTTGAGAGTACCAGTTAATTGGTTTTATTGAAATGACTGTTAATTGGTTGGAGCAGAGTATCAGTGTGGTAGGAAAGCAAGTAAAAAGACACATACTAATCATCCATTCTTGATTTTTGGGAAGGAAGAAATGTTAGAGGAGCTTACAAATGTTTGGTGTGTGTAAGTAGATCAAGTCCTGGGGAAGTGGTTGATGAAATTGGAATTGGACCAGAAAGCTCATTTTCTGCTAAGTCTAGCCAGAAGAGGTTGGTGAGTAGGCCGATTGAAGCAGGAATTCTGCCTGTAAAGTTGTTTGAATTCAGGGCCCTGCAGAGTATATCATCTATAGTTCATTTCACCAGTATAGCCCAAGAAGCAGAAGATCAATGGCAAGAATATGGAGCTGTGATTAAGATTTCCTATCAGTCTAAAAACTCTTACAAGAATGATAGCTGCACCAAGTTTCCTAATTCTTGGGGAATGCCTCCTGTGAAGCTGCAGCCAGCCAAGATTCTGAATATCACAATGCATTGGGTCAGCTTCGTTGATTAGTTGAGTGTTATAGCTTGTTATGACATATAAGAATTTGCCCTTAGGGTTAGGGTGTACAGTGTTGTAAGCTGCTTGAGGTTCCCAATCGAAGTGGGCAATCGGCCGCTAAGACCACTGTTGGAGGAGAGGTCCCTGCATGCACCATAATATATGAGTGAAACAATTTCTTGTGTAGGTAAATTATCAAGTGCCTTTTTCTATGCTACACATAGCTTGAGACCTGGAGATGTTCACACTATAAACAGAAATATTTTATGTTATTTTTAACTATTTAGTGCACACATGTAATTCGTGTTACTGTTGAATTAGGAAACTTGTCCACAAACTCTACCTTATACATAGGGTGGAAGTATGGCAGCGATCAGTTTCTTGAATGTCTTTAAGTGCATTGAATACTGGCCTTGGCTGGAACGGACTAACTTCCAATTTCAGCTACCCAATATTTTCTACTCAAGTTCTCTCATCGGGAAGCTGTATATAGCTAAATTTGCTGTAATGCTTTCTAGTATAGATACATATAATTATTTCCCTATACATGGAAACAAAGTATTCGTGGGCTGATGACGTGGTTTTCTCAGGTAATCAAATTATGAGCAGACTCCTCTTATATGTCTTATCAGTTGAAACCAGAAAATATGGTCTTAATAATTATAGCCTATAAACTTCAACAATTTATATGGAAATGACTCACAAATAAACAAGCTCGCTGAGCTGGCCTATACTGTCACTTAATGTGCCTTGAAGGTTGATGCTTGATAGCCTCCTGGAAACATGGATTTTGATTTCGATTAGATTAAGTGTGAAAGTTAAACTAGTAAAACATTATTAGTTGGTACTCACATTGATGTGACTCGCCCATTGTTGCACGTAATCCCACCCCATTGTTTACCACAGGGATCGTTTGATGCCTGCCAACTTGATGGGAAGTTCTGCCATTCTCTCATTAGAGACTGAAGCGCAGCCACTGACAATTTGTATCCGTGTTATTGTTAATTGAGAAGTTATATTGCAGTGAATTGAGTTACTCATTTGCATGGTTACATACTGCCATCTCTTATCGTCAGCTGCTCTTAGTTTGCTACTTACACAAGATGAAATTGGAAAGACTACCAACTTGGGAAATAAAGAATACTTTGTCATTTGATATGGTGCTTATGATAGCAAATATTGGATATATACTTTGAAGACAAAGGCATGCTAAAACATGAATTTTTTTATTTGGAGAGAACAATACTGTTTCTTGAACATTAAGTGTGGCATATAAAAGGTTTTTCATCAACGCAAACGTGTATCTTGTCACCTTCAAGATGTGTAAGCTACTAAGCTATAACTTTGCAAGAAGCCTGGTCTAAGAAGTAACCAAGAGAAAGTTTCAGAAACCAGGTTCATTATAGTTACCATCTTGAGGATCTGTATCACAGAATCCTCCAGGAAGACTTGCCCAAAACATGACCAGCAGCAGAGGAATGGACAGCACCTTCATTCTGAGAGCTAAAGGCACAAGAAGTACCACAAAGCTGTTGTGAATACTTCTCAAGAAGCCAAAGTGTGGAGCTTTCTAGGGTGAACAACTGAACACCATAGCCTTGCTCTTTTAATGAATGCTCGTTGAGTAGGAACAGGTCAGAAAATATGCTCGTGCTTGATATTCCTATGAACTTGCCCCAGCTGCAAACTTGTTGTCAAACTGGAGAGTAAGCCAAGGATATGGAAAAGCATGTAAAACAACAGAGTTGCTATAAGGATACTGACTCTTCCATGGATCCCTAATGGCATGTTGTCTGAGAACTCAGATATAAGTTTGCTTTGGTCTTTGGTGGCTTGGTGCGCATTCACAATGCTGTCCAAAGGACATGTTTCTTTAAACTTTGAATTGGAATTGTGCTTTTGACAACTGTTGCGTGTTTTTATTTAATATTAGCGTAGCCTGTTCATGCGTTGCAGGTTGTAATTTGTGGGATAAAGTTTTTATTATTAGCATTTCATGATAATTTTACCTGTTAAGTGGTTGATATTATTTTCATTGATCCAGTATATGATGGGGCTGGACTGAAATAACAATGTCAATGCTTTGGAAGCTCTGATAAGGACATCCGCGACCGCCCGAGGCGTCGTAATTTCCCTGCAGCACATCCAGTCTAAACCACCCACCGCCTGCGTTTCCTCCGCCTAAAAAGACGCGCCGCTTCGCCTGGCTGAAGCCACGTCAGCCACGATCGCCCAGGTAAATATCGCAACTCCGCTCCGACAAGAGCGGAACGGAATATTCTTTGAGGGATGCCTTCGCAGGTAAGAAAACTCCCTCTCGAGGCCTTACTTATCAGGGGCTCGAAGCTTAGCCCGATCGAGGGTTCGATAGGCTCCCCAGATTAATAGAGTCAGGGGCAAACAGGGCGTGCCCTCGCTAGCTCACCCTTGAACGAGGAGTTTGAGGGTGCCCCGTGTCGCGTTCAAGGCTAGACAAAGGCAGCCAGATCGAGGGATCCCAACGAGGGAGAGCAAACGAGCCCTCGGCCCCAGTGAACGGGACCGAGCCCTGCCTGGCAAACCTTTGCAAAGGCTCTTATGAGACGTGTCTCCGGACCCCGAGCCGACCCCTAACGAACGGGGCACGGACATCCGCTTGAACCGCCCGTTACCAGCTCACCGAGGCACCCGTAGCTCGCGGCCCGTTCATGGGTAGCACGGGATTGTGTCACCCCTCCTCCCTGCGGAAGGGCGACGAGGGTCGTAACACGAAGTCGAGGGTTCCCCTGATCAGTCCCGCTCAGGCCCGGGCTCGGGGGAATCCCTCGTGTCGCTACCGAATAACACACCCTTAGGGGCGGACCCCGTAGTCACCGGGACATCGAGTCTGTAGAGGGTCGACGCCCGCGAACTCACGAACAGAGCAACCAAATCGCAGTCGAAGCAAACCTGGCCATGATTCCTCAACGTAGATTACCGACGTCGGCTGGAACAATGCCGAGGCCGGTTGAAACAAACGATGAGCCCGTGAGCCGCTTGGTTAACCACGAGTAAGGATGCTCTTTAAAGTCCTTGGACGAGTATGTTTCGCTCCCCCAAGGCCTCGGGGGCTACACCCGCGGGTGCGCTAGCGCACCCCCACGGAAGTCTTCACACCTCGCGAACAGGATGCCCACGATTCTACACCGATCCGGAAATCAGCCTATGCAGGATCGATCCTCAACCCTGCACAGGCTCGGGGGCTACTGTTGGTGTCAACCATAAAGGGGTCCCTAAAACTACAGGGAAATCACCCCATAAATCCTCACAAACGGACAAAACCAGTCGCCACTTGAGCATCGGCTGCACCAAGCGTAGGCACCTCCCCCACCCCGCTCGAGGGTACCCACACACCCTCGAGGGTACAGAAACTCCGCCTCGCTCGAGGCCTTCCCGGTCGAGGCTCGAGGAACCCATGACGAACATCTTCGCCTCGCTCGGGGCTACCCCTCGAACTACGGGGCCCACGTGCAGTCTATCGGCCCATGGACAAAGGCATTTAATGGCTTTGTCCCACAGCGAGGCGCTGAAGTCAGAGACTTAATCCCTGTCCACTCCGGGTCCTCTCCGACAACTCCTGTCATTGTGCGGCCTTCCCTGGCACTGTACAGGCATGCGTGGCACTGTGCGGACAGGCCGGCACTGCTGTGCTCTCCTGTGCCACCTAACCAGGCATGGGAAGCCCTCGAAGGAACAGGAGGAAACCCTCGAAAGGCGTACGTCCCGTCATCAGAAGCAGCGACGGACGACGCGAGCCCTCGAGGTAAGGGGATAGGATGCCTACGTCATCTATAGAGGTCGCCATGCCGCCTACTGGGACCGAGGATGACGGACCATTCCGCACAGATGAAGGGACGTGCAACTAGGACGGCCATGCCCGGTGCCGCACCGCCCCATACGAAACCACTGTAGGACATGCCGTCTCCAACCCATGTTACTGTCCCTCCTTGGACTATAAAAGGAGGAGGCAGCCCCCTGAAAAAAAACACAGAGGAACAACCCGCGCACTCGCTCACATCTGCGCTCAAACCACACGCTAAGGGACTTGGAGACCTCACCTCCTCTCCCGCCTTGCTTGTAGCCCCCTACTACGAGCACCCCCGGTGCGAGTCAATACAGCGCTCACGCGCACTCTGCTGGACGTACGGCCCAAGGCCGGAACTAGGATAAACTCTCGTGTCTCAGTATTGTTTCCTCGCATCAACCATCGTGAGACGGGACACAGCGCATTTCTGCTGGGGTTTGGACCGTCGCGGGTTCGAACACCGACAACTTTTAAGTCATTGAGTTTGGAAATGTAAAAACCATATGAATAGATTTGTCTTGAGAATTATTTTTAGAAAAGTATACATATATTATTTTTTAATAAACGTTTTTTGTGAAAATAAGAAGTCAAAATTACGTTTTGGAGACCGTATTGTTGTCCAAAACTTCATCTATTTCCTATACGGAGGGAGTAGGCTATATTCTTTCATTAATATTACCATTTGGCCATTGCAAAAAAGGAAATATAGTCTACATAAACGATGAAATTTCATGTACTGTACCAATTTTCGATATTAATTATTGCACAATAACGTTTTGGTGTATGTACAATCCTTTCTGTGGTTACCGATCCTCAAGCAAAAGGGATGGTACAATCAAATAGGACCTCTGAGAGGGCCAATGGATGGAGCACAAAGGCTAGTCCAAATGGGTTGTATCACACCCATTAGTTATGTGCCACATAGAAATTTTAGGTGATGTGGCAGAACATTTATTATGAGATAGATGGAAGCTGTATCTTGAGTATGATACATTTTTGGCACGCTATCTTATCCATAATAATTAGTTGTCTTGAATTTTGGAATATGATACTACCCATTATTGTTGAGTATGTTTCTTTCTAATAGTATCATACTTTCTATCCTATGTGGCAACTTTGGATTTTGAAGTATGATACTATATATGGACTGAGATTAGCCTAAGGGGCAGTCCCAACTCTCAAACTATAATGGTTCCTTCTATTTGAGAGTATTTTTCACACAACAATGTCAGCATGACCTGATAATCCATATTCAAGCGAATGGAAACTTGTCCTAAGGCTTATCAGAGTTACAACAAACCTTACACATATTTCATCAAATAAAAAAACAAACCTTACACATACACATACACCAATTATCTATCGGAGACACCTCCCACACCTTCTTAAATTCTGCTCTCTCGATACAAGTTTTCGTCAATTCAATTCTTTATATACAGGTAAGAGATTATTCAAAGGACCAAGGACAGTATTCGAGCCACAAATGGGCAGATATACATGTGCCACTTACACAGATGTGCTAATGTGCACATACTCTGTGGAATCTATTCTCCACAGTGACCGGTTTTAATTAGGATATAGGGTCACACATAATATAAACATATATTTGCTACACCTGTGCGGTTTATCAACAAGCAACATACTTTTTTCATACAACTGGAAGTCTTGACTCTTGACCATGTGCTTTATATTTTTGTTTATTTTGAAAAAAAAGTACTAGTGGATCTAAATGGTGAATGAGCGAACAATCAATATAATTCCTTTGGTATATCAAGGCAAAGCAGCTAATCGATCTGACACAAGAGCAGCTTATGAAACACTAGAAGGCAAAATACTACTCAACCAACACAACAGATTATTCTCCTCTCACTTTCTAGCCCGGCCCTAGCGAAACGAAGGCGAGAGACGGCCTCCCTTCCATGCGGCTCCCCTATGGAATTTGATGAATGATAAGATTCCTGTACATATGATTGTATATGACTAATATAATATAAAAAGATATGTTGATTCCCACCTCATCATCTGTGACGATAAGTAAAGCCAATGGAAAAGTTCGAAATCCTGTCAAACAAGTAGATCGTAGAGCATCGTTTGCGATGTAGGCACACAAGAATGTGCTGAAGCGCTGTGTAATTGAAAACGAGAACCACATGTGTGCACAGCCAATCGAGCATCTCCAGGACACTATAAATAGCCCAAAGAGACCTTGTGATTTGCTCAAGCCATTGAAAGGCCTGATAGCTTTAGTAGGTGATCAGCTACTACAACTACCACCACACATACACTTTCACACTCAAATATAGCATGGCAAACGACTCCTTGACGAGGGGACACATAATCGGGGATGTACTAGACCCGTTTACTAGCTCGGTGCCATTAACTGTCATGTATGATGGCAGACCTGTGTTTGATGGGATGGAGTTTCGGGCGTCAGCGTTGTCGGTGAAACCTAGAGTTGAGATTGGAGGTGATGATTTTCGAGTGGCCTATACCCTAGTAAGACACACTTCGCAGATCGAATCCATTGGTGGTGGCCATATATATGGCCAAGGTGTCGACTACATTTTTCTTAATCCAGGGGTTGCACCAAATGATGCTCTAGGAGCAACTTTCCGAACTCCTGCCAAAGTTTGAAATTCATGGCGTAGCTCCTTGTGAAGGCTAAAGTAGTCTCTCCTGGTGCCCATTTCGGTTAGGGCTAATATTGATTGACTCTTGCTGATAAATAGTATATACAGTGAGCGAGACACTAACAAAAAAAAAAGCAGGATTTCTCAGTCCACCCCACAAAATACTCAGGTTTATTTTTAATTCCCTAACATGTTGACCATGTGCTTGTGTTAATGTAAATATATTAGGTTATGGTGGATCCTGATGCTCCTAATCCCAGCAACCCGACCCTGCGGGAATACTTGCATTGGTAAGATATAGTTCTTTAATTTCACTTACTGTTCAATCAACTATACTTACAATTCTTCAGTAACTCTGATCGACTAATCTCACTACCTTTTAACTTTTAATAGGATGGTGACTGACATCCCAGCATCAACAGATGATAGCTTTGGTGAGCAAATTCAAAGTTTCATACCCTATGCAAAACATAGTTGCAGCAACTGGATTCATATAAAACTCTCCCTCCCTCCCTCCCTCCCCCCCCCCCCCCCCCCCCCCCCCCCCTCCCCTGAACTCATAGCTAGTAGTGTCCCTTTGCATTGTGAATTACGTTTTCCCCAATGGTCCATGTATATTTGGAAAGATATAGGGAATGTTGATGCACATTTTCTTCATTGCTATAGTATGTAGTGTACATCTTCTATGGTTCTATATGATCCTACAAAACGTGTAACACCCTACTTTAACCTAATTTAGCAACAATTCTTGTTTCGAGTAGTGTAATGAACTATTTATGTTTTTTAGTCAAAATTTGATCCTTAAACCTTCTTTTTTTTTTGCTTCAATCATATGTTTGTAACTTCCTGATTTATACTGAAAAATATAATGAAAAGAAGCAAAATCTTATAGGCTAGGGTACACTAGAACATATGCAGTGTAAGATTTGTTATCCATACTTCAAACCATGTAGTAACATGTTGATCAATTAAATGAAAATATTGCAAAGGAACGCTCTATTTCATATGTTAAGTTATAGAAGACCTATTTATTTGTTTTAACATTACAGATCTCCAACAGCAGCTTTTTGTTAGACAACTTTACATTCATACAAACATTACAAGGGTATTTTGTTTATTTTAATTTCACATTTGTCCGAAACATGATGTAAGTACACAATAGAGTCCTTTGCAAAAAAATAATAAATCATTTCTCCAAGTGTAACATATTATTTTAATGAAAATATAGTGACAGGCATGCACTTAGTTAGGTATGAAAGAAAAAAATGTAACGGCATTGGTTGGGGACAAATGCAAACACTTAATGATGTTATTATGTGATTCCAAGTTTAGTTTTGAAATTCAATTCTTCCTTAACATAAGACTTATTTCAAGGAAAAATATATATATTCACTACTATTCCAGTAAAACAATAAATATTAAGTTATGGCATATTGTATATTAAGTGAAAATTTTCAATAATACTCACAGTCAACTCATCTTTTTATTGCTTTATTATACTACAGTAGTAAGGTTAAACGGGAATTTAACACGTGTTGTTTACCACATTGAATCTAAAAATGGCATGATCATTTATTATTCTAACATCTTGCAGTAGAATATGCATGTTTCTTACCATTCTTTTGAATGAATTGGCAGGCCGAGATATTATAACATATGAGAGCCCAAGCCCCACCATGGGAATCCACCGTATCGTCTTGGTGTTGTACCAACAATTGGGGCGGGGCACGGTGTTTGCACCGCAAGTGCGTCAAAACTTCAACTTGCGGAATTTTGCACGCCGTTTCAATCTCGGCAAGCCTGTGGCTGCAATGTACTTCAATTGTCAGAGACAAACGGGAACAGGTGGGAGAAGATTCACCTGAGCAGTTAACCCTCCTGTTCAAGTTGAAGGCAAGCTTGAGCCTACTAGTTGCGTATGCGTGCTTACCTACATATAGCAGCATTGTCATACATTACCTGGCACAATAGCTATAAATAAAATGCATCTATTGTGCATGTAGGCTATTAGAAAGTGTGCCTTCATGAGGGTATATGATGTCTGCTTTTAATAATCTCATGATAAAAGAGGTTAGTACTGAGTGTACTTTTGTGACATTTTTGTCACACCTTGGTAATAAACATATATATATGGCTCTCTTTTGATTGTGAATAACCCTAAAAAATGTGGATGTGAATTTATTATGAAAGCCAGATTTGGATGTCAAACTGTCAGATTTCAGTTCCTTTAATTTGGTTTCTATTAAAAACAAAAACCATAGCAAAATGAGCTTAAGAATGAGTAGGAAGCGTGAACGAAGAGAACTATGAATTGTCTGGATATGGCTATCGTGCATGTTGTGTTAGGGACTTGCAGTTTTCTTCAAAACTTGCAATATAACTTGTCTTCTAGATGCATCTAGATAAATGTTATGGGGAAAATCATCTAAAAGAAAATCAGCAGAATGACGAGCAATAACATGGTCAGTGAGACATCCATTTCCTGAGTAATTAGAATCACATGTAGTTGGCTAGTAACGATTGTGGAGATGATGAGATTTTGTAGCACTTTGCTAGCAAAATATAACAGGCAGCTGGGAATTATTTTCCATAACATTATACTAAATTTATATCGCTGAATCCTAATTAAGAATTCCATAATGATCTTTCATATTTTTAATTATTTTCCACCTTTTTTGATAATGGAAAAAGGTTCTGACTTCAACTTCTTCAAAGAACAGGACCAGTCCAAGATTATTACAAGTAGTGGCATCCTCCTACATCATTTAAATTGAAGAAACCCAGGACTGCCATCCCCAAAGTTTGGCAGGCCGAGATAAATGATTTCTCATAATCCTCACTAATTTGGCCCCATTGCGAGACAACTAAGTATGAATAAGTTTGGCTTATGCCCCCTTGTGTAGCCCATGATGATGAGAATAGATCATTCATGTTCGTAGGTGGTGCAAAACCTAAAACTAGAGCTGGGACTTGGGTCGTGCCGTGCCAGCACGGCCCGGCCCTCTCATGCCTCGTGCCACGTCGGGCCGGGATTTCTAGGCACGCTAGGCACGTCGTGTCGTGCCAGCATGGCACGCTAATTCTTTTACTCGGCCCAAGCACGGCCCATGGCACGGCGGCGGCACGTCTTCGTGCCGTGCTAGCCCAAGCACGGCCCTCAAGATAAATATGTTTGTTTTCTATGTGCTTTCATTTCTCGCACATAGCTAGATATTCATAGATAGAAAATATTTTTAAAAAATAATAGAGGAGATAAATCTTACTATGAAGATGTTGTAGGTGGTTGTTAGGAGTTTCGGTAGTATACAAATGCAACATTATTAAATTTATGAATGCCCATAACCACGATTTCATACTCTAAATGTAGATTTTCTAATATCCTCCAATCATAGTAGTTATATTTACACTCTATGAAAGGCATAATGAACGATATAAGGATGATATATTGTACAGATGTGTTGATGGGCCATTTTCGTGCCGCGTCCGGCCCAAGCACGGCCCGAGATACGTGCCGTGCCGTGCCACCCATCGTGCCGAGAACCTAGGTACAGCACGGCCCTCGTGTTCGTGTCGTGCCGGCACGGCCCAAAATTTATCGTGCCATGCCGTGCGTTAGGCCGTGCCAAAATGCCGTGCTTTGGGTAGCCCGCAAACGGCACGGCCTAAGTCCCAGCTCTACCTAAAACTATATGTACCGCATGCCAAAGGATTTTAGCATACCAACATCGAAGAATAGATAATCAATGGTCTCCTCAGAACTACAAAAGCTGACAGTATACATAGATTTCACAGAGGACGTTCCATTTTTATGTAGGGAGACCAAATAAAAACACCTGCCTCCGATATTCACTGTCTTAATTTTTTTTCTCATGACATTGTGAAGACACCATCATTTTTGCAACAATTGTCATGAACATTTCTACAAGTGTCCTGGGAACACCTCTCAGCTTTCGCCATTGCATTCGCAGTTGAAAAGTGGACAAATGGCAAGGGTGTGTTCCATATTCTGCTGCCCAGATGCCTGATGGAAATGAAATTGTTCGTTATGTCGTGCATCGAATTGAGGAGTTTGCTGCAGCCATCACTCTTCAGTGGTGTGGTCCTAAGTGCACTTCTCCTTTCCTTTACATCGCAGCCTGCATTGTCTGAATCTTTGACTCTGTACAAGGAAGTAACTGCGCATAATCAGTCTATTTCTCTGTCATAGTTTAGAAAGGGATAAAAGAATTTCCCTTCGGATTTCAACTCCTGGTCTATTTGGGAATCCTCTTATCACCTGTTGGCAAGCAGCCTAGCACATGGGAGAGAATGATATGACAACTTGTTTTCGATGCTACTAGTAGCATTTTGAATTCCCAACACAGACAAATTGCCAGTTCTGAAAAAGATCACTCAGAACTTGTCAATGGACAGTGTTGTCATTGAACAAGAACTATTAACACAGAATCTAAGTATATAAAAAGCATAGGATCTCTTAATGTGGCCATGGTTGTTTTTTCAAAACATATATCCGACACTGCGATATATATGATGGTTACTGGTCAGTAGTGGGAGCTGCTGAAGCTGAAAAGTACTCTTTGGGACTTGCAATGGAGTTTAGAGAATAAAAATGTGCTGCAAACCAGCAAGGCTCATGGCTGTTGCCGGTCGATTCATGCATTTGGTAGCTATCGAGAAAGCATATCATGGATGATGAAACTGTTGTTCCTGATAGATACCTGTACAGGACTCCATCGTGCCTAGTAGGTAATTAAAACTAATATACTTGTGAAATTTGTAATCGATGGATAGATCAATAGCTCACCTATCAAATGAGATCAAGTGTAGTACAGTTTTATCAAAATTCAGTTTGCTTTGCGAACTGAGCATAGCTCAGCTGATTAGGTTCCTTGTGGTGGAACTTGCCCACCAAGATTCGAGTCCTCAACTCGGCATTGGTATTTGCATTTTTCTTGATTTATTACAAGATTTAACTGGCGCTATTCTTTCAGTGGTAGGCGATGTGCCCGTCGAGAGTGAGGCGCTAGTGGTGACTTTGTCTAGTCTTTCAGAAGTGCTCATAGGGGTATGGTTGTGCAAGGGTTTGTAGGGGCAGTGTGCGTACAGTGTATATGAGCGTGTGCGTATGTACTGTGAGATTCACATACTTTTCTTTTAAGTCTCTTATGTATCAAACTAGAAAAATATTATGAATCAGAGGTAATATTGATAATGCTTTTCACGCATGTGTCAGCCCGATTCATCCTTGCAATCTCACAAACATTGATCTTTCTCCCTTTCTTACATGGAGATGAGCTTCACAAATAGTTGATCTTTCTCCCTTTTTCCCTTTTCTTGACAAAAGATGCCTAGATCAACTTATATCTAATATAAAGGAAAATGATGACTAGTATAGAAAAGAACGTGTCAAAAAAGAAAATTACAACGATATTTGACAAAGTCTTCTTCTCCACCGCATCCATTGCAATCAGCAAGTGAAAGACAGGATAAACCAAAAACCAAGCAAGGTCTAGACGAACCTCAGTTGAACAAAAGCTTTTGCAAACCGCAATAGTCTCTCAGTTCGGAAGAGCGCGTGTATAGAACTGCTAGAGAAACATCAGCAAGGCCACACTGAAAGGATCGGTGCTCGTATAGACTAAGAGTGGAGGGGTGAAATAGGTATTTCTTAAAATCTTAACCTATGACAACCACTAGTTTGCACAAGATATAAACTTGAACATACTATCTAGATATGCACCTAATGTTTCTTCTAGTGTTTGCACTCTATCCCAACTAATTTTGCAGCCTAGAGCCAATTCTAACAAGATATTAATATATGAAAGTAAAGGCACTCAAGTTGCAGATATAAAATGCGAAAATGTAAAGTAGAGGGTTAGGGAATAAAAATTTGATGACACAACAATTTATTCCATGGTATCCGTAGTTAAATGTTACCCCTTGTCCATGTTGAAGCTTCACAAGAGATATGCTCCCAGTCACCAAGATGAGATCTTCGGTCAAGGTTTCAACTCGCTGTGAAGGCTCTTGCCACTAAGGCACTTGCCAAACCATATGAGTCACAAAGAGAAGCCTTACCTCACCCTCTATTCTAGCTGCCTCAACGTCATCTCGACTAAGGACTTTCTCCATGAAAGAAAGGGGTCTCCATATCCCTAGTACATTATCACTGTCGCTGCTCCACGCCAAGCCGGATGATCAGGTCAGTCACTAATACTCCAAGGTGTCGGACATGCCTCTCATACAAGGTGGTTCACTCTAGAACCAAGAACAAGGTAACAACACCTTACTCTCACTGATGAGGACATCTTTGGGCACGGTTTGGCCAGGCGCACAACAGTGTAGGCGTCAGCCGTGGCCCAGTGGGAGCATGGTTTGGCTAGGCGCACAACAGTGTAGGCGACAGCCGTGCACGCGGTTTGGCCAGGCGCACAACAGTGTAGGCGGCAGCCGTGCACGTCCGAATTATCTCACCTTGCTTAGCGGAGGAGGAGGAAGTCACCTTAAAGGGAAAGCCACCCTTCCCCTATCGGACTAGTCTTTTAGGGAGATTGGGCCTTTCCCCGAGTGGGTGTGACTAAGAACTGTCGGGCTCCGGGCGGCCTTTTATGGGCCTCGGCCGACCCCGTATGGGCCAGATGTGTAATATTCTAAAAAAATTAAATAAGAATGTTGATCAAGAGTGGCCAAAGGTTGAATTTTTTAACCATTGCTCGTAAGGTCGATCAGAGACCACGGATGCGTTCGTCTCGTCGAAACGAATCCGTTTGACTATACACATGCTTGCTTTGGATATTGGAACAATTAAAACCCACTCGGATTAATTTAGGCCGTTAGATGGGAGTTAGGTTTTCCTTCCTGTATTCATGTCGGCCTCTGCCTGGGTTGGACCGATACTTTTCCTGTCGCTGCCGCCTCCTCCTACGCTATTCCCAGCAGCGCCGCCACCTCTTCCTTAGGTCCTGTCCACCAGTGCCGCATCCTCCAACGCATGACCGGACGTCCCAGCGCCGTGTGTTGGTCATCAACCATCCTTGTGCAAACCATCCTTGTGCGGTTTGCTGCGGAGTGGGGTATTGGATTGCATCAGGTGGGTCAGTGATTGCTGCCATCTGGTTCTAGTTGATTTCCCTTAGCCCTTTGGCCTTGATTGTTGTGTGCTGCTCGTGGTATGATACTGCTGTCAGGGAAAAACCAAGCAGCAGAGGAGGGGCGACGAGAAGCAGGGCAACAAGGCATAGGAGTGGGAAGAAGCGCTAGAATTTCTCTAGTTCCCTCAGCGCCCTTTCTAATTGGTGAGGCCTACAAACATGCTTACTTCCAATCAATACACAGGTGTTAGTGTTGGCGCTAGAATCAGGCCAACACACGAACGCGTTAGATCACGCGGCGCGCCGAGCAGCTTGCTGCAGCACCTCTGCGCAGGGGTGGTTACACCAGTTCTGGAGACCGGTTGGACCGGGTTTCACCGGACAGCCCGGCAAGAAACCAACGAACGCTCGCCCGGGAGGGACCCCGTCGGAGCAGGCGCACCTTGGGTTGTTCTAGGGTCGGCAGGCCACCTAGAACGCCCTCAATCGCTGTAGAGACGAAGGAAGAAACGCAAGTATGAGGTTGGAAAAGTTTAGGGCAAAGAGAAAAGTAAGAAGATAAAAGTATTTGATAGATTCGATTGGGATACCCTCAATCGGTCGTGGCCCTTCATATTTATAGGGAGGGGAGGTCTTGCCCCATTAGGAGCCGAAACCCTTACAAATTTCGTGCTAAAATACAACTCAACTCGGATTACACAGACCAAAACCGGTCTAACCGCCCCTGGAACTCGGTCTAACCGCCCCTGGCAGGTGCAGATCTTCCCGAGGTCATATCTCCTTCATCCGGACTCCAAATTAGGCGATCCACATATGCATTTTGATCAGCTCGACGAGACGAAGATGATGATGCAGTCCAATTTACATTTTGAGCATTTTAACTAGACTGGTCTAACCGGTATTCCATAGCGGTCTAACCGCTATTCCCCAGACCTATCAAATTTGGGTGCAACAGTTAGGAGGTTCGGCAATGATCTGTTAGCCCGAAGATTGATCTCAGTTATGTGAAGTCAATTAAGCTGAGTTATTAGATGAATTTCTGGGATCAATTGATTAGGATTCTCAATCTGGCCCAATAACGAAAGTTGTAGGTTTCATTAATATCTTTCCAATGCCACTGATTTCGTTCCAATCCGATCAGCCGTTTAGGAGTTATGTTCAAAATAGTTTTGCTGTTTAGTTTGGTGAAGTGTGCAGGTATCTGTTTATTAATTTTCGACTTGGTTAAAGTATGAATTCACCCTGGTCCCTGAAACAAAAGTTGTAGAAAATTTTCTGTAGATGTTTAAAATGTATTTACTCCTCCGTTCCTAAATATAAGTCATTCCAACTTTTTTGTAGAGTCAAACTTTTTCAACTTTGACCAAATATATACAATAAAGTACTAAGATTTATGATATCAAATAAGTACCATTAGATTGTTCCTTAGATATATTTTCATACTATAGCTATTCGGTATCATAAATCTTTGAAGTCATCTCTATAATTTTGGTCAAAGATAAAATAGTTTGACTCTCCAAGAATGTTGGAATGACTTATATTTTGCAACGGAGGGAGTACTTGCTAAATTTCGTCAAGAGAATCAAAAGTTATGGTCCAAACAGCGAGTAACTCAGAGTTTTAGTCGAATTTTCAGAACAATGCAAGGGTTACAACCTAGAATTTATTTGAGTATCCTCTTTATAGCCTTGTGGTTAGTGTGGACTGGTTATTAAGAGTAGTTTTGATCCACAGGTTTGGGGAATTCTAGTGCTGAACGTGAGACGTCGGGAACTCGCCGAGGTTAAGGCAAGTGCATGACGAACTTGTGTGATGAAGTGTATGCATTGATAATTATTTTCTTGAGCTGTCTTTGCGTCGTTCCATATTCGCTTTCATGATATTCAAGTTCCGGTTATGCGATTCAAGTTTCAAGCAATTCATTTACATTTAATTCAATTCAAGTACCGGTGGATCCGGAGTGCAATCTGGTTCTTTTATTCAGGTTCCTGTGAGTAAGTGTCGGCCCCACTTGCTCGCTTTACCGGTAAATGCAAATGAGTTATTCTGGTACCGTCCGTTTTAGACGGAAACTACTGTTTCATAGTGTTTCTCGCTCGTTGTTCATGGACCATGGTTTCTATACGTTTTCTTGTTCTAATTGTACTTGTTGAGTGTTTTTACTCACCCTTGTGTTTATCTGGTTTTTAGGTACCAAATGACTGTCGACATGCATGGGAGTTGGGAGTAGATCATTCCTGAAGAACACACACTCGTTTTATTTTCACACCTACATAGCTTAATTCATTCATTCTTTTAAACTGTAACTAGTTAAGTTTAGTTCTTTTAGTTTATATCTAGCTTGAGACATTATCATGGTTGAACGGGTTATTCTCATTGACTTTTGGGAAGGGCTGTGATGCTTATTTACTTGTTAAATGATATTATCCTGTTTTGCTATGTTCTTGCTTGTTCAGTATGTCCTATTTACAGGGGATACTCAGCCAAAATTTTCCTTAAATTTTATACTTGTTTTTTTAATGCTTTTGGTAGCCTCCAGGTTTTGGGATAAATTCGGGGTGTTACAGGATGTATCACTCACTCACTATAGGGCTATTCTTAGCACTAAACACTCTCTAAGCTTATACTAGAAGTCCATGAATAAGTCCATGAATGATCTCTTTAGTACTTTGGTGGATAGGATGTGCTCATGATCTATTTGCTTTTCAATGGACTCGTGCACACTCCAGCAACTCCGATTGTCGAGTAGAGTGGGTATATATATATATATATATATATATATATATATATATATATATATATATATATATATAGGGTGAGTATACTCCGTGGCCGGCCACAGAATAGTTATTCTATAGCCAGGCCAAATGGTGTGCTAGGATTGGCCACAACACCAGGGTCCACAGCTTCCTGCCGATCCGGCCTAATAAGCCAGCCCACCAAGCGAGCGAGCCAGCCGTCCAGGCTAGCGACGGAGCCGTGGGTTATTAGAATGAATGGTCATTATTACGTAATTAAAATATGTCCAGAGAAACTTTCGATCGAAATTTTAGCTAGATTCTCCTCCAAATCAAACAGGTCTCCATCCAATTTCGGTTCTGTTTTCAGGCATCAGATCAGAAATGAGTTACGAGAACACATGGACTACACGTGCAGGTAACGTACATGCAAGTTACGAGAATACTCGGACCACACTTGCAAGTGCAGCATACATGCAAGTTACGATAATATGCACGTTACACAATTATGTTATCAATTTACCAGAATGGTGCTATCGAGTTACCCACAAATCAAGTCATTTACTAATATGGCGTAATCAAGTTACTATATTGATGCGTTCTTTACTAGAATTGCATTTTGCAACGATGCATCATAGTAGGCTTTACCAGAACTTGTGTAGCACAATAGCATCATCAATTTGCCGTAGGCTTTACCAGAATGGTGTGTTTATTAAGTTACTATAACATGATGCACAATTTACTAGAATCCAATATAGCAGAGTTACGACAATGCCTTTGGTAGCTTATCAGCACTCATATGATGGGTTACCAGAAGGCATCACCAATTTACCATAATGGTGTCAACAATTTACGACAAAATACATTTACAACAATATACAGATTGAATTACTACAACGCCTTCAGTAATGCATCAGAAATAATCAAGTGTGTTGTCATGGACTGAGATGTAACTTATCCACTTTGCTTCCTTCTGCCTGAAGCTTGTGGAAGCACATTTCATTTTTCCAGCCTCGCACATTGGTGTGGTATAGCAGGTAAACGATATTTCTAGTGCAGCTTCATGTTATAGTGCTTCTTGCTGCACCAGACGTCGAATGCGGAACGCCAGGCATCTCCAGGTACTGCTGCATGCTGCCCAACGATCGAATTTTTAACAAGTCAATCTGGAGTCCCTGTTTGCCGTGACGCTGCACAGACTAATTCTATCTAATGTAAATAAGAATGGCTAATCAGTCAAAATGGATACATAGATGCAAAGTGAATTCTGTCCAATGACAATAAGAATGGCTAATCAGTCAAAATGCACATCATATGGTTACTTTACTACATCCATGATCAGACGGCATTACAGTAGCACAACAATGGCAGACGTAATTTTCTGATTATGATTTGAGAGGAATTTTTGATAACTAATTAACATAGAGGCTATGAAATTACTATAACATTCAGGTTCCAAGATAACTGAATTTAAGTTTCATGCAGCTTAGAATCCAAATGCAGACAGATCAACTGTAACTTTAGAACTTGGTGGAATCCACATAAGTCCAAAAGTAGTAAAGTATACGGTTAATTTACTACTATGCAGGGCCAAGCATGGTGTAGTAAATTATGAGAATTATGTACTATGAAGCCTGGTAATTTACTATAACAGATATCAATCATCAAAAAATATATTTGTACCTAAAACCTATGTGGCCTGGGTACTTAAAGTAGTAAACCTCGCATGTACAAAAAATAGATGGAACCAAACAAAGCTATAAGACAGAAATTTATAGTAACACAATAATGATTGCAGTAACTTTTTGACTATGATTCTGACAATGATTTACGAGAAAGAAAATTATCAATAAGTAGTAAACTTGAACCCATGGATTTAGTACATAACATTCAGGTTCTGACATGATCAAAAAATTTAGTCTCGTGCTACCTACAACCTGGTGAAATCAACATGATTAAAAAAGTAGTAAATTATATAGTTAGTTACCACTGTGCAGGGTCAATGAAGAGCTAGTAAAATTACAAGAATTGTGTACTACTCAACCTGGTAACTTACTGTGAAAGTGATCTATTGTTCAAAGATATATTTGGTAACTAAAATCTGGACAACCTGGTACATGTAAAATAATGGAATGAATCAAAAGTTGCCACTATTTCATTATACATGAAGCAGTGAATTTGGCATCGATAACAGAATGGTGCATCAAGTTACCACTATTTCATTTACCAATATGGCATAATCAAGTTACTATATTAATGTCTAGTTTACTAGAATAATATATTGGAATTGCAATTTGCGAAGATGCATTCAGTGGTGTACCAGAACTAATATGACAGTGTATCAAGTTACCACAGGCTTTTACCTGAATGGTGTGATCAAGTCAATGTAATATGGTCTCAAATTTATTTTTAATATGGTAGAACTACGACAATGCCTCAATAGTTTATCAGCCCTTATATGATGCAAAAGCAAAAGGCAGACAGTGCAGACATGTGCATTAGAGAACATATGAGGATTAGCTCCAACCCTTATATGGTAGAACATATGAGCATTAGAGCCATCATGCAGCAAGAACAGAAGGGGAATCAATACCTCTTTTTTAGCCTCCCACGCCTGCAGCCTGTAGCCTCATATGCAACAAACCATGCTCACATGGCTAATCAGTCAAAATGGATACATAGATGCAAAGTGAATTCTGTCCAATGACAATAAGAATGGCTAATCAGTCAAAATGCACATCATATGGTTACTTTACTACATCCATGATCAGACGGCATTACAGTAGCACAACAATGGCAGACGTAATTTTCTGATTATGATTTGAGAGGAATTTTTGATAACTAATTAACATAGAGGCTATGAAATTACTATAACATTCAGGTTCCAAGATAACTGAATTTAAGTTTCATGCAGCTTAGAATCCAAATGCAGACAGATCAACTGTAACTTTAGAACTTGGTGGAATCCACATAAGTCCAAAAGTAGTAAAGTATACGGTTAATTTACTACTATGCAGGGCCAAGCATGGTGTAGTAAATTATGAGAATTATGTACTATGAAGCCTGGTAATTTACTATAACAGATATCAATCATCAAAAAATATATTTGTACCTAAAACCTATGTGGCCTGGGTACTTAAAGTAGTAAACCTCGCATGTACAAAAAATAGATGGAACCAAACAAAGCTATAAGACAGAAATTTATAGTAACACAATAATGATTGCAGTAACTTTTTGACTATGATTCTGACAATGATTTACGAGAAAGAAAATTATCAATAAGTAGTAAACTTGAACCCATGGATTTAGTACATAACATTCAGGTTCTGACATGATCAAAAAATTTAGTCTCGTGCTACCTACAACCTGGTGAAATCAACATGATTAAAAAAGTAGTAAATTATATAGTTAGTTACCACTGTGCAGGGTCAATGAAGAGCTAGTAAAATTACAAGAATTGTGTACTACTCAACCTGGTAACTTACTGTGAAAGTGATCTATTGTTCAAAGATATATTTGGTAACTAAAATCTGGACAACCTGGTACATGTAAAATAATGGAATGAATCAAAAGTTGCCACTATTTCATTATACATGAAGCAGTGAATTTGGCATCGATAACAGAATGGTGCATCAAGTTACCACTATTTCATTTACCAATATGGCATAATCAAGTTACTATATTAATGTCTAGTTTACTAGAATAATATATTGGAATTGCAATTTGCGAAGATGCATTCAGTGGTGTACCAGAACTAATATGACAGTGTATCAAGTTACCACAGGCTTTTACCTGAATGGTGTGATCAAGTCAATGTAATATGGTCTCAAATTTATTTTTAATATGGTAGAACTACGACAATGCCTCAATAGTTTATCAGCCCTTATATGATGCAAAAGCAAAAGGCAGACAGTGCAGACATGTGCATTAGAGAACATATGAGGATTAGCTCCAACCCTTATATGGTAGAACATATGAGCATTAGAGCCATCATGCAGCAAGAACAGAAGGGGAATCAATACCTCTTTTTTAGCCTCCCACGCCTGCAGCCTGTAGCCTCATATGCAACAAACCATGCTCACATGTCTTCAGTCTATCTGGGCCATTTATGCAAACACGAGCATGCATCAGCATCACCCTTAGTTAATCTGCAAAAAAACACATACACAACATGGGAACTTGGGATAACCGGTGGGAGGGCGAATGAGATTGGTTATCCCGCCGCGCTGAGGGAGGCAGCTTGCCGCCGCCTTGTCCAGAGGAGGGCTGCTGCCCGGATCTGACGCCATCATGACAAGCCGCGGGGGGAAACAGACACCACTGGATCCTCTCACTTGCGCAGTACGAGCACAGCAGCAGCAATAGTCTCGTCAATCCAGCAGGAAATTGACTAAGTCACATCTGCTTGCAATATAGCAGCAGCTGGGCATGATAATTAGACCAAAATAAAAATACATCCAAAACAAAACGGGATTGTTTGTTGTTTTGCGGCATCTCACCTAGATCCCCTTTTCCCTGCAGCCAAGCCGGCCTCCTGATTGGTAAAGCAGCCGAGGTGTTCGAATCCATGGCGATGATGGTGGGGATGCCGCCTCTCTGCCCCACACCCCCGCGCTGGCTTGTCGGAGGAGCCGCGCCGCTGTGTAGAGGGAGGGAGGCTGCTGCCGGCTCGTCGTGAGGAGGGTCGCTGCCTGGTCAAGACCGGTGGGAGGGCCGCCGCCGAGTCGCAGCAAGGCCGTGGCTGGGCTGCTGCGGGATGGGATGGCGGCGGCAGGGGGCAGCTGGGCAGGGGAGGTCGCCGGAGGATTGCTCGGCGAATGGATTGATGGGAAACAGAGAATCAGGGGGTTGTTTATGGCCTAATTAATTGTTGGGTGAGCTGACTCTTGTGGGCTCAGCCGAGTCGAGCCGCACGAGCCTGCTCTGGTGCCGTGCGGGGATGGGCGGGTGATGCGGGCTCGGGTGCGAGTGAACGGTGCGATTTGGTAGACACAGAATAGTTATTACGTGGCCGGCTACAGAGCATAGGTTCCCTATATATATATATATATATATATATATATATATATTCTATATGGCACCCTGCGCGCTACTTAAGAAAGTAGCGCGCCAGCCCGACACCCCTGTCGGTCGAACCAGCCCCAAACCATCCCGCAACCGGAAAAAGGCTAGCCATGACCGGAAATGTGTCATATTGACCGGAAAATACTGTGAGACCGGAAATATCTAATTTGAAAACGGAAAAAAGTGACTTAGACCGGAAAATCTCATTTGACCGGGAAATAACTTGTTTGTAACCGGAAATTAGTTTATTAGACCGAAAACTATGACGTGGCATCCCTTAACATAACCTAAATACTTCTCGGCATAAACGAAATGCCCCGGAATGAAAACCGGAATTTTTTTTAAATTGAAATTTTGGGAACCGCGCCTAATCCCACGATGGGAATCAGTTATCCCAGCCCGCCTCCACCATCGTGAGGAGGCTTATCCTTTCCCTCCTCGGACGCGACGAGGCGGACGGTTTGGCTCCGCCGCGTCGGCGCCATTCTTCAGCATCCCCCGTCCGGCGCCGTTCTGCAGCTTCCCCCGTCCGGCGCTTGCTTCCCGTCCGCAGCTTCCTCCGGCCACGCCCTACCTCGTGGGGGGCCTGCGTTTCTTCCCCAGTTGGCATCATCCTTCGTCCGCAGCAGGCATCCCAGTTCATCAGAGTCGTCCCCCTCCTCGCATTCATCGGATCTCGATTCCCCTTCACGGAGGCATAACTCCATCGGCGTGTCTCTTCCTCTGCCCCAATCACCAGCACAAGGTACGCTGCTATGTTCTTATCTGAGGTATCGCATCTGTGATGTTCAGAGTTTCCCCACTGTCCATGTCTCAGATTTAATTCTGTTTTAGCAGATCACTATATGTTTTGTATATTCGTCAATTCAGATTGTTCCAGTCCACGTACCTAACTGTGCGTTCATGTGTAATCAGCGCCCAATTTTTGGGAGATTTTATACTGGACTAATTTTTTTGGTGCCCATGTTATACAAATGAGACTATACACTGTTTGCTGAATTTTATTGCCTGTTTTTCCAATTTTCCGTATTCATCCCTCTCTTGATATGGGCATTTTGTTGTGATTAGTGTGACAGGATGAGGAGACTCGATAAACCTCCTGAACGCACGACGGAGATTATTCTGCAGAACAGTCAGGAGTTTTTTGCCGTGCCATGTAATGTTGCAGGTCAGTCTAGTGCATTTGTGACTGCTGCTGATACTCACGCATTTGCTCCAAGGGTACAATCTGGCAATGTTGATCAGGTACGTTGAGCATTTTGATCTGACCGTCATGCTTCCGTTTTAGCTCCATCATATGATGTTTCTCTTCCACAATTGTCATCACCATTTTTCCTGTTGTCACTGCTCCCGTTTCAGAGGTCTGTGGCTGGAAAGAAGAGGAGGGGCAGTGGGTCTAATTTGGCAGATGCTGTACCTGCACGCTCGGACATTTCCCGTCATCCGAGGCCCCATCTGTCCAAAAATAGACCGGCGGCCGAATCATCACGACGATCTCAAAGACTTTCATCACTTGAGCCAGTCGAGGAGGACTCAGATTTTGTAGAGGACATGGGGCGTAAGCAGGTAATATGCCAACTGAACAACTAAGTTAAATTTCACAACGAAACTATTTTAGCACGATTTCACAAAGCCAGACTTTCACCTCATTTTCGAACCAGAAAAATATACCTTTACTTTTCAGTAAATAATTCCCCAATTTTTATTCATTGAATTTTACCCTTGATTTGCATGCAGCCTACACGTAGTCTCAAGTCTCGTCTAACACATAGATCAAACCCTGCTGATATTGTTTATACAATCAAGATGCTTTCATTGGATCAGAGAGAAGAGATTAAGAAACTTGGCTGGGGCAAATTCCTTGAATTTAATCTTCAAGCTCTTGAGAGCAGGGATATTTACTGTTGGCTTATGGATCATATTCACCTTGATTCCATGGCATTGCGGCTGCCAAATGGCAAGGTCCTTCCGATCACTGAGAAAGTTGTCAATCTTGTTCTGGGCGTGCCAATGGGACCAGGCAATATCCCTCGCCACACAACTGCAGAAGTCACAGCAGCCACATCTGAGCTCATGAAGGCTCTAGCACTACATGACCGAAGAATCACTATTGAAAAGCTTCAGGAGTTGATTGGGAAGCATAGAGTTGATGGCCTGTCTATAAAGTCTTTCTTTATGATTGTGTTTAGCAAGCTACTTTTTCCAACCACGTCCACTGATACATCAATCAAGGATATCAGGCTGACAATGGACCTCGACAAGTTTGGTGAAATCAACTGGTGCGGGGCGGTTGTCGAGGACATTAGGGAGGCTGCCCGTTCATGGCAGACAAGGAAAAGGGCCTGTACCAGCCCCTCGATAAATGGCTGCGCGCCACTCATCATTGTGAGCAAACAAAACTCCCTTCCAATAACATGACACTGATACTTGTATGCTGACATTTTTATTATCCCATTTGCCTAGGTATACTATCTGGACAACCTCGACCACCCGCTAAACAAGGTGGACAGGATAATGACACCTCGTTGCAACTTGTTTGACAAAAAGAAGATAGAGGTGATCACCATTGCTGATAAGGTCCGCCGCTCCAGCGGCAATGACCATTATGGACGCCTCGAGGTTTTCCTAATTCTTGCTAATTCATCCATCACATTGCTGTTGCCAAAAAAGAAAATTAATCATGCTCCTTTCCCTCCATGGCAGATGATGAGCCAGGTCGGATCCTGCTATCAAGCCGCCTTGCTCGAGGATCATACCACATCTCATGTTCCCTTAGGGTTAGGGATGGCAGCGGGTCGGGTAAGGTGCGGGTAAGGCACTTACCCGCCCGTCAGCATATCCGCGGCCCCAACCTTTGCCCGCCCGATAGCCTGCCCGCGGGTAAACATTCATGCCCGTGCCCGCGCCCGACGGTTATCCGTGGATATCGGGCAAACCCGTCACCCGCAAGAAAATCACTCACACATCAGCATGCTCATCTCAACGTTATCAGCAACAATTTGACAGCCATAATGATTACATTGTATCAGTCTCACACACAAAGAGACTATAATTATTACAACACAATGCCCAGCCACGCAGCCACGCACACAAGTACTCAACACAAGAACTGGCGAAGTGCAGAAGTCAACATTGTAAATAGCTATCACCAAACGCTGAAATGGATTAGCAGATCCGTTAGCTAGCAAATCGACCAACAATGAATCTGCGGCGGCCAGCTACAACTAGCAAAGTAGCAAGGTTACCTTGCAGGCGTGCTGTGTCGCCGCCCTCCTGTAGCAGCCAGCACAGATGTGTCGTCGCCCTGCTGTGTCGCCGTCCGCAGCCGTGCAGATGCGCCTCCGCCCTCCTGCAGAGCGCAGCGACCCGCTCTGCCCTCTTGTGCTGCCACCTGCCGCGCACAGATGCGCCGTCGCCGCCGCCGCCGCCGAGTGGTGAGAGAGAGAGAAAAATGAGAGGGGGGCGGCGGACTGGTGGGGTGGGGTGGTCAGGGTGGATAAGGTAGGGGTGTGTTTAGGGTTTTTGTTTGGGCCTGGGCTGAATGTTAGCTGCATATTTTGATGGGCCACTATGTTATGCGGATAACGGGCGATACCCGCGGGCGAAGTTCTTTGCCCGTGTTCTGCCCGCGGGCGAGATTTCCCACCCGCATCCGTGCCCGCGGGCGAGATTCTTCGCCCGTATCCGTGCCCGTCGGGTCGGGTATCCGCGGATATCCGTATCCGCGGGCAGGATTGCCATCCATACTTAGGGCCCATACCTTCATTGCACGTTCCTTTGATGAGGAACCTGCTCGCTGATGATCTCATTCAGGCAAATGCACTCAAACAGACAGAACTCCCTAGGTTGGTACATGCCATGGACAAGGAGGTTCATGCTAAATTGATGGTCATATCCAATGCACAACAAGAAATTGTGGCTGCCCAGTACAAACACGCAGAAATCATCCGTGAAATCCTCCACCGTGAAGGAACGACAGCTGCTCCAACTGACCCACCTGAGTGTGACGATGTTTCACTACATGCCAACACAGCACACGGTGGTTCTGGCCAAGGTACCGGAAAATCTATACGTATGTGTGTCAATTCACTGAAATAAATGCTTTACTGTACTGACAGGAAATGTATTAATATCTTTACTTTCATATGTAGATTGTTGCATTTCATTTTTTTCTATGCCCGTGTAATGTTCATTGTGCCTTCATTTGTGTAGATTCTTCAAATGCGACACATGCTGCTGGGACAAAGCATGGGCACACTAACAATGGCAGCTCGCCACAGGATTGTCCTGGTAAT
This sequence comes from Urochloa ruziziensis, assembly GCA_015476505.1. Taxonomy (NCBI): domain Eukaryota; kingdom Viridiplantae; phylum Streptophyta; class Magnoliopsida; order Poales; family Poaceae; genus Urochloa; species Urochloa ruziziensis. Next base: position 15,352,894 of record CM027126.1, on the reverse strand, counting down.
GTATTGTTGCTGGAGATATCGCTTTACGCCTAATTTCGTTGCATTCTATTCTTAGTTCCCTTACATCCTTTGAATATTGTCATGCAGCATCTGCGAACAATGTTGTCTCCCCCACCACCCAAACTCATGTCCCTGCCGTGGAACGATCTCGAGATCCTGGCACGTTTGATTTCAATTTCTTCCCAGAATGCTCTGATTTTGATGAAACCCCATGCCTACCACGTGAAAGCCACAATGTCTCAGATCAGAATGGTACCATTACCCCTCTTTTCCCTTTGACCAGTATTTTTCATGACACAAATTAATTTCACTTCAATTGGCTGCTACATTACCATTTATATTACCAGTTCTACACATTTTACTAATTCACTTTTACCTTTTTTAGCTAACTAGTGTAGTAATTATGTCACAGCCGGTGCAAATACCAGCCTGCTTTGCATATTTTTCCAAAGTCTGTCACTCAAACACATGCTTTGTCTAATTGTCAAACGTTCCTGTCACACACGTGGCTGCCTGTATCTAGTATTTGCTTCATATTCCTGTCACACCGTAATATATGCATGTATTTTTTGTTCTCCTTTCTTTAACATGCGTACATATTTTTGCTCAACTACCTGATCTTCTCTCTTAGAAAACATAGGGCATGCACATGCTCCAACACCTTTGAAGGGGAATGACACTGCAGTAGTTTCACAGCCTTCTATTATACCATGTGAACAACCTCAGCAACCTGAGAACGGTGGTAACAACGGTAACCAATTTCCTGTTGCGCTGTTTATGTATTTTTACGAGTCCCGCCCGTTGTAAACAAAACACATATCTGACTGATGTGCAGTATCTGTACAAGTTGCCACCCCCAACCTAACACATACCGGAAACACCAAAGGAAGCCTTCTGGACCATGGTACATCGGATATTGAGGAGAGTATTTCCTTTTTCGCATCACATATTTAGCTGTACTTCACCCACTTATCTAACATGATTGTCCATCATTAGTGTTTGTTTTAAATCTTTTTTCCAAACAGGAAGCTACACAACATTTGTATGCTCCCGAGTCAGAGGTGCCATTTGTTGTTGCCCTGTTGCAAGAACAATACCCGAATAAAAAGTTTAAGGTCCACCCGGCATTAAAAACTCAGCCCGCTGCGCCTAAGCGAAAGCCTGGTGTCGATGATGGGAATATTCTTCCACCTCATCTGAAGAGGACTACCCGAAAGCCAGCAAAATATTCCTCCCCTTTCAAGCCAGGGAAGAAGGCCAGGTCTGCACCCAATGAAGAGATCACTATGGCTCTCAGAGACACGATTTGTGCTGACGACTCACCGTTTCTAAGGTTAGCTAAATTTCTTGCCGACCAGTTCTCCTACATTTGACATATTTTCTAAATAATGAATTTCATTTCTAATTGGGAAGCACTGAGTTGATGCGTTTTGTAGTGCACTCGTGGACTGGTAAACAAATCAAAGAATCCTTCATGGATGGCAATGATTCTGATGGGTATTTACTCGATGCATTTGTTGATTGCCTGATGGATGACGACAAGGTTCACCGTCCAGAATGCTATGGGTACAGGATTTTCCTGGGACCTGCTGTTTGCGTAAGTACATTGCTGCAACATCATGCCTATCACGATTGCTCGAGCTAGCAACCATATTCATCATCCCATGGTTTCATTCTTTTTGTGTAGTGTACCCTAAACAGTGAAGAGCTTGAAAAAGGAAATCTAAAAGTATTCGTTCCTGAGAATTTGGTTAGCGTTATCAACGAAAAGCTTCCAGATACTGATTGGTCACGTGCTAAAATGGTGAGTTCACATTTGTCCAACTACTATTATCTGTTTTTGCTTTCCGGAATTGATTTTCTCTCCCTGTCATCATTTAGGCATGATTTTGTTTTTTTATTCATGTAGATCCTACTTACCATGTGTCATCGTAATCACTTCAGCGTGTACTGTATCAACATTGAACACAATAGAATTGATGTCCTGGACTCCTTGGATTATGAATCCGGACAGACAGACTGGGATGCTCACCACGACCCCGAGTTTGTGCAGTTGATGATGGGTCGTCTATGTGATGCACTCCAAACAATTTCAAAGCGTGCTTTCCGGATTATTCGCAACCTCAGGCACACTCCCTTCCCTAAAGCACCAGTTCAGAAGAAAGAGAATGACTGTGCATTCTTCGTGATGAAGTTCCTGGAGTTTTTCGATGGCGAGGAACTCTCCTTGCGCACTAGCATTAACCCGGTTCTCGCTGAACCTGTTTTCCGCATACAAACTTTCTCACATTGTGTCACACCCTTCAAACATACTAACGTTTTATGCCTGGGTTGAATTGTGCATTGCAGGAAAAATCAAGCCAACACAGGTGTGAGATGCTCCACTACATGATGTTCCACCATGTGAACGAGCTATCAAAGGATTTGCCACCTGAGATTCAGCGCTTCCGCGTCGCGAACGTGCCATACTAGTTTGGACGTCCTTTCAGGAGCTTTGTGTATACATATGTATATCCATGTAGATAGTCTCCAGCTTATGCCGTTCCAAACTTTTGTACTTCTTTCTTAATTCTTGACATGCCAGAACCCACTCAGTACCTGATTGCAACTAGCCCTGTGCTTCGCAGGTCTTTTGTTTATTTTTCATTCCCGTGTGAATATAATTCCGTCACCCATGTTTACCACTTTGCACCAAAACTGATACTTACGCACATTCATTTTTTAGTGACACATCTATCACTTGTGGCAATCAATCGCTCATGACAAAAAATATTTGCACAAAAAGTCAGTGCTTCCGGTCATTCACCAATTGACTAATCACACACTCCATATAACATACTGTATAGTCCGTATCCTTTACTAACAAGGCCTCGGCAATTGCTATCAATATGTGCTTATTGCTATTGACGTTAGTTTTTCATTTTTTCCCAAGCATATTCTACATTTGATTCCCCCAAACACGATAAATCTTGCGTTTATGCTTGCAATCAAGAAAACGCAAGCGCTTTTGCTGTGTATAATTTAATCACATCCCATGCTTCCGTTCATTACAGCCAACATCAACTTGATTTTTTTAAACCAAACGTGTCTTATACTGAAATACAATAAACATAAATCTGGCTACATTAGCTGGACTCCAAACGTAACAAAAGGACGAAAACAATCTACAGATACAACATCGATGCGGCAAAGCTGATAACTTGAACAGGTGCTTATTCGGATTCAGACTCGTAAACTCCCTCATCATCATCTGATGTACCATCATCCTCTGCTTCTTCCTCGTCAACTACAAATAAGTCCTCGTGGAGAGATCGCTTGGCTTTTGTTTGTTCTTTCTCCTTATTGCCACCCCCTCCAATCGGCCTCCCCCTCCTCCTTACCACACTTAGTTTGGCAATCCGTTCGGAATTCTTTGGATTTTCGGGGCAACTTGCGCTGTTGTGCCCAGTCGCAAGTCCACAATATCTGCATTTTCTCACACACTTCTTAGGACCGCGTGCACCCAGCGTACGTACCTCCCCGGCCTCCACTGTTCGCCCCTTTGTCCTTGAGCGGGGAGGTGCAACTCGACTTATATCTTCCTCCATTGGTTGTGCACAAGGATTTCCCGGTCTCATTGACCTCTGGTTGCTGCTGCCATGCAGCCCCTTGTTGTACGCCCCCTCTGCTGGCCTACTGCTTCCATCAGCTACCCCATCTTCTGGAAGCCCCTCGATCTGACCACGGAGGCCATTCATAACATCCAAGGCCCTGTCATATGCCGCCCTTGACTTGGTTGCAGCCCTCACTACAGCCATTGCAACCGTCAACAATGTCGCCCTCCTGAAACTTTCAGTCTTTGGGTTGCCACTGGTTCGCGGCACATCGTGTGTATCAAAGGGCAGGTCTGACCGCGCGTTCCTTGTGTACCTCCGCAGAACGTACTTTGGAGGTATTTTTTGTACTTGTGCTCGCATGAATGCCCTCAACAGGTGCACACAAAATAGACCTGTGCGGCAACAAATCATTACATGTATGATGACTTTGACTCACTCAAAACTAGCTTCAAGAAATCAACCATATCAGTGCATATGAGATGCTAAACTACTTACCTGTATGCTCTAACGTCCTGCACTCACATCTGAAGTCTTCTTTTTCCTCGTCAACAATTACCCAAAAACGGTGCTGTCCCCACGATATCTTATTTGTGTTCAGGCTGTGTGAAACCAAATAGTGGTTCTTCCCGTTATCAGGATCGTCTTCGATCAGGTATGCCGTGGCCTTTTTTACGTCTCTGTTCAGGTCTTCGAATATCCTCCTTGTGTAAACCCTTCCAAGCTGTAGTACGAAAGGCCAACAGCTATCCGACGCCACCGCACCCTGTAAGCAAGAAATTCAAAAGTAGATAAGAATGAAGATAAGCATGTGTCATATATCAGGGAGTCTGTGCATCTTACCATTCCACCATATGTCGCATTTCCCTCTTTTGACCTCTTCCTCTGCTGGATCCTCAGCATCTCCTTCGCAAATTTATGCAACGATGTATGCTCATCCATGTAGTTTTTCTTGATCATGTTGTTTGCGCTCTCACTCCGTTGTGTCGAGGTCATTCTACCACAATATTCCTTCTTGAAGTATGCCTTTACCCATCTTTCTCGTATTTTGTACATACCATCCAATGCAGCGTTGCCATGCAGACCAAACTCATCCAGCAGCTCATCCCATGCACTCTCAAACTCGCGAGGTGTTAGCGGGTGGTTGAGGATGGAGTTGAACTTATCCTTGAAGTCATTCTCCTTGTGCAGTTCATACAGCTCATTCAGTTCTGTCTGAAACTTATTCACTACGTGCCATCTACACAGCCGGTGGATTGTTTTTGGGAACACCTTCCCTATTGCCACTGCCATAGCTGCGTCTCACCATACAGACCAAACAGCAATGTCACGACTTCTCACCAGTTAATATGCACCTTGGCCCATCCTCTTCCGCCATGCACCTCTTAAAACTTTTAAATAACCACTCGAATGTCTCTATCTTCTCATCCCGCAGGAGCGCACACCCAAATACAACATTCTGGTGGTGGTGATTTGATCCTACAAACATGGCAAACGGCATATCGTAAAAATTTGTTTTGTACGTACTGTCGAAAGTGACCGCGTCACCAAAGTCGACGTAGTCCGCCTGCATGCTTGCGTGGCTCCAGAACACGTGCTGCACTACCCCATTTTCATCCAGTTTAGGGTCCCAGTAGAACTTTGGGTTGTTGTCCTCGCACTCCCTGAAGAAATCGATCAACTTGTCTATGTCGTTCTCATTCTCTGCACGGACATTTGCCGCTCTCCTGTTTCCCATTGGCAAAACATTGCCAGCTTCGTTAGCACAGACAAAAAATGCTACCTCCTAGGGAAATAGCATTTGCTAACAGTAAATTTTGTTGCCCACATTTACGGATAATGATAGCAATGCCAGAAAAAAAAAGGTACATCTTACTAGGAATATAGCGTGTGACCACATTTCTAGCAAGATAGCGAAAGCTAACAGGAAATTATCATGCCCAGATTTAGGAATAATGTTAGCAGGGACAAAAACTGGTACATGCTAACATTCAAAATAGCGTGTGCTAACAGGAAATTATGTTGCATATTTCACCTGTTCTCTATATCTCTTGAAGTTATTGGAACACGCTCCTCCCCTCCGTGCATCAGGCATAACATGTTTCTCACGCAGTTACTCGTCGCCCTACTTGTTTGCATATCATCCAGAAACTCCATCACCACCGGATCACGCTGTTTGTGACAACTCATCTGTTGTGTAACCGATGGTGTCTTCGCAAGGATATGGTTGTGCTCAAGCTCTATTTTATCTATCCTAACACTCTGGACTACCTTTCCGTCGTCGTCATACACATCTTTCAGCTTCATGTATGCCCTGCAGTTAGTCTTTTTGGACATCCTTTTTCGTTTCTTAGTCTCACCTGGCTTCTTGCTCTTTGGTTTCCCTCCCAAATTGCAGCATATCTCCCTCACTGTCGTCTTTGTTCGATTCCACTTTATTCCGAAACCAGCCTCCTTTGCATACGCCAAGTAAAACTCATAAGCATCTTCCTCATTTGGAAACCTCATATTGATTTCTGGCACCATGGACTCATCCACTTCTGGCCCCTGTCAATGAAATAGCAACCTCAAATTAGCCGGTCATAATATTCGCAATGCATATTGAAAATCTATTTTTGTCTTTTCTTCTCACATGCTTGAACGTAAGACCCTCTTCAGGGGTCGCCATCTCTTCCACACATAGGGTTGCCGGCGGTGTCCTTGGACCATCTCGTGGCATGGCGTGTTGCGACGTCGAGGCCTCCGCCTGTTCTCCAAACTCCGGCACAAACCATGGAGCTGGAATAGTTGGGGCTGGCGTTGATACCCCGGAAAATCTACATGGAGATCCCTGTGCTGCAGTGCTACAAGGTTCATCCAAGTTCATGTGAGATGTTGCTGCCGCCGTACCTGTGCCCTGAACAGGGTCTTTCTCGCTACATTGCCGTGAACGGGTGCCATCCGAAGGCACTGCAGGATGGTCTTTATCGACACAAGATTGGCCAGATCGATGGACCTCCGTAGATGTTTCGGTGGCTGAGGTCGGCACAGCAGGCCTTGCGGTTTCCTCGCCGGGATCTCCAGATAGATGGTCCCTCGAAGAAGTCGCAGCCCCGGCGGACGGAGCACTCGGTCCAATCGCGTCGCCGGGATACACAGACCGATTGCGCCGCCTATCAGCCTTTACCATGGATCGGCATTGGTGTGGTCGCCCCATCTCCGATCCTTTCCGCGATTTCCAGAGTTGGTTTGCTCGGAGTAGTTTTGTTGAAGAGTTGTGCAGTGTCGGTTATGAAAACAGGGACAAATGCGCCGCACGGCACCCCGCAAATGCTCACACGGACGGCTTACGTTTTTCTCCGTGCTCGTTTTCTGGCGTATATCCATTTATTACAATCATTTTCCTCCTTGAGCTATGGCGCATAGCCATGGAAAATTATTTTCTGGCGTGCCGCTATTAACACAAAACTCTCTCAAACCCATAAACCATTACAACATATATAAATCTCACGTTTTACCATAATGAGCAACTTGACTATGTATTTGACCTTTTTGGTACTAGCAAGAAGGGCACGTGCTACAAGCACATGGTTTTTTATAAAAAAAATACTATATTAGTGATGTAAACAGCATGGACTCTTTAAATTAATCTAGAGCATTCCTTCAACATAAAATCTGATGGTGTATAACTGATGTAGTCAACATGAAATGTTTAGCTTAATCTGAATCGTTCCGATCATCATAAAATCCAAAATTTCGTCATCCTTTGTAGTATAGATGTCTCAGGCGCTACATATTTTCCGTTGGGACATTTTTCCCCTCTGAAACCTCCATCTCCTTGGTGATGGACATGAACTCTTCGAGTGTCCTGAGAAACCACATACCTGGCAAATATGTCCTCTACGATGCATGCCTCGATACCTCGCCTGATTGTACGCTGATGAAGTGTCAGCAATGGTACTTCTTATGTATTCCTCCGATGGAAATCTCGATAGTCGTTCATTTTTTTCTTCTTCAGTCAATTGAATCTGGACACCGTTCCTTAGAACATATTCTTCCACGCGGTCTAGAAACCATAAATGTGGGGGATGAATCGCTGTACCGTACAGATCTCCCTCCCCTGGCTGAATAATTTCACAAATGAAATTAAAACTCGGCGAGTAGAAAATAATATTGATCGAATAATACTCACATTCGATTTCTCGACCTCTTCTCCCGGCCCTTCCATACTCGCGCCTTCGCCAGCAGTCAATGTGGCAATGAGAAGTTTCTTGGTGTGCGAATGAGAGAGATGGGCGCCCTCACATTACAATAAATAGTGGGTCCATCTTTTACAAAAAAACACTAACTGACATGACATCCCTTGGGATCACCCAACCAACTTCATGCAATGCGAGTGCAACTTGGGCATGCAACGTTTCTTCTCCACTCAAATAAAGTTTCCTTGACCTGGTGCTGCCTTTCATATCTCCTGTTTCCGTAAAGCCCTCGCCTCCACTCATTTTAATTTATTAAATAGACACATCATCCACTCGCATTGCATGAAGACGCTCATCAAAGGATATAGTTCATTAATCAGTTCCCTCCGCACATGGACAAACACAAAGCCGTTGGTGTCTCGATTCCGCAACAAGATGGCAATGAGAAGGATCTTGGTCCGAGAGAGGGAGAGATGCGATCTAGGATTCTACTAGCCAAATCATTGAGTCTCATAAAATCGGCCAGCACGTCCATGCAGGCCACGAATCAAGCAATGGAGGCAATGAACAACCTCAAGGCAAAGATGGATAGCCTTGGTCCGGAAAGTGGATGTAGCAGCAACGACAATTAATCATATGGAATCCACACTCTTCTATAGCATATATGCATTGCTCTATGCATGTTCTTATCATTGATGTTTTATCCATTAACATTTTTTGGATTGTATTCCGGTTGCTAATGTTGCAACTTAATTTTTATTTTTATGTATGCCTGATATAGTGTTTGTTCGGATGATTCACAAGTTGCTCCGCAGCCATATTTTCCGGCTACAAAGTATTTTCCTCGGCAATAAAGAATATATGTTTCCGGTCCGCGTCTAAAGGCATATTTTTCCTTCCTTCTGGTTGCACCGAACCAGGGATGACATGCAACGTTCATAAACAATCAAGATGACAAGCAATCCCTCTCCTCCACCCATCAAACTTCATGCAAATTGACTATAATCACGCTCGGCAGATGGGTCATGCAAAATTTTCTTGTCCACTACATGTTCGATAGTTGCTTTCATAATTAACGATTGTTTGCTTTTTTTCCGGTTGCAAAATTTTTTTGTTAATATATTGACATATTCGACCGGCTTGATCTCCTTCCATGACTCCGATTGAATCCAGCATTCTTGACCTAATTTTTCCGGTTAAACCAACACATTTTCCGGTCGTCAGAATATTTTTTTCCATCTCCAGCTGATGTCACGTGGACTAACTCATGTTCAACCGTCTAATACATCACTTTTTCCGGTCAGGGAAGACTTTTTCCGGGCCTATTTCAAGTTCTCCAGTTAAACTTTACTCTTTTCCATCCTTGGTAAAATTTTCCCGGTCTCCGCACGATACCAGCAAGGCTAAATCAGAAATTTCTGGTTTAATAGCTTCATTTTCTGGGTGCGGGAGGCTTTTTCCGGTTGCGGGAGCATCAAGCGCCGGGGGTGCAGGCTGGCCGGCGCGCTATTTAGTTAAATAGCGCGCTGGGTGCTGTAGCCACCTGATCCCACCGTCCATTCCAATCAATGGCGTGCCCGCGTCACAGGTCGGTCAGCGCACCAATTAATGAGGCAGGAAAACAGGGAGCCGAGCGTCAATTAGTTGCTGCTGCCGCGGAAATTAGCTGTCTGCCATTAATTAACAGGTGCAGGCGTGCAGCGTTAGGAGTTCTTTTTTTTATGGGATGCAGCGTTAGGAGTTACGAGAATACAATTCTAAAAAAAAAGGAGTTACGAGAATACGTACATGAAGTCTGGTTTTGTCTACACGTGCATGTAAAGTACAAGATTGGCTCCGTTTACATTATTTATTACAATTATTTTTTTGTAAATCATTTACTAGCTAGTATTTACTAGAATGAGTCTCTTGTAAATGAATTACTAGAGTCCATTCGTGCTACCCTAGTAAATCCTGACAATGCTAGCTATCTATGTTTACGGTTATTTCGATAAATGATTTACTACTACCTGTTCCTTACATACGAATTACTGAATCCATGTACAAGTTACTGAAATCTACGAGTTAGTACCCCTATAAATCCCGAAAATTGTTTTCGTTACGAGAATTTTGTTAATGATTTACTAGGCATGGGGCATGCCATTTCATTTTTATGGTAATGTCTTTAAATGATTTACTAAACTGTATGCGATCTGACAACTGTGCCAAGAATTTTTTAAATGAAATCCAGATTTCCATGTCTCTTTGCATGCGATTTCCATGTTCTGTATATAATTTTTAATTAAAAGGCGCAGAAACAAGAGAACTCTGTTCATACGAGTATCTACACTAAAGTAGCTGGTTCGAAAGAACAGCTTGATGCTGAATTGTAGTAACTCCACAAGCTGAATTGCAGTAACTCCATTGTGACGATGGCTATATATTTCTCGTAAAGAATTTTAAACCAATTATCACGGTAAACAATTTATCACCATTTACAGTTCATTTTCTATAATGACCTTGGCTACCGACAGAAAGATGCAAGCCACTCGGCTCACGCGTGGCCTAGATTATAGTAAAATCTATTTCAAAATTTTCCTTAACAGATTCTCATAAGAGCCATTGCCTCAAAGCATTCCAACAGCTAGTTAAAGTTCCTTTGGACCAGATGATCCGATCGTCCATCCGATCGCCCGATTGGATCATCTGGTCTGTACATAGCTGTTGGAACCCCTTCACCATTTCCACATCATTCATTTGATCGCCTATGCATGGACATGATCGAATCATCTGATCTCTCTAGAGTTTTGAACTCAATCCCAGCGACTACTTGCTTCATCACTTCGTTCATCCGATCCAAGCTGGCACACGCCCATCGGATCATCTGGTTGCCTTGTTTGTCCTGAGACTTGATCATCGGTCGTTCATCTAGTCGCCCACTGGATCATCCAGTCTAGCACATCTTGATGTCAAGACAACATGCACGTCTCTAGAATGCTTCTAAATTAATGTTTTCAAATTGATTCATTGCATACTCCGATCGAGGCCATCACTCAATGGATCAGATGATCCGGTTGCCTAGGGTTTGCTCTCTTGAGACACCCAATCATTCGATCAATTGTAAACAAACCCACCAGATCATCTGGTCGCCACTAGCACAACTGTTCAGTGGCGACCCTTATCCGGTCCATGTAAACTAGAACTAATCAGATCATTCAGTCACTTGTATCTAGTAGGAACTCATCCAATTCAAACTCCTTTGAGTCCTTAGCCAATTCATGACAAGATACCGCCATTTGGAGGGCTCAATTAATAATTTATATTGTGGCATGTACAAAATGGATACTTCATTCTTGATTTTACGAGAATCGTTATGATGAAAGTGTTGTATTTGCTTTGCTCACACAAAAGTTTCATTTTCTCAATGTATCCAATCCTAATTTTTCTCCGATAGGCCTTGGTTCTATTTCATCTCTCCAATAAGTTCGATGATTTTCTTCTTTTTTCCTTTGTTTCTTAAAAAAATTGCGATACCGTCACCCCGCGCTTCTGCTTCTCCTATCCATGTCTAGATGGCCAGATGGGCCGCTCGGCACTTGCCTGACTAGGCCTAGAACTATTAGACCCGACACTAGGCCAAAACGATTTGACGTGGCGGCCAAATCATATCTATGCTGGCGGGTTAGCCACCCGTCAACAATTGTCTGCCAGCACAAATGGCTATCTGTGGTGGTCGGTGTCTTAGGTGGCCCGCCAACACAAAGAGCCATCTTTGCTGGCGGGGCACATAACGGCCCACCAGCATTCTCTAATTTTGTGCTGGATACTATGTCAGGACTTGCATGATAAGTAGGGGCTGAATGGGAGCAGTAGATGGTTGGCTAAGTTTGCAACACCAGAACACTGCCTGTTTGAAGGCACCAATTCAGTATATAAGTTTGCTTCAGCCAGTTTAAGTATGCACCATAGCCCCACCAGTACATGGGGCATGATGTTGGTTCTCCCTACAACACAATAACAACCTAATCAAGACATAATTGAGTAGCTAACACAAAAGACCTATGCAAAGACAACGAATTGAAATTATACCCTATTGTTCTTGAAGCACTTGTATATGATATCTCCTGATCTAGTACAAAGGCAAATGATGGGTGAGAAACAGGCCGGGCAAACCGACAGGGGAAGCCTTGCCTCACTGGGCACTAACACGCCACTAGACGACATGGCACTTACCTTCTTGGGCTTGACGGTGGAGGAGCTGGAAGCCGACGAGAACATGCGGCGGCAGTGCAGACAACACGTGCGGCGGTGCAGACAACACGTGCGGCGGCGCCGACGCAACCTGTCGCGACGCTGTCGTCAGAGCTAGCAACACCGGCCGTCGCGACGCTGTCGTCGAAGCTAGCAACAACGGCGGCGCGCTAACGCCAGTCATGCTAGGATGGGCCGTGGCGGTGGCTGAGGGCGGGCGGTGGCTGAGGGCGAGCGGCGACGGATCTACGCAAGCATAGCAGAGCTAGCGGCATGGAGCGAGCAAGAAAAAGCAACTAGAGTGCGTTGGCCACTTAAATTAGTGAGATCTCTTTGCTGGTGGGCCATCTAATTGCCCGCCAGCACAGATGGCTAGAGTGCTGACGGGACACATAACAGCCCGCCAGCGAAGATGTGCCCATCTGCCCGCCAGCACTCACCCATCTGTGCTGGCGGGCTTCAACCCATGTAGACCTGGGTGGCTTAGCACTGGCGGACGACATCACCGCCCATGAGCTGGTAAATGTGTGCAGCCAGCACAAATCGTTTCTGTTCTAGTGAGATAGCTTTTTTTATTAGACCGGACCGCTCAGGTCCGGCACTATAACCTTTTCTAGTGCCGGGCAGGCCTGATGTCTCGGCTGGTAATAATAATCCATCCCTAGCTGACTGGCTGTATATAATTATAAACAGAAACTGTGTGGACGTGTGGTATGTATCATGCATGGAGAAAGCACTAAGCCTAGCTGTCTGATAGTACGCAAAGAAGATATAAAATGAAATACGCACAAAGACAAACTACTGCAAGACCATGTACATGCACATTCATCATATCGATTATCGCCTCATGTAATCTCCTATCAAGTTTCTTTGAAATTCTCCTTACTCTCTGATCATGCCAATGCCATGCATGCATAATGCGACAATGTGTCGACGACATTAACAAAATCATCTTCCTGCAACACCCCCACACGACATGCACCAGTAGATTGTATTATTATTCACTCACTCGGATGATGGCTATTCGCTGGCTACCTATACGCAGCTCGCCATTACATGTGTCAGTTATTAGTCCGCCGGCTGGTGCTCTTGGTGATCTCGCCGAGCGTCTTGTCCGTGTGGCGGATGAGGTTGTACGCCCACGCTCCCGCCGCCGCCCCGGCGAACGGCCCGAAGATGTACACCCACAGCGCCCTGTACTTGTTCTCCACCAGCGCCGGCCCGATGCTCCTCGCCGGGTTCATCGACGCTCCAGAGACCGGCCTGCCCATCACAAACAACCGGCACGAGATTGTACCAATTTCATTGATAATTTGATATAGAACATGTTTGGAATTAGATACACTAGATGTTTGGAAAACCTAGTAATTGACCAACAAAAGGTTACCCGGCGAACAGTGCGTTGAGCATGATGGTTCCGCCCACTGCAAGCCCGGCCATCTGCCCGACCTGCACGCACACATCACCAGCAGTGCACTGTTAGCTATACGCTCCATAACAAAGTCTAAAAAATTGTACAAAATATCACATATTTTGTTGTGGCTTGCTTTGTACTCACCGCTCGGTCGTCGGTAGCGACGGCCATGATGACGAACATGAGGTAGAAGGTGATGAAGAACTCGAGGACGAGCGACTGGCCGGTGGGTCCAGTCGGCGCATTCACGGCCGCGACCCCGTGCTGCCGGCCGAACATGAGCCGGAGCACCAGGCTGGCGGCCGTGGCCGCCACCGTCTGCACCACCATGTACGCGGGGACCTTCCTCCAGGGAAACCGGCCGGAGATGGCGAAGCCGACGGTGACGGCGGGGTTGATGTGCGCGCCGGAGACGTGGCCGACGGCGTAGATCATGGCCATGACCGTCATCCCCCACACGACGGCCACGCCGGGGAACGTGGCCATGCCGTTCTTGTCGTTCACCGTGATGACGCCGCACCCGGCGAAGATGAGGAAGAACGTCGCCAAGAACTCCGCGATCAGCTGCTGGATGAAAGGGACCGACGCCGGCAAGCCGCAGACCGCGTCGTCGCCAGCGCCATCGTCGGCGTACTCTTCCGGATGCAGCTCGCCGGCGGCGTTGGCGAACGCCTCCGACTTGTCCTTCCTCCCTTCCTCCACGGACGCCTCGAACACGGACGCGTTGGTGTAGGAGTCGTCTTCTCGCCTGCTTGCCATTGTTGTTTTGCTGGGTCTGTTCCTTCTGCTACACCTACACCACTACTCGAAGGCCCAAAGTACAGAGAATCAAAGTGATCTACAAACTGCACTTATATACGGGAATATGCAGGTTGTTGATCGATATGACGTATTGACGTGCCAAGCCTACTATGTTCGGTGTGCCTGAGAGGACTGGCGCCATCAGCCTGAGCTAGTTTTGCTCACCAAGCCCTGTCGCTTCCTTCCGCCCTTCGGAATTCTCCGAGACTGTGATTTCGATGTCCTGCTACTTAACTAATCGATGGTAGTCCGGTGTCAAATTAAACAAAAACTTGATGCAAGATTCAGGCCAGAGAGGACTAGATGCGCAGTTGGCACAGTTTGGCACAAGGTGCTGAACTGGACAAAATGAACCGTGAACACCCACGAGCCAATGTACAGGACGCACCAACAAGGGGCAATGTCAAGGAAGGTTAAAAAAAACGTTCTCCCGTCCCATTTTGCATTCGCCGTTGGCGATCTAAGGGCGGTAGGAAAACATGTGTGAAAGTGTTGTTCGACTTCAGGATTTTCAATCATCATGCTTGATCAGTGTTGGTCGACTTCAGGATTTTCAAATGCAAATCGGTGTTGTTGGGCTGTATATGGGTCGTGGCGTCGTGCAGTGTGTGTGCACAGGTTAGTGGAGCAGGCCCATGTATGTGTATACATAAGTGTAACTTTGAGCTGAGAACAACAGCACGGTGACGCTGCTGGCCGGCCGATAAGTTGTTCCATTAATTAAGGGAAACTTTTGGCCGGAGGCAACTAGGCAAGCCCTACGTACTTCGGTGCGTTCTGTGCAAGAGCAGAAATTGTTGTTGCAGTTGTGCTTGTTATTATGAGAGAAGGGAAGAAAGCTACAGGGCCGTTGGTGCACAAGATTACGTGGTACACAAAGAGTTCATAGGGAGGGGCGAAGCCAGGATGGAAGAAACGGGGGCTGATGACCCTTGGTAAGACACCCAGTGCAAGAGATAAAGTAAGCTGGAAACCTCCACGGGAGGGATGGATCAAATGTAACACTAGAAGAGAATGAGACATCCGCACCGGTTGGGAAACCCCCTTCAGCAGCGGTTTCCCAACCGGTGCTAATTTTTCGATGCTAAAGGGGTACACCTTTAGCACCGGGTCATTTACCCGGTGCTGAAGGGGCCCTTTAGCACCGGGTCTCGAAACCAACCGGTGCTAAATGGGGCCGCGCACATGGCCCCTGCGCGAGCCCCTTTAGCACCGGTTTGTGGATAGAACCGGTGTTAAAGGGGACCATATAATTTCCCTTTTCCAGCCTTCATATTTATTTGTTTGTATACGTATTTTGCCAACGTTTTTCGCCTACGTATTTGTTCTAATACGGATGTCGTACTACACTGCACTAGTATTTGTATAAGGCTCGTATAAACATAAAAAAGACATATATTACATATCTTAGTGTCAAAAGAGTTACATCATCTCATAGTGCTAAAAGAGTTAAGTTTTCTAACTTAGTATCCATAAATTACAATCCTGCACTTGGACGAGCCGATGATGAACTAGGACGAGCAGAGGATCTAGGACCAGCGATGGAGGAACGAAGACTTGAGGTGTCCGTATTGTCCCATGCATCATCATAATGAAATTCTCCATTCACATTGATGATCTCGTCCCAAATAAATCCAACGAGTTGTTCTGCAACTGCGTCGATCTTATGCTGCTCTAGGCTTTTACTAGAGATGGACATCATCTACGAATTGCAAACAATTAAAATTAAAGTATAATAATGGTGAAGTTGAATTAGAAACTTGTAAATAGATATTGCGTACCATAATATCATGGTTAGTATATATTTTTTAATCCAGCTATGCATGTACTCGCAAACGTAGTATCCGCATAAATTATTGCCCGGCCCCTGTTGATGACACTGTTGGCGAAAACAAAGTTAAAGATAATTTTTAAGTTGATTAGCAAAGACGTATATGTACAAATTGCATGCGTATCGGGAATTCAGTATTCCATACGAGCTTTTCATATCCAATACCGGGGTGCTTTTCACGAATCTCATTCCACATCCTACAATTACATAATCATGTTGTTAGTCTCAAATTTGAGTTCAAATAAAATAAGTCAATAATGTAATTAAGTATATAGAAAAATTTGAATTGTTGAAATTTACTTATATATACGACCTTGTAAACATGTCAATGATTTTCTGATACTCTTCTTGTGGTTTTCTCAACGAATCGAAGACGTTCACCACACCTCTATCAGGATTCAGTACTATGAGCACCCAGTGGTACCTACATACATATGTATAAGTGTTTTAGCATAATGAGATAATTTAAAGAAATTAAGAAAATAAAATGAGATAATATAAGTGTTAGCACTCACCCGTAGTGGTATGGCAATAGTATGGAGTCCATAAAATTTTGCTTATCCACATACTTGAATAGGTTCTGATATGTCCCCTCTGGATCTTTATAAATCATGTCTTGGTTTACCTTTGACGGGTCCATGAAACCAACGTCAAAAATACGCTCCCTCCGACATTTTGAATCTCCATTCTACATAATAAGCAATAAAGTAGCGCCGTCACTCATAGAGTTTTTTAAATGACAATAAAGAAATTGTTAGAAGACATCACTTACAAAACCCAAGTTTGAATCAAAGACATGTCCAGGGCGTCTCGTTGGTAGATTTCGTAGATATCTTTGAAGTCCAACCAAATCGTTTCTTCTCCATTGAAAAAATCCTCATCCTTCACGCGACACCCGAACATGTCTCGTCCTTTCGACGCTTGAACCATGTACCATCCATGGAATAAATACATCTTTGTTTGTAGCTTTTTCACATCATCTGGCGGGACGAAAGACTTGCCAATCTCAAAATGCCACTTAGTCACTTTAGCTTTGGGTGGGGATTCTTGGCCAGTGAGGACCGCTCTACTGAGACCTGTCTCTTCCATTTGACGTTGGATCATCAGTTCGTGCGCATCTGGCAACTGAGTCAATCCTTGCTGAGGTTGTTCGCCGAGTTGAGGAATAGTAGAACGTTTCGACTTATGCGTTACCGGCTTCACTTTAGACTTAGGCGATGCCGGCTTCACTTTAGACTTAGGCGATGCCGGCTTCACTTTTGACTTAGGCGATGCCGGCTTCACTTTAGACTTAGGCGATGCTAACCGCTCAGCCTGCTCAGCTCTCTTCCTTTTCTGAAAAGATTTTATTAATGAGCGGTTGTAGTCAGATATTTTGGCTTTTTTCTGTTCTGCCCTGGTCAAATTTTGTAAGAACCTCGCCGCCTTGACCGGGTCAACCACGAACTCTTTCTCAAGCTCTTTCTTCTTGTGAAAATGCGCGTGTACTTCTGCGGCGACTACCTCGTCAAGTTCCTCTTCCGTCAGCTCATAAGCTAATTTCTTCTTTGCCGGCACTTTCTTTTGCTTAGTTGGCCGCTTTGTTGGTGGTGGAGGACTTGTTGGCGCAGTTTTCTTTCTGGGCGGATTCCTTTTTGGCCTCGCCGGTGGAGACCAATCTTCTTCTGCCAGAGGATTATCAGCCGGAGGATCATCTGACGGAGGATCATTTGCTGGAGGATCTTCGTCATGCGGAGACGGTGGACCTGGCGGACCTGTCGAGGTTGTTGCTTCCACACCAGGTATGATGATGTCACGCTTGCTCCATAGAATGATGCCGTGACAACACTGTCCAAGAAGTGTTTCTCCATCACCTCCGGGGATGTCAAGCTGCAAGCCGTTGTAATCTGAGACAACTTGTTCAATCTCGACTGGTGCGTAGCCATATGGAATCTCCTTGGAGTGTACTGTTTGTCCTTCTTCCAATGGTCTAGCCGTACCGTATGCAACCTAATACATTCGGAAAAGTTAATAACACAATAATATGTTCAACATATGTAAACTAACTTTAAGTCACTGTTATTATACGTACCACCACTGATATGTTCTTCAATGTTGAATGAAGCTCGCAAGCGATGCGCTGAGATATTTCATCCACAGGGTAACGGGCCGGTTCTGATTGAGCTGGCGGAAGCTCTGTGGAAGCGTGACTGCTACGTTGTTGTGGAGGGCTAACCAAAGCAGCAGGATCTTCTGTTCCTCTAGATTGTGTCATCTGAATAAGTGCTAGCTTCATTCGTTGTTCCATCTCTCCCCCCATATCCTGTATCCGTGCGCCCTGGGCGGCTACGATTTTCTCTAGCTCCCTCATCCTGTTCTCTGTTTCGGTCTTCTTCCGCTTACGGCTCCTGTAGGAGGAGCTGTCCTCCTTGAAAGCATACTTCCAAGAAACAGAAGTTCCTACTCCGCGCGTTCTTCCAGGATGCTCCTTGTTTCCTAAGGCATAGGTTAGCTCATCTCTTTTTCTGTCAGGGATGAATTCTCCGGCCTCAGCTTTCCTTATGATTTCAAGGAGGCGGTGAGCTAGGTCTCGCAAGTTCTCGCCAAAAATTAAAGATCCGTCTATTGGACTGAGAGTGCCTCCATGACCATAATACCAATGCTTGGATCGTAAGGGCCAGTCATGTGTCGCTGGACGAATGCCTTTAGCATAGAGATCTTCTTCCATCTTGTCCCATTTGTCGACGCTACCTTTATAACCGTCTGAACCCATTCGATGGGTGTACTTCTTTTTTTTCGCATTGCCGATGTTCCTTGCGGATATCTCATATCCTTCTGTGGACTGTTTGTACTCCACGAACGCGTCCCAATGATGAGGTCTTATGGTAGAGTGATTGTCAAAATCCGGAATTTCTTCTGTTTTGAGATATTTCTTCCATAATTTTGTCTTATAATTTTGAAATTGAGTTGCCATCTTTTTCAGCGTCCAATCCTTCAATTTCTCTTCACAATCTGAAGGAAATCCGAACATTTCTTTCACATCAGTCCATATCATTTCTTTCTCTGTATTAGCCAGAACATACGGTTCATTGGGGTCCGTAGATCTCCATTTTCTGATGCTAATGGGAACGCGTTCACGAACAATAACACCACATTGAGAGACATATTTTCTGGCAATTTCTTTGGGCTCAGTTGGCTCCCCATCATCCTCCACTTTGGTGATGTGCAATTTGACCTCCTTCAGCCTCTTAGTGGTACTTCTTTTTCCAGGGTGTTTCGTAGCGCCAGTTGTCGCCGTAGATGGCTAGAATAATTAGACGGTATAAATTAGTCACAACATTAGGTTAAGATAATGTATATAATGTTTATGAGAAATATTAGGCACCTGACTAGACGTGGGCTCATCGCTATTACGTTGACCCACATTAGGCTGCATCTGGTCCAAATTATCGCCACCAGAAATACCTTGCATTATTTCTTCCATGCTCGGTGGCCGATCAGTGTTTCCACCCAAATGAAACTGAGCTGCTAAGAATTCATCATTATCCTCCTTATGGATCGTCATCTTCAAAAATAAATATTCTACGTTAAATAAATAATTATTGTACTTTAAAGAAATATTCTAGTCAAATAAATACTTATAAGTATTGTACGCTATAGAAATATATTTACGTAAAATAAATAAGTATTGTACGCAAAAGAAATATTCTTTGTCAAATAAATAATTATTGTATGTTAAATAAATATTCTACGACAAATAAATAATTATTCTATGTTAAATAAATATTCTACGTCAAATAAAAAATTATTGTATGTTAAATAATATTCTACATCAAATAAATAAGTATTGTACGCAAAAGAAATATTCTATGTCAAATAAATAATTATTGTATGTTAAATAAATATTCTAAGTCAAATAAATAATTATTGTATGTTAAATAAGTATTCTACGTCAAATAAATATTTAGTGTACGTTAAATAAATATTCTACGCCAAATAAATAATCACTGTACGTTAAAGAAAATAATTCTAAGTCAAATAAATAAATTCTAGTAAAATTTACCGTTAACCCTAATCATTAACACTAACTATAAAATTAATACACATGCAGCTGTCGGGTTCTCCATGCACGTCGGAAAGGGCTTACGTGTGGCCGGCTTCAAACGAGCTCGTGTTCGCGCGGCGGTCGGCGGCGGTTCTCGGCAGTCGCAGGGTCGCACTCGGCCGGCTTCAGACGAACAGCCGCTCGCAGACACGGATCGCTTGAGACGATCGAGCTCACGGATCGCTTGAGACGATCGAGCTCACGGATCGCTTGAGACGAGCTCGCGTTCGTCTGCCGGTACGCGTGTGGAGGGCGACGGGCGAGGAGGGCGACGGGCGTCAAGCTAGGCGGCAACGGCGCGCTGGCGGCGCGACGGCGGGGACGGCCGAGCGGCGCGATGGCGGGGCGGGGCGGCCAGCGACAGCGCGGGGCGGAGCGGCCAGCGACGGCGGGGCAGCGGGAGGCCGCGGGACGGCGGTGGCCGCTGCTGATGGAGGGCAGCGGCGCGTCCGGGGCGGCCGAACGGCGCGCGGGTGGCGGCCGGGCGCGGTGGGGGCAGCGGCGCGTCCGGCGGCGGCGGCGAGCGGGGGCGTCGTCGGGGTCGAGGCCGGGCGTCGGTGGAGGGGCAGCGCCGGGGGTGGCGACGGTGCCGGCAACAGTGGAGGGGCGGCGCCGGGGGTGGAGACGGCGGCGGCGCTTGGGGAGATGCGGCGGCGATGGGGGCGACGACGGCGGCGCTTGGGGAGACGCGGCGACGATGGGGGACGACGGCGGCGCGGCGGCGCGGTGGCGCTTGGGGACGACGACGGCGCTTAGGGACGACGGCGGCGGCGCGGTGGCGCTTGGGGACGACGGCGGCGGGGAGACGAAGTGGGGAGTGGAGAAGACGAAGACGGCGAGATGCGAAAATTTTCTAAGTGTTGACTATATATAGGGCGGACCTTTAGCACCGGGCACAGCCAAGGCCCGGTGCTAAAGGTCCTTTAGCACCGGGCGTAGCCAAGACCCGGTGCTAAAGGTTTAGGGTTAGCATCGGGCACAGCCAAGGCCCGGTGCTAAAGGTCAGCCGCCGGGGCGCCAAACGAAATTGGGGACCTTTAGCACCGGGTCTTGGATCCGCCCGGTGCTAAAGGTGCCCCAGTTCCGTTTGGCGCCATTTTATATTTAGCACCGGGTTTTGTAAATACCCGGTGCTAAATAATATTACATCTAAATGCTTAGTCTTATTATTTAATTTATACTTGGTCTTATTTATTTAGGTTATAGTTAGTCTTATTTATTTAGATTATAACTAAAACATTATTAGCCACGTCATAGTGCAATTAATATATAAAAAATTAATATATTTGTTATATATGAAATAAAAGAGAAAAAAATAGTTAAAATAATATTACATCTAAATGTTTAGTCTTATTTATTTAATTTATACTTAGTCTTATATATTTAGGTTATACTTGGTCTTATTTATTTAGGTTATAGTTAGTCTTATTTATTTAGATTATAACTAAAACATTATTAGCCACGTCATAGTGCAATTAATATATAAAAAATTAATATATTTGTTATATATTTAATGAAAGAGAAAAAAATAGTTAAAATGTTACAGTTTTCATCATAGTGCAATTAACTTATACAGCATCATTGTTTACTTGAACGCTAACAAACTTTCTCCTCACAAATGTCCCTTGATTGTGATCGCGACGTAGATATGGTGTCTCCTCTGCTGCTAACAGGACGGTTGGGTCAGCAGCCACCGAGAATGGAGGTCGACCGTCGAGCATATCATAATCTTCATCTGTCTTATCCTCAACTCCTACAATTTTTCTTTTTCCAGGAAGAACTATATGAAGCTTTGGCTCGTCTTTTGATGGGTCCGATTGCTTGCTCGTCCCTTTCTTTCGCTTGCTAGCCATGTCTTTTATATAAAAAACTTGTGTCACATCTTTGGCTAGGACGAACGGTTCGTCTAGAAACCCAATCTTGTTTAGGTCCACTATAGTCATCCCATACTCATCAGTTGTAACTCCTCCTGCAGTCAGTTTCACCCATTGACACTTAAACAGTGGGATCTTTAAAGGTCCATATTCAAGTTCCCATATATATTCTATGACACCATAGTATGAGTTCTTATTGCCATTGCTGTCGGTCGCATCGATCCGGACACCACTATTTTGGTTGGTGCTCTTCTTGTCTTGGGCTCTTGTATAAAATGTATACCCATTTATGTCGTAGCCTTGAAATTTTAAGATCGTGGTCGATGGACCCCTAGCTAGAAAGGCTAGTTGCGCATCAATACCCACAACAGCCATCAGATGTTCTCGCAACCAATCTACGAAACTACTATTGTGTTGACGTTGAATAAATGTCGCAATCTTTCCTGGATTTTCTTCATACAGAATCTTCATGTGCTTCTCGATGTATGGAGCAACTAAGGCTGACTGCTGTAGATTTGTGAGATGTGCTTTACGAAATGTCAGCATGTCTCTGATTACCATCGTCTTTCTTCCTAGTGTGCCCTTTCCACCAAGTCTCTCCTCATGATGTGATTCAGGCAACCCAATCGGCTTGAGGTCTTCGATAAAGTCAACACAGAATTCAATCACCTCCTCTGTTTCATATCCCTTAGCAATGCATCCTTCTGGACGAGCACGACTACGTACATACTTCTTCAGAACAGCAAAGTATCTCTCAAAAGGGAACATGTTATGAAGAAATACCGGGCCCAGTATACGAATCTCTTTGACGACGTGAACCAATAGATGTGTCATAATATAGAAGAATGATGGTGGAAATATCATCTCAAAGCTGACAAGACATTGGACCACGTCGTTCTGTAGCCTATCCAAATCTTCACGATTGATCACCTTCTGAGAAATTGCATTAAGGAATGCACATAGTTTCACAATCGCTTTCTGCACATTAACTGGTAGCACACCCCTCAGTATGACGGGAAGCAGTTGGGTCATCAACACATGACAGTCGTGAGACTTGAGGTTTAAGAACTTTTTATCTTTCATGTTAATTATTCCTTTAATATTGGAGGAATAGCCTGACGGGACCTTGGTACTGTTCAAGCATTCAAACATACTTGCCTTCTCCTCTTTGCTGAGAGTGAAGCTAGCGGGACGCAGGTACTTGCGTCCTTTGTCTCTGTTTTCTGGATGTAGATCATTCCGTAGATTCAAACGTTTAAGTTCCTGCCGTGCTTCCAGTGTATCTCTTGGCTTCCCATAAGTACCAAGGAAGCTAATCAAGTTCACACAAAGATTCTTCGTCAGATGCATCACATCAATTGCGTTGCGGACCTCTAACAATTTCCAATAAGGAAGCTCCCAAAAGAGAGACTTTTTCTTCCACATCGCGGCACGCCCATCCTCACCTGCCTTGACAGGTTGGCTTCCATCTCCCTTTCCAAATATTACTTCTACATTTTTCACCATATCAAATACATCTTGTCCATTGCGGTGTATCGGCTTTGTACGGTGCTCCGCATCCCCGCCAAAGTGTGGACATTTCTTTTGTAGTTCGTGCTTCGAAGGAAGAAATCGACGATGACCCATGTAAACAACCTTTCTACAATGCTTCAAATAGATGCTTTCAGTATCATCTAAGCAATGGGTGCATGCTTTATATCCTTTGTTTGTTTGTCCGGACAGGTTACTTAGTGCAGGCCAATCATTGATGTTGATGAAAAGTAGTGCCCTAAGGTTAAAACTTTCCTGTTTGTACTCATCCCACATAGTAACACATTCTTCCTTCCACAGTTGTTTAAGTTCGTCAAGCAATGGTCTTAGATAAACATCGATGTCGTTGCCAGGTTGCTTTGGACCTTGGATAAGCACCGGCATCGTAATGAACTTCCGCTTCATGCATAGCCAAGGAGGTAAGTTATAGATACATACAGTCACAGGCCAAGTGCTATGACTACTGCTCATTTCACCAAATGGATTCATGCCATCAGTACTTAAACCAAGCCTTAAATTTCTTGCATCAGCATCGAACGTTGGGCATGCTCGGTCAATGTTTCTCCACTGGGATCCATCGGCGGGGTGCCTCAACATACCATCGTTCTTACGTTCTTCCTTGTGCCATCGCATCAACTTGGCATGCTCTTTGTTCCTGAACAAGCGCTTCAGACATGGTATTAAAGGAAAATACCACACCAGCTTCGCAGGAATCTTGTTCTTAATAGTCTCCCCATCAACCTCACCAGGGTCATCCCGCCTGATCTTGTAGCGCGTGCATTTGCAAACCGGACAACAATCCAAATTTTCGTATTCAGCACCACGATATAGGATACAGTCATTAGGACACGCATGTATCTTCTGCACCTCTAAACCAAGAGGGCAAACAACACGTTTTGTTTCCCACGTTGTTGATGGCAATTCGTCACCCTCGGGAAGAATCTTCTTCACGAGTTTCAATAATTCCTCAAAACCCTTGTCAGTAACACCATTACATGCCTTCCACTGCAAAAAATCAAGCGTGATACCCAACCCTTTCAGCCCCTCTTTGCAATTTGGGTACAAATCAGTTCTGTGGTCCTGTAACATACGATCTATCTTTTTCCTTTCCTTGTCATTGTCGCAGCCTTGCTCGGCATCACGTAACATTTGACCAAGTGCATCATTAGGGTCATTTTGTGGAGCAACATCTTCCTGGTCAGCACCATCCTGATCTGCATAATCTATTGCAACATCTGCAAAGGCACCATATTGAATGTCGTTATGATCCTCCTCTTCTTCATTGTCATCCATTATGACTCCTCTTTCACCGTGTTTCGACCAAACCGCATAGTTTTGCATGAAACCATGGGTCATCAGATGGAAGTGAAGAACCCCTCTTGATTTGTACGATTTCTAATTTTTACATTGCCCACACGGACAAAACATGTCACCTGACGGCGACTTGTTGTCCTCCGCCACATCGAGAAAAGCATGCATGCCATCAACCCACTCCTGACTGCGTCGGTCCGCCAAGTGCATCCATTGCCTATTCATCTACATTTAGCAAAGTGATCTAATTAATTCATACACATTTCAAAATTATCGAAATATCCAACACGACCAAGGTTCATAATTTATTCATACATTACAAAGTGATCTAATTGAAAATAAAATTGTATTTCTCAAAGTCATAATGAAACACGACCAATGTTCATAATTTATTCAAGATGTCGTACATAAATTTCTCCACATCCAACATGCAACATGACCTATATCTTTAACCATCCTTCGGTGGGAAAGTAGGATGCTCTGATATATTTTTTCCTGGTGCAGAAGATGGTGGAGCTGGACCGTAGCGCCGCAACAGATCTTGAAGATCAAAACCAGGTTCCTCACCCCTTGCAACACATTCTTCATGTGTTTTAATCAAAAAATTAAGTTGTGCTTTCACCCAAGGTCCTGGTTTTTTCCGACTTATCATGAGGTGGTACTGTAGTTTTGCCCTTCCCGCGAGACGAACCACGATCACTATCACCGGTCCCACTACCTCCAGCAGTAGCCATATCGATATATCCTCAAGGCTTTTATTTCTCAAAAAACAATAAATGTTATTGAAAAAATACTCATTACAACATACGAACTTCTATCAAAATAAACTAACCAATTTCACATATCTCCAATTAATATTAAAAAATTACATAACACATTTTTAAAAATCATTATATTCCATTTATAAATAAAATACTAAAAAGCATACTCAAAAAACATTTCTAACAAAATTTCTCCAATACATACCTAACATTAAATTTAAAACACTATGAACACACATATATAACCCTTTCTCTCTCTTCTCTTTTTTTCTTCACAAATTTCATATTTATATAGTATAATAACAATAGAAACTAAACAAGAACATGAGAGGATGAAATTGTGTACCTCGTAGAATGCTTCAAAAGAAGGAAAGCTTCACAATTTTTGGAAAAAAAAGGGCAAAATCTCCCCTCAATCCGAGCACACCATGAACACAGCTCGGAGTGTTCATGCTGGCTCGGGCGTGGGGAGGAAGGAGGGAATATATAGGTAGATAATCAGCACCGGTTGCTGGCTGCAACCGGTGCTAACATCGGGTATTTAGCACCGGTCCTTAGCTAGAACCGGTGCTAAATGTTGCTCTGGAATTAGCACCGGTTGCAGGCAGCAACCGGTGCTAAAGGGGTAGATATAGCACCGGTTGCTGGATGCAACCGGTCCCCCCCCCCCCCCCACCGACGCGCGCCGCGCGCGCCTGCTAGCCGGTAGACCCGGTGCTAATACTCCATTAGCACCGGGGCCAAAAATGGCCGTTGTTTATATCGTCCGCGGATGCTTCATTCTCTTTTAGGGTAACTTTGACGGTGCTCACTACCAGGATGGAAGTGGAGCGACTGGAGCTGTGCTGCGCGACCATGAGGGAGAATTCAGGCGTGCTTCAGCGCGGTGGTATGCTTCTGGCACAGGTGCGCTGATCATGGAAGCGAGGGCATGCAGGGACGGTCTGGTCCTTGCTCAACGAGACAACGACAGGGTGCTGCAAAGGTGGCCTTTCAAACAGATTGCTTGGAACTGGTTCACCTGTGGTGTATGAAAGGGGATCAGAGGTCGGCGATCATGGCTATTCTCAGGGAGATTCACGACATTAGTAGCTCGTTTAAGGAGTTCTCGTTATGCTATGTGAGTCGAGCTTGTAACACAATAGCACATGTGCAAGCTGAACAGGTCTCTAGTGAGCGTGTGTTCGGCGAGTGGCTTGAAGCCCCTTCATGCGTGCATAGCTGCCTTATGGCTGATTGTAATCCGTCTCATGGCCTCAAAAGAAAAAAGGACCCTTTCTTCTCCCTTGCTCCCCCTTCCTTCATCAATGGCTTCAAAAATATAGGGGGGCTGTGGGTGGGTGGGGGTGGGCCACCCCACCCACCACCCCCACCCACCCACAGCCCCCATGTAGCTCCGCCCCTGTTCATGTGCAGTACTCCCTCCGTTCCAAAATAAATGAAATTCTAGGTTTGGACACGCAAACCAATACAGAGTGTAAAATTACCAAATTATCCCTTGTCCTTTGTGATAATATAAAGATTGTTTTGTCTTGTCTACAAGAACCTTCCGGAGACCATTGTCTTTTGTGGTTGATAGATCAAAGTTGCATTCTTTATGGGACAAATTTCAAACACTAGAATTGCATTTATTTTGGGACGGAGGGAGTATTTAGAAGTAAGATATTTCCTAGCATCCTATCCCACTGCATATATATTGTTAGTACACGATTCTAAGTTATATTATATACTTTATGTCATTCTTACCTTAAAGTGCGTACAAGCTTAACGTAAGACGAGGTGGGCCACATAATCCAAATAGGACGGAAGTTATGAAAACAAGATATCATTTTTGGGTTAGAACATAACACTTCATCTTCATTGGTTATGTAATTATGCAATCCTCATGAACAATAACTTAAAGATATATATCATCTTAATTTTTTTTCTTATTAAGTGTCACAAGCAACCTCCCGGATTCATGCTATGTGGATATTATGAGTGCGAGTTCCATAGAAATAATGGGAGGTACCAAACGAAGTGACGAACCCTGAAAACGTAAGCCATATAAATCCTACTGTATACTGAGGATGAAAATAATACATCGTTCTTACTCTTCGTTTTTTTCATATGCCTACCATCCCTCTTACTGAAAACATCTGCCTGGCACTAGCATAGATAACATCTGTAGGGACATGGCTGTTGGCATTTCTTAACGTCGTTACCAATTCCACGGCAATGGCGCTAGAAAGCCTGGTGACGTTTCTTAACGTTCACAGATAAATCTGCAAGCGCACAAATATCGTCGTAGCTTTCCCCTAAGAGTATTCCAAGGGTATCGAATCCAAGGAAGGCAGGTGGTCAAGAGATTCTACTATGCTTATGAGTTATATCTTGATATGATAAACCAAAGCTTAACAGGGGTAAACATAATAGCAGGATAGTGTGACACACAAGAGAATGACACTCAAGATAAGATAGTCTAAGGCTAGGGAGAACGACTAAGAGTTAGCTCTAGGTTCTAATGTACTTCCTATATACTACACAGATCATGTTAGAGAGGAAAACATACACATGATACAGTCTAAGACTGTGCACCAAGGGCTACCTGGGGAGATAGCCTCCCCCGCCACTTACGCGTGACCACTTTGCGAGGTTGCTACTCATTTCAGAACTCCTACAGTGAACCCGAACGTAGGGGATTTCAGAGGGTCCAACGGGGTTGTCACCACCCGCGGCCTACCCCGGCCAAACCGTGGGGAACACTCATATCCAATGGAGGCCAACAATCCAAGCATCATGCTTGCATTGATGTGCAACAGTCTAACTCCCTTTAAAGGCTCCCATCCTTCGGATGGAAGAGCTGAGCTAGAACCATCTAATACAAGATCATCGGACCGACTACCATGGCATAGATTATGAAGACTATATATGGCATGAAACCATACTCTAAACGAACTAGAGCAAAGTCTAACACACATGAGGGCATAAGGTCCTATACTACCGAAGCAAGGGTATATGACTATCTCATGAGCATATAAGCCAAGCAACACATGATAGCAAGAACACATACACAACTCACACATATGATGACTAGGACAAACACTATATAAGAAAGATGTATCTTTGAAGTAGAGCAAAGTCATCCTAGAACTAGAAGATACAAGAACCATACCCTTAGCTCCAAGAAGACCTGAACCTATGTAGAACTACTCTAGCCAAACTCCACTACCCTAAAGACTTAAAGTGAGAGAGAGTGCTTCAACTTGTGATGCTTAGAATGGAGCCCCTCCACTCATATTTATAGGCACCTGGAGGTGGCATCTTCGAAGGAATATTCCAAAACCGACTTCAGGACAGGACACGTGGTGGCCGGAGGCGAGAGGAGCCAAGGGTGGTTCGGCCGAACCAGGGGTTCGGCCGACCCCTTGTGGGTCCCACTCACAATTGTCTTTCTCTGGGAGACTGCCATGTGGGTCCTCAAGTGGGTATTGGTATGCCTCGGGTGTTTCCATGCATTTACCCCCCGAGGTGGGCCCCTCAATCCATGTGCTTGCACCTGATTGGTCAAGAGTGTGTTTCTTCTCTCTCTTGTGGGCCCATGGATCCATGTGCTGCTTAAGTGGCGCCCCTCATTGATTGGAGTTGTGTTTCTCTACCATGAGAGTGCATGTTCTCCATCCTTTTGTCTTTATTTCTCCTACATTCAAATAATCTCAAGGACATGTGGAACTACATTATTCCAAACCAAATATGCGTGTAAAGATGTTAGTTCTTCTTTATTATTGTGAATATTGACAGCTATATTTGGTGTTTAACAGCCGTCAACAATGGCGAGGTTCATCCAATGCAAGAATTGTCATGTGACAGGCACATACTTTGACCGTGATGGCATGTCGGCGGCGAATGAGTGCAAGTCTATGTGCATGGACATTATCTGAGTAGGGTGGCAAAACAACAATTATCTTTCAATGATAGTTATTTTTGAATAATTTGTGTAATACTATGGTCACTGTTGACGGCCATTACAACCCAGTTTTGACTGTCAACAATTCGGTGAAATGAGGATGATCATACCATGTTCCATGCATGAAAGTGTTTATACTAACAAATTCCATAAGTTTTGGATGAGTTATGGTTGCAGAACTTGCAGGATGAAACAGATGAAACAGGGGCCAAATCTGGCACAGAGCCAGGCCGGCCGGCCTAGCCTAGGCCGACCGGCCTCCCCTGGTGTGGGGGATATAGTCCCCGGGTACCTCACGAGCAGGCCTGGCAGCCCTCCAATAGGGGGCGGCCCGGCCCACCGTTCTGGACCTGATGACGTGCGGGACAAGCCAGCGCATGTAGGAAGGACCTGGAAGGAGAAGTTCTAATTAGAATAGGAGTTTTTGTAAAGAAGGAAAGGATCCTTAGAGATAGGATCGGCTACAAACTTGTAACCCTGCCTCCCCAATATATAAGCCGGGCAGGGACCCCCTCCAAAGGACACGAAATCACAAAATCTCTCAAGGGAACAATCCACGCAATACAACACCCCAAAACAGGACGTAGGGAATTACGTCGAGTTGACGGCCCGAACCTGTCTAAATCCTTGCGTCTGTCCATTCTAACCATCTCGCTCTCGATCTTTGCGATCTTCCCTCGATACAAATCACTTCTGTGGGCTACCCCATGGAAGACTGCCGGAGATCATATCACCGACAGTGGCGTGCCAGGTAGGGGGTATCGCCGAGATCAATTTGGTGAGCCCGATGGACCGCGTCAAGATCTTGGACAGCTGCAACCTCCCGGACATCGACGGAGTTGAGATCCGGTTCGGGAGCACCACAGCTGCCACGGAGGTTTCCTCTCTGGCGCCGACTTCGGCCATCACGGCCCAATCCGGTCTGATCGCATCTGATCACGCCGTATCTGCCCCGCTGAGTCCATCGCAAAACGCGAGGACCAACCAGTCGGGAGCAGATCAGCAACCACTCGGTTCCGATCCGGCTCTCGAGAGTCGCGTCGTCGAGTCCTTTCAAAGCGTAAACGCTCAGCAGACGCGCGTTCCGAGCCCTGAGGTCATCATCATCCAAACCCCCGGCTTCCGCGCGCTAACCCAGCAACAGAAGATGAAAGAGATCGTCCAGGCGGATGATTCCCCCTCTGAGAGCGACTCCTACGAGTCAAACCCACGGGGACCCTCAATCCTGGACGACCTGCAAGAAGGTTACACCGCATCCAACTCCTCTACGGAGCCGGAGCTATTTGGATCACCCGGAGGCTCAACTCCGAGTAGTTCGGAACGTGGCACGCCCACAACCGATCCTTCCGAGTCTGAGGAAGATTACCTCGCGCAAGAAAGAGCCGGGTCGTACTGCTACATGGTGGCGCCATCGACGCCATCTAACCCCGTGTCGGAGGATGAACTCACCCCGGCCGACGAAGCGCCTGAGGCCAGGGATCAGCGCCGAGGACGCAACGCCAATCGGGCGACTCGCAGGGCCGCCTGACCGCAAGGAGCCAACGCATCAGGATCTGGCACCGCTCAACCTCGAGAACCACCCTCGGAGGACCATCATCGTCGTCAAGATCGACACGACAGGAGAAGACAGCGGAACCTGATGCGCGACGACATGTTCGAGTACAATGGATTCAACGTCTACGAGACACCAGTCTAGAACCTCGTCACCATCGACGAAGAGATCAGTCGGCTACCATCCAGTACTCCAGGCCTGGGTAAGGTAAGGGCTTTCGTGTAGGCCGCCTCCGTCCAGGTTCACCAGATGCAGAGCAGATCACGTACGGCCGCTTCTGAGCCCGGGTCGTCTCGACGCCGGACCAGCGGCGGATCGGACCGTGATGAAGATCTTCGCGACACGATCAACAGAGACTGAGACGCGAGGAACGTCATCCGCAGCAGTGCTGAGGAACGTGACCGCGAAGAGGCTCGACGTCGCGAGGAATACGATCGGGAGCATGGGAATCCCCGTCGTAACTCTAACCGGAACGGCTACTCGACGGAATCAGAGTACACCGATTACTCCGATCTCTCCGGTAGTCCAAGACGCGGCAATGACGGCGGTCGTACTCCACCTCGACGACCAACTCCGTCGCGAAGACGAGCGGCTCCCTCACGAAGGCAGCCGACCCCACAAAGGGAGCAGACTCCACCGCGCAGCAGAACCTACCGACGGGACCGATCTCCTCCCAGGACTCGGACCTTTCGGAGGACCCGTTCTCCACCCAGGGATCGGGATCGCAGGAGGGAGCGCACTCCCCCAAGGACAACAGATGGCTCGGATCCGAGTGGTTCCCACCCCAGAGGTCGGATCGGCGGATTCCAGTCGTTCACTGAGCGCTTGAGAAGCGTGACCTGGCCCAGGAGCTTCAAGCTATCAGACATCGACAAGTACGACGAGAAATCTGATCCATCCTAGTGGCTTCAGATCTACTACACCGCCGTACAAGCTGCTGGCGGCGACGAAGACGTGATGGCGAACTATCTCCCCATCATGCTGACCAAAGATTGTCGCAACTGGCTAGCAGGACTCCCTCGGAACTCTGTTGACAACTGGGACCAACTTACCGAGCTCTTCATCGGTAACTACCTCGGAACTTGGGAGAGGCCCGGGAGCAAGCGGCTCCTCGGCCAAGTACGACAGCGCAAGAACGAGTCCCTACACGACTTTGTACGCAGGTTCTCAGAGAAGCGCAACTCCATCACGGACGTGACGGACCTGGAAGTGATGACCGCTTTCCAAAACGGCATCTCCGATGGAAGACTGATCCACAAGTGGACGCGAAAGTCGCCCGCGACTGTCAATGACATGTTCCGGGTCGCTAGTACGTGGGCGGATGCAGAGATTGCGGAAAAAGAACAACTCAACGAGATCAAGAACCGTTGGGAGGAAGAGAATAAGTCAACCCGCAAGTGCGACCGCCGCGAGGACGAAGAACGACGTGATGATCATCGTCGCAGTGACAGTCACCCCCGTAAGAAGAAGAGCGAGGGCAACATGGTCGCCACTCTGGATCGGCCCAGAGGCTGGATAACTCCAGAAGATTTCCAGCGCATGCTTGATGAGTAATGAGGCCGACCGAGTGGTCCGTATGATCTACGGAGGACCGGAAGGTTTCGAGACGAAGCGCCAGCAGAAGCTCACCAACCGACAGGTCATGCACGCCAGGGAGCCACCGGTACCTGAGTACCTTAAGTGGTCAGAAGTACCGATCACCTTCACTCGGGAAGATCACCCGCACTTCATACCCAGTTATGTATTAATCTCTTATTTCTTTAAAATATTTTTAATAATCTTCGACGAGTGGTTTTTGTGGATAATCATCCCCAGTTTCGACTCGGCAGATTTATAAATGTCATCTAAGTTGTCAACAAAGTTGATTTCATCTTCTATCTACATTATGTCTACTACTCGAATTTCTTCTTTCACGTCACGCACATAAAGTACGAGTGGAACAAACTTTAAATCGTGGGGGGAAGTACTCGCCAAGTCAAAGCTCTACACGCACGATAATGCTCTGCGGCATGAGACTAAGACCAACGAGGCTAATCTACTCCGTAACAGGTCAACCACTTGGAAATTACGGCCAACGCAGAAAGGAAGGGAGTAGCACCTCTAGAAACTTATATACAAGCACAAAAGATTAAACATTGTTCAACATACTTCTACTACCAATACTACAGATAATCTACAAAAATTAATTTGCAGGATCGCCAACACCAGAAGGACCAGCCTCGTCAGCCCCCAACTGGTCCACCGCTTTTGGCATCTCAGGGAGAAGGGGGGTTGATACATAAGCAGCTCGACCCTGTATATCAAAGTTGGGTTCAGTTCTTCATCGGGATTACACCCAATGGGTGGAATTGAACACACAAACGGCGATGCGGTGAAGGCAAATGGCGAGGAAAGGAAGAAGATTGCGGCGGGGATGGCTTATAATAGAATAAACTGTTCCTCCCGCGCGCGGCGCAATGCCAGTCTTGGGAACTCAACTGACGCTGGCACGTCGCGTCGCTTTAAATTCAAAGATGCGATTTGGAGTCGCGATATCTCGCGATATTCTGGCTTCATAAGGCAACCGTTGATTTCCCTAGGAAACAATGGGCTTAACAGGATTAATGGGCCTAAATGGGCTGGCTTAAGCCTTTGATAGGCTAAATAATAATGACACGACCTTTCGGTTCTGTTAGTTGACAATTACGTGGGCTCCCAAGCAAATGCTCATGGGCAGAAACCACTCGGTCGTGAGGCTAAAATTAGTCGACGGCCAGGCTTATTTTTGCAATTAATATTGCAACCTTGCAATTGATTTTTACTTAAGGCATGCGATACTATCACTAAATTGACTCAGAAATCCGGGTCAAGTGCTGATAAGTATAAATCTTGTGAGAAGGTGATTTACCATATGGTCAAGCTGGGTCGTGGGACACGACTCGGGAGTCACACCGAGTTCAAAGAACTCGAGAAAAGTTTCCCTAAAGGGGGAAATTAATAAAAATACCCTAAAAGGAGGAAAATCCATGCCCAGAGGCATGGAGGCTAAAAGATTCAGCCAGGATTCACAGCTTCTAGAGTCTTGACACGATCGTGCCGAGTCGAATCAAGACTCGGGGGCTACACCCAATGGGTGCACCAGGAGGTGCACGCCATTGACGGATTAAGTTCAAAAAGAGCTTTATAATATTCTATTTTTGACCCTCGACCAGACTATTCTACTCTGCTCAAGGCTCGGGGGCTACACCCAATGGGTGCACCAGGAGGTGCACGCCATTGAAGATCATGATGTTTATGGAAAAAAATTGAAGACCCTTGGCCAATTTTATACTAAAATTACCTAAGGCTCGGGGGCTAAGTGTAT
This sequence comes from Urochloa ruziziensis, assembly GCA_015476505.1. Lineage (NCBI taxonomy): Eukaryota > Viridiplantae > Streptophyta > Magnoliopsida > Poales > Poaceae > Urochloa > Urochloa ruziziensis. Next base: position 15,318,446 of record CM027126.1, on the reverse strand, counting down.
ACACTTCGCTTTCGCGTCGTAAAAAAGAGCACTTCTTCCCCTCACTACGGCTACAATTGAAGAATCGTTTTCAGGAACGTTTGAGCATGCACTCAGATCTTCCTTGAAACCACTCGGATGAAGTCTTAGACTACTCGGAAATTTGATCAAACATTCTGGCAAAGTTGTGGAGCACTCGGATCATGCAAGAAAAAGACAGATCAACTACAGCCAACGATCAGCCAAGAAGTGCTCAGGGGCTACTGTGGGGGATATAGTCCCCGGGTACCTCACGAGCAGGCCTGGCAGCCCTCCAATAGGGGGCGGCCTGACCCACCGTTCTGGACCTGATGACGTGCGGGACAAGCTGGCGCATGTAGGAAGGACCTGGAAGGAGAAGTTCTAATTAGAATAGGAGTTTTTGTAAAGAAGGAAAGGATCCTTAGAGATAGGATCGGCTACAAACCGACTTGTAACCCTACCTCCCCAATATATAAGGCGGGCAGGGACCCCTCCAAAGGACACGAAATCACGAAATCTCTCAAGGGAACAATCCACGCAATACAACACCCCAAAACAGGACGTAGGGTATTACGTCGAGTTGACGACCCGAACCTGTCTAAATCCTTGCGTCTGTCCATCCTAACCATCTCGCTCTCGATCTTTGCGATCTTCCCTCTATACAAATCACTTCCGTGGGCTACCCCGTGGAAGACTGCCGGAGATCATATCACTGACACCTGGCCAGGTCTGGCCACGTTAATGATCCACAAGCTCAAACAAATACCCAGGATAATCAAGCACCGTGCAATCAACGTCGGTTTGATCCAAGGACCCGAAAGGCCTAGAGTGCAAGACACATGGATTAGAGGGCCCACAACATTGGATTCTTGGACAACCTCAACTGAACGCAACCGCTACCGACCTCAGGAAGCAATCTGGAGTGTCCACGACGAAGGCGGTGGCCAGGGGCGCCAGGTGTAGGCTGATCGGCCTACACCAGGCCGGCCGGCCTGCTGCTGCCTCTTCACGCGACCATCTTTCGCGTAGAGGTTAAGCAGGCTGGTGGCGTGACGGTTACGAGTGCTACTGACCTTGGGAGGCTATAAAAGGCTGCCCTCTCTTCCATCCAAGACACACACCACACTTCTCAAGTCTTTACTTGAAGGGAGCTCTTGTATCTTTTCCATTTCTTAGATTAGGATTAGAGTTGGGAGTAGAGTCGAGTCGAGCTTCGCTCGGATCTTCGGAGTCTTCAGAGTTCTGGTAAAGCTCTTGTATCCTTTTCTTCTTTTGAAGAGTTTATCATAACAATACTACCTTATTCAGAGCTTAAGTTATCTTTTATATTTATTTCTTGCTCTTTCTTAGAGTAAAGTTCTTAGCTCTTTTCAGAGTTAAGTTTTGTCTCCCTTTAGTTTTAGTGTAGAGTTTAGTTTTAGCTCTACCCGGGTTTTATCTCGCAGGTTTGCTCGTCTTGACCGGGCCGTAAGACGCCTTAGGGAAGACGGGGATTTCTCTTGACAGGCCTCAAGAGAAATCTTAATCTTCGAGTGCAGACGTGGTGTCTGGCTTGCTGATTAACTAGGAAGTGTGTTGCACCCCACGGAACTGCATGTGGTAGGCGGCAGGTGGTGATAGCCCTGTCCGTCCTTTGTAGTCAACCACGTTCGGGTGTATTCATAACAGTAGTGCTGAGCCCGGAGAACCCCCTCTCTCACCCCGTTCTGAGGTTCTCCCGTTCTAGCCGTCGAAGCGAGCTCTGTCCCCGGTCTCTAAGCTAGAGTCTAGGCTAAGGCTAGAGTGTCTTTCGCTCTGAGTTAGGAAGTATCTAAGTCCGGTCTCTCCCAACATCTTTCCTTTTCTATAGACTTAGGAGCTTCTGTGTGTCGCTGGTCTTTCAGACCTTCTATCCGGTCATTTACTTGACCATTATCCCTCAAACCTAGAGTTTGTATCCTTGGGTTTTTGGCTTGATATTTCTGGCAAGATTTATCATATCATTCTTCAATACACTTTAACCATCTGCTTCCCTGCGGAAATATAAATACGATACCATGGGATAACTCCCGAGGTGAAGTGCTACAACGAGATATATTCTGTGCGCTTGCAGAATCCATTTTGCATACAACGACATATATCTTCGTGCTCTTGAGCGTTGCTAAAACGTGACGCTAAGGAGTGCCAACAGTCACGTACAATGGAACAATTAATACTTGTGTCATTATATGTAAATATTTTATTTATCTTCGAATAATGTGTGTAATATACTAGTCATGTTTTAATTGTTGCTTTATGATATGTCGACTCTCAATACATAATGTCAATCTGGCAGAAAATTTTAATTTACAAATTGGAAAGAAATAAAATTATAACAATTTGGTAAAATCATATTTTCAAAACGATTATGCTGGTGGGCTCTTATGCCACCCGTTAGCACAAAATAGATCTGTGATGGCGGGCACCTTAAGTGGCCCGCTAGCACTGATGTTGATTTGTGCTGGTGGGCACGGCATGTGCCAGCACGGAGGCCAAAATGCCGGTAGCACGAATCGTTTCTGGTGTAGTGTATAGTGAGTTGTAGTGCGATTTCTGCATGCAAAAGTGTGTAGTTAAACTCTTGATGGTTGCTTGCAACCGAGCTATGGGGAAGAAAGGGAGATTGAGCAAATCTTGTTGGAATATGCTCCGAATTCCTAAAGGCTTCTACATGTACCAACCGGTGGGCATCTAACTTATCTTGTCCTAAATTGGAGAGGTGTTTTGTGGTAGCATGCTTGCATGCACGTTTAAGGGTTGCATGTATGGGTTCTATTGAGCCACTCATTATTTGGGCTGCCTGCATGTTCTTGCCTATATAAACCAGTTCAACACCATACATTAGAATGTAACACAATTAGAGTCATTCTCTGTGTTTCTATTCCTCTTGGGTTGAGTTACCACTCATTGTAAATCTGTCGAGTTTGTAGACCTCCAATTATCTTGAATAGTGTCGGTGCCGGAACCGCGCGGGGCTCCAATCACCTGCAGAAAAGTGCGCTGTGTCTCGTCTCTCGATGGTCGATGCAAGGGCAATATGGTGACGCGAGGTTTATCCTGGTTCCGATCTATCGATCGTACGTCCAGCAGGGGGTGCTTGCGCACTTGTATTGCCTCGCACCGGGGGTGCTCGCAGTAGGGGGGCTACAAGCTTGGCGGGAGAGGAAGATGAGCCTCCAGGTCCCTTAGAACGAGCGAGAGTCGTGTTCTTGGTTTGAACTAAGTAGTGAGTGTGTGAATCGGTCTCTGGTCGGTCCCCTTGTTCCGTGGGGCTGCCTCCTCCTTTTATAGCTCAAAGAGGGGCAGTTACAAACAGTAAGAGGACAGTACTTAGTACAGTGACGGCGTACGACGGGGCGTGACCTTGGGCGTGACCTTTGTCTTGGCTTGTGTTGTCGGATTAGGCGACTCCCCGGCGTATGGCGTTCCGGCGGAAGATGCGACGTTCCCTGTACCTGACGCGCGCTCCTTATGCTTCTGATTTTATGGGTCGGTGTGGGTCGTCATCATCAAGTACAGCAGGCCACGGGCCCGTTCGAGGGTTCCCTCTATTCGTTCGAGGGGTCCCCGTACCGGAGTTGGTAGAACGGGGGAGCGTGACAGTACAGGGCTGTCACATCGCTCGGGCCCGTGACGCCACACAGGCTCACCACGCTGCATGACGCAGAGGATGACCGCAGGGGGTCAGATGATGACCGCACGGTGTCGGAAATGACCGCACGGGGTCAGGGGTTGGCGGAGATGACCGGGGATGGGCTGATGATTCGCTACTTGACTTCCTTGCCCCAGATTGCGCAGAGCCATTTAATGCCCTTGTCCGCGGGTAGGTGAGCCGTCAGTGGGCCCTCGAGCGAGGGATCTCGAGCGAGGCGGAGTTGGGCATCGGGAGCGGCCTCCGGGCCTCGAGCGAGAAGTCTCGAGCGAGGCGGAGTTCCGCCTCGCTCGAGGGGGGGCAGGACACCCTCGAGCTCGACAGCGGATCAAGGCTTCCACGCTTGTTTTTCGCTTGGTTAATTGGTTCCGGCGGTTTAGTTGGTGATTATCGCTGTTTTAGGGCCTCTACCAGGATTGGCACCGACAGTAGCCCCCGAGGCCATGCAGTGATGGGCTGTCAGACCTGCATGGGTTAGAGCTCTTACTGAAGTTTAGGGTGCTTTCGAGGTCTTTTCCAGAACTTTCCGTGGGGGCGCGCTAGCGCACCCGCGGGTGTAGCCCCCGAGGCCTTGGAGGAGTGAATTGCATCGTCCAAGGTCTTGTTCTCGCCCTTAGACTCCAGGTTGTCTTGTCTCGAGCCATCATGGGTTGTCCCTCATGGACCGAACCCTGACTTGGCCAGTTTCGCGAGGCCTCCGATCATGAGTTCCGACCCTCGTCGCCCTGTCACGGGAGGAGGGGGGACACAGTTCCATGCTACCCATGAGCGGGCCGCGAGTCATGGACGTGTCGGTGAGCTGTTAGCGGGTGGTTCAAGTGGACGTCCGTGCCCTGTTCGTTTGGGGTCGGCTTGCGGTCCGGAGACACGTCTCATACAGAACAAGCTTACAAAGGTACGCCAGGCAAGGCTCGGTCCCGTTCGTTAGGACCGAGGGCTCGATGCACTCCCTCGTTGGGATCCTTCAACTGGCCTCCTTTGTTTAGCCTTGAACGCGGATTAGGGCATCCTCGAGGCCTTAACGCCTTTGTTCGAGGTTGAGCGTGTTCGTGCCTTGCCCCGTCCGCCCCTGACTCTGTTTAATCTGGAGAGCCTGTCGAAACTCTCGACGAGAGCCAGGCTTCGACCCCCTGATCAGTAAAGCTCGAGCGACGTACGCCTTACCTGTGCCGGTGCGGAGCGAGGGAATATTCGCTGGGGGTTTGGCAGGGGCGGGGTCCGAGGCGCCCGGTCAGGCAGTTATGGCCGACGTGGCGTGGCCAGTTCGCAGTGGCGCGCCTTTTCAGGCGAGAGCGGCGCTGGCGGGGCGGTTGGATTAGACGTGCTCCATGACTCCGCGACGCCTCGGGCGGCCACAGTCATAATTGTGCTTTTAAGTTGGCCCACCACGTTTGCGGGGTCCGCTTGTCAGCGACAGGGTCGAGTGCGGAGTTAACGCGTGCCCGCCGCCGCGCCTTACCCGCGTCCCGGTAAAATTTCGTCGATAAATACGGGGAGAGGAGGGGTCAGCTTCCCTTACCTTAGCTCAAACCTTTGTTTCCTCCGTCTCTTCGTTCCCTTCACCTCTTCGCGCCTACTAGCCCTCGAGAGCTTAGATTCGATCCGTCTCCACCCCTCCCTCTCAGCCATGGTGACCTTGAGGGAAGCTGCCCCATGGAGCCCGTCCACCGCCGACAAAAACTACCTGGAGTCGCTCGCCGCGAGAGGCCTGCTCCCCAAGATCACTTCCGCTGACCGGCCGGAGTGGATGGCGCCGCCATCCTCGCACAGGGTGCCGGCTCCACCCCAGGGCTACATTGTGAGCCTAGCTCGCCTGCACGAGCGCGGGTTTGGATCTCCTCCCGGGGATTTTATCCGCGCTCTGTGCACGTACTATGGGGTGGAGCTCCACAACTTTGCCCCGAACGCCATCTCCCAGGCGGCAGTGTTCGTCGCGGTATGCGAGGGATACCTGGGGGTTCCGGTGCACTGGGAGCTGTGGATTCACCTGTTCCGGGCTGAGCTCCACACCGTCGCCGCCGGGGCCACTGGGGTGCGGAGGCTCGTCCGCGCCGGCAGCGTCATGTTCCAGCTGCGGGAGGGGAGGAAAGATCTCTACATCCCCACCACCATGACGTCCAACAACGCGGACTGGGACAAGGGGTGGTTTTACCTGCGCAACGACGGTAACCTTCTCCCCCCCTACACCGACAAGGTCGTGGCGGAGAAGCCGCCCTCATGGAACTGGGGGGTGTCCCCCAAGGCTCGTCAAGAGAAGCTGGGGATCTTCACCGCGGCGCTTCGATCCCTGGCGAAGAAGGGGTTGAACGCCGCTGCCGTCATCGCCAATTTCCAGCTGCGGCGGGTGGTTCCTCTCATGCAGAGGAGCCTGCCCCTCTACAAGCTGACGCCGGGGGCCCCTTTCGAGGGCTCGAGGATGGCCCAGGAGCCGCTCTCGGCAGCGGAGGCGGCCCAGCGGGCGCGGCGCGCCGTGGACTGCACCAAGGTGGCGGTCGAAGACGACGTCCTTTGGGCCATCAAGATGAGGCCCGACGAGGGCTACCTCACCTTCGTGAGTGTTCTCCCTCCTGTTTTCGAATTTTTTCGCGCTCGTATCTAGTTTTCTCAAGCAACTAACTTCGTATTCTCAGGGGCTGACCCACAAGGGGCACCGATCAGCTCCTCCTCTCCCTGACGTCCGCGAGGCCAACCGCCTGAACGCCGAACGGCAGAAGGCGCGTAAGGACGCGGAGAAGGAGTCGCGCCTCCGCAAGCAGCGGCGGAGGGACGATCACCAAAAGGAGAACCGGAGGCGGGAGAGAGAGGGTCTCTCCCCGCTGCCGACCCCTGACAGCACACCCGAGCCGGAAGAGGACGACTCGTCTGACGACGAAGTCTTCTTCGAATCGGGGGCGATGGCGCACGCCGTTGGCGTGCCCCCGCTCGTGGCCGCGATGCCCGGCGCGCCCCCACTCGTGGCCGCGGCGCCTGATGCGCCCCTGCCCGTGGCCGCGGCGCCAGGCGCGCCACCGGTCGTGGCTGCGGCGCCAGGCGCGCCCCCGCTTGTGGCCGCGGCGCCAAGCGCGTCGGGCGTGACTGCCCCGGCGCCCGCCCCGCCGGCGAGGGCCGCGGTGCCAGGCGCGTCGGGCGCGACTGGCCCGGCGCCCGCCCCGCCGGCGAGGGCCGGGGCCGCTAGCGAGCGAGCCCCCGCGCCTGCGGCGCAAGTGTCTTCGCGCCGCTCCCAGAAGCGGAAGCTTAAAGGCGTCAAGCGGTAAGCGTTCCATACCCTTTCGACAGTTCGCTTTGACTGATGTTTGCGTCGACTTCCTAACTCTTTGATTTGATTGTCTTAGCGGGGCCTCTACCCCTGCCGCCCCCACACTTGCTCCCGTCAAAGCCCTCAAGTCGAGGGTTCACTCGACACCCCACTCCGAGGCCCCGCCCTCGCGCACGACGCGGGAGGCGGAGGCCTCGCTCGTGGCCAGCTACGAAGCGGCCATGGCCAGGGGGGTCGAGCGTGCTCGGCGGGAGCTCGGCCTCGAAGGGGCCGCGGAGGAGCGAGACATGGCTCCCACCGAGGCCGTCGGGCAGGGACTGTTGGGAGAGCCCGCGGGCCCAGGCGAGGAGGAGGGGAGGCGCGCGCGGAGCGAGGTGGTCTACATCCTCGCCGACGAAGAAGACCCGGCGTCCGGGTTCGAGCCCCCGCGCGAGGTGCAGGCCCTCCCTCCTGCTAGTGCGGCGCCTCTGCTCGAGAGCGGGGGTGCTGTCGCAGTAGAGTCTCCCGCGCCGGCGGGGGCCATTGCGGCGGCCAGCTCCGCCATGACCGCGGACCCAGCCGCGCCCTCGAGGCTGGATGCGGTCGAGGGTCGAAGCGTTCCCGCCAGCGCTGGCGCCAGCACGAGCGGCGGCCTTCGAAGCCTGCTTGGGCTGGACCGCCCTGGGGTGCCTGACGAACTCGTCTCCATCGCGGAGAACGAGAACCAGCTCTGGCTGGAGCACCACCAGATCGGCACCGACCTCCAGACCGCCCTCTCCGACGCGCTCGAGCTCCACCGGACCAGGGGGCTCCAGCTGCACGTGGTGAGTTTGTGTTCTTCGCCTTCGACCCCTTTGATTTTCCGCTTCCTGCCTTAACTTTTCGTGTTGTTTCCTTGCACCAGCAACTTCGGGACCTGGCGGCGTCCAAGGTCTCGCACATTGCCGACCAGCACGCCTACGTCCACGACTTAACGCAGCGGAACGCCGAACTGAGCTCCGAGGTGGACCGGGCTCGTGCTGCGGCAAACGAGGCGTGGGCTGCTGCTCGCGCGCACGGCGAGTCCTTGAGCCGCGCGGAGGGGGAGCGCGACGCTCTGCGCGCTACGGCCGCAGAGAGGGCCCTCGAGGTGGAGCGCCTGAACGCTCTTCTGCGGGAGAAGGATGCCTCCCTCGCCACAGTGCAGGCCTCGCTCCGTCAGCAACAAGAAGCAGCTGCCGTGGCTGAGGCCCAAGCCCTCGAGCACAGCGTGGCTCTCGAGGTGCTGCGATCAACGACCCAAGAACAAGGGGCCTCGTTGACGGCGCTGCGGGAGGAGTCGTGCACGCTCCGCACGCAATGGTCCGCTGAGATGGAGCGGGCAGCCGGTAAGCTTCGAGCCTCCGCATAACCCTTTCGTTTTTTCAAAGTCCGCGCTGGTTCTATCGCTGAAGGTTCCTTTCCCTTTTGATTTATTCTAGGTTTGCGAGCGGCCGTGGCGGACTCGCAGGCCAGGGCGGAGGCGGTGGAGGTCGCTTACGCGTCCTCGCAGCAGGAGCTTGAGGAGCTTCGAGAGGCCGCCGCCGCGGTGTGTCTGGAGTTCGAGGAGGATGGCGCCCAGTCTGGCAGTTCGCTGGCCAGCCGCCTGAGGTCTCTAGGCGACCGCGTCGTAGGGCGGGTGAAGGACGCGTTTCTCCTTGGCCTCCGCAAGGCTCTTGGCGTGGTGTCGACGCACTACCTCGTCCAACTCGACGCCCTGGCGACGGGCTACGTCGTCGCCGAGGGCCTCGACGATGACGCTGCGGTGGCCGCGGTCGAGCAGGCTGATGCCAACGTGGCAGAGACGGCCACCGCGCTCGCTACGCTCTTTGCCGACGAGATCCTCCCTGGCTCAGGCGAGGGTGACGACGACACCTCTCCAGAGCACGCCGTCGACGGGGATGGCGCTGCTTGAAGAGCTCTGCTTGCGCCGGCGCCTGCGAGGCGAATATGTAATAAGTTTAGGAGTCTCTATGCCTTTGAACTTATGGATATTTTTGAGAGTTTTATCATCGTGTTTGATCGCATTTAAATTCGTTAAGTTTACTGTCACTTTGGTTGTGTGCCTCGAAAGGAGTTGGACCGGGTTAGACCATCTCCCTGCGCACGGGAAGAGTTTGGACTGCTCGAGCCCAGGGGTGTCGATGAGGAACGCCATATCCCGAAGGCGTAGGCTTTTCCTCGACATCAACACTCTCGGACTTCCAGCAGCCGCGCTCCGCCCCTCCGCGAGTAGCCTAGGTTCGAGGGTGACAAAGGGGGGATGCCGTATCCCGGAGGCGTAAGCTATCCCACGACCTTGCCACCCCTTTGCCTTAGCCATCGACGCCCAACTTCCGTCACTTCTTCGTACACACAATCAACACGTGACAGAGCGATGAAAACTTGTAGAAAATTGCGAGAAGCGACGAAAATTTGCAGGGAATCGCAAGAAAAAAACGAGTGGCGAGGGGTAGAGCGTTTGCTCCCCAGGGTTGTGTGCCCTGTGGTAGCCCCCGAGGGAGTTTCTGTCTTCGTACGAGGCGAAGAAAGAATCTCCCTGCCCCGTGCGTAGAAAATCGTGATTGAAATGATGGAGAGATGGATCGTCGAAGAAACCGTAGGGTAGAAGGGTAGCTTAGCTTTTTTGTCGGGGCGGCGCAGGTGATGCGACGGATGCCTGGCTACGCTGCGTCTGCGATGGCGATGCGATGGGTGCCTGGCACACACCGTCTCGTTTTGTCACGGGCGTCCCGTCATTCTGTAAGCGTACAGGGCGTTCAACGAGGACTGCGGCCTCGATATGCGGGCCGCTCGCTGAGCGGAGGCGTGCGGCGAGGGCTGTGGCCTCGACTTGCGTGCCGCTCGCTGAGCGGAGGCGTGCCGCGAGGGCTGCGGCCTCGACTTGCGTGCCGCTCGCTGAGCGGAGGCGTGCCGCGAGGGCTGCGGCCTCGACCTGCGTGCCGCTCGCTGAGCGGAGGCGTGCCGCGAGGGCTGCGGCCTCGACTTGCGTGCCGCTCGCAGAGCGATGGCGTGCCGCGAGGGCTACGGCCTCGACTTGCGTGCCGTTCGCTGAACCTCTGACACCGTCCGCTCCGTCTTTTTGGTGGAGACAGTGGCCCCGTGACCTTGACCGTGGTGCTCGTCCCCGCCAGACAGCCACGCGTCGAGCGCGTCTCCCTTCTGAGGGACGCTTGTCTCTGTCGTGCTGTCCTCTCGCCGGGGGGCCCCCCTTAGGGGTCTGTCCGCAGAGGATCAGGCGCATGCCGCGAGATGGGCCTAGGGTGCGGTCGCTATAAATAGACTCGACCATGACGGCAAAGATCACAAGTGCTGTGAGCCTTTCACGAGTTTCATGGGTGTAGAGTTAAGAACTGCAGGGTGGGGTGGAGCTCGCCCTCCTGACTTAGCTCGAGGGTGGGCGGAGCTTTGGTGTTAGAAGAATGCTAGCGAGGGGGGAGGCAAATGAAGGAGAAAAGGTGCCGGCTGCACCTGCCTTGTTGGCAACCGCTGCATCATCTTTCGGCTCGGGCCGGTTGATGCTCGGACAGCGGTTGTCCCCGTCGGGAACCGGCGCCTCGTCTTCCAGCTCGAGCTGGACGGCGTTCAGGCGATGGTTGAACGAGGCAGGTGCTTCGGTCACCTGTCCACGGCGTCCGGTGACGGCGCGCTTTGGTGGCAGAGTGGTCTTGCTTCCGGGTGCGCGCCGCGTCTTGATAGGTGGGCGTCGCAGCCGGCGTTGCGCCACTCAGGACCTCGACATGTTGGTGAAGGCCGCTTCACCAACCGGGGCGCGCGTGGCGACCTGGAGGTCGACGAGGTTCTTTGAACCTTTGCCGCGCCGGCCGTGGAGAACTCCCGTTTGCCCCGGCGCGTGTGACCATGCTGGTGTTAGAAGAAAACTAGCGATGCTCCTAGTCGGTCTAGGGTCGCCGGTGTTGAGAAATGGGCATGGCTACACGCGTCTTTCGGCCGCGAAGGAGCGGCTTTGTATGTTGTTCGTTGTACACGACCGTTCGCCGGTCATGCGTCTTATTGGCAATAAAGAGCTTCCTTCATCCACTAGAGTGTCGTTACGCCCCCCATTTTTTGTGAAACGAGCGATAACTTCAGTGTTTAAGCTGTACACGATTTTCATTATTACTAAGGAGTCGCATGAGCTGTTACATGGGAAAGCACGAGAAGCCTAAGGATAGAAACGACGCAGTTGCTGGATGTTCCAGGCGTTAGCGAAGACTTCACCCTTCTCGTTGGCTAGTTTGTACGTGCCCGGCTTCAGGACCTCGGCGATGATGTAGGGGCCCTCCCACGGAGGGGTGAACTTGTGGCGCCCTCGATTGTCTTGTCGTAGCCTAAGGACCAGATCTCCCTTGCTGAAGTCGCGGCGTCGCACCTTCCGCGCTTGGTACTGGCGAAGCGTCTGTTGATATCTTGCCGAGTTCAACAGCGCAACGTCGCGTGCCTCGTCCACGCAGTTGAGGGAGTCTCGCCGAGCTTGCTGGTTTGCTTCATCTTGATACGCCCTGAGCCTTGGGGATCCGTACTCCAGATCCGTGGGCAAGATTGCCTCGGCGCCGTATACCAGAAAGAACGGGGTGAAACCCGTGGCTCTGCTTGGGGTAGTTCTAAGGCTCCAGACGACCGAGGGTACTTCGTCTATCCACTTGCGGCCAAACTTGTTTAGCTTGTTGAAGATTCTCGACTTCAACCCTTGCAGTATCATGCCGTTGGCTCGTTCCACCTGGCCATTTGTTTGGGGATGCGCGACGGCCGACCAATCCACGCGGATGTGGTTGCGGTCGCAGAACTCCAAGAACTTCTTGCCAGTGAATTGGGTGCCATTGTCAGTGATTATTGAGTTCGGCACTCCAAACCTGCGGATTATGTCGTCGAAAAACTGTACCGCTTGCTCGGATCGGATGTTCGTAACGGGCCGGACTTCGATCCATTTCGAGAACTTGTCGATGGCAACCAGTAGGTGGGTAAAGCCCCCGGGCGCTTTTGGCAGCGGACCCACAAGATCCAACCCCCATACGGCGAAGGGCCACGTGATGGGGATGGTTTGTAGCTCATGCGCCGGGAGGTGCGTCTTGCGGGCATAGAACTGGCACCCTTCACAAGTGCGCACGACCTCTATCGCGTCGGCAACCGCCGTGGGCCAATAGAAACCTTGTCGAAAGGCGTTGCCCACGAGGGTTCGGGCTGCCGCGTGATGCCCGCACGCTCCTGCATGGATGTCTTGTATCAACTGTCGTCCGGCGGGAATAGGGAGGCAGCGCAGCATCACCCCAGAAGGGCTGCGCTTGTACAGCTCGCCGTCGACCATGGCGAACGACTTTGCTCGTCTGGCGATGCGTCGTGCCTCGGTTCGATCCGAGGGCAGCGTGCCGCGGTCGATCCAGTCTACGTATTGGCGACGCCAGTCCTGTGAGGTGGGGGACCCGTCGATCTCCATTGCCTCTCGCTCCTCAGGCGGCGGTGTCTTCGGTTGGGGGGTCTCGACGCCTGGTGTCGAGGGGTCCTCGTCCATTGGCTCGACGTGGGCATCCCTCGAGGACGTTTCCAACGCCGCGTCCGGTCGTAGGGGCTCGATGGAAGGTCTCGAGCAGTCGCGGGCGAAGACGTTTGGGGGAATGGTGGTTCGCCCCGACGCTATCTTGGCCAACTCGTCCGCTTCTTCGTTGTATTTGCGCGCGATGTGGTTGAGTTCGAGGCCGAGGAATTTGTCTTCGAGGCGCCGCACGGCGTGGCAGTACGCTTCCATCTTCTCGTCATGGCAGCTCGAGTTCTTCATCACTTGGTCTACGACTAGCTGTGAGTCCCCTCTGATGTCGAGGCGTTTGATGCCCAGCTCGAGGGCGATACGGAGCCCACTGAGGAGGGCTTCGTACTCTGCCATGTTGTTGGAGGCGGGGAAATGCAGCCGTACCGCATAGCGTATGTGTTCTCCATGAGGTGAAATGAAAAGCAGTCCCGCCCCTGCTCCGGCCTTCATCACGGATCCGTCGAAGTACATAGTCCAACACTCTGCCTGTATCTGGGGCGGGGGTAGTTGGACATCCGTCCACTCGGCGACAAAATCCGCGAGAACCTGGGACTTGATGGCTTTGCGCGGTGCGTACGTGAGCGTTTCGCCCATCAGTTCCACCGACCATTTGATAATCCTTCCAGACGCGTCTTGGTTGCGGACTACCTCTCCCAAGGGGAACGACGAGACCACGATCACTGGGTGCGCCTCGAAGTAGTGTCTTAGTTTCCTTCGAGCCAGCACGACCGCGTACAACAGTTTTTGGATCTGCGGGTACCGCGTCTTGGTTTCCGATAATACCTCGCTGATATAGTACACGGGTCGTTGTACCGGCAATGCATGGCCTTCTTCTTCTCTCTCCACTACGATGACCGTACTAACCACTTGGGTCGTCGCGGCCACGTATAGGTAGAGTGTTTCCCCGTCCCTTGGTGGCGTAAGGATGGGTGAACTCGAGAGTGACGCGACGAGTTTGTCAAGGGCTTCCTGCGCCTCTGGGGTCCAGGAGAAACGTTCGTGTTTCCTCAGGAGCCGGTACAGAGGTAAACCCTTCTCCCCTAGCCGGGCTATAAAGCGACTGAGCGACGCTAAGCACCCCAGGACCCGTTGGACTCCTTTCAAGTCTCGAATCGGGCCCATCCGTTCGAGGGCAGCGACCTTCTCGGGGTTGGGTTCAATGCCTCGCTGGGAGACTATGAAACCCAACAACATGCCTCGCGGCACTCCGAAAACGCACTTCTCCGGATTGAGCTTCACACCGGCGGCCCGGAGCGCTTCGAAAGCGGCTCGCAGATCGTCGACCAAGTTGTCCGCCCTCTTGGATTTTACGACGATGTCATCGACATATGCTTCCACGGTGCGCCCGATCTGGTCTCCGAAGACCCGAAGCATACATCGCTGATACGTGGCCCCTGCGTTTCGAAGCCCAAACGGCATCGTAGTGTAGCAGTATATGCCGAAAGGGGTGACGAAAGAAGTCGCGAGTTGGTCGGATTCTTTCATCTTTATTTGGTGGTAACCGGAATACGCATCAAGGAAGCAAAGGAGTTCACACCCCGCGGTGGAATCTACGATTTGATCGATTCGTGGCAAAGGAAAAGGAACTTTGGGACATGCTTTATTTAAACCAGTATAATCTACGCACATCCGCCATTTCCCATTCTTTTTCATAACTAGTACAGGATTAGCTAGCCACACGGGATGAAAAACCTCCTTGATGAATCCGGCCTCCAAGAGCTTGCGCAGCTCCTCTCCAATCGCTCGACGCTTCTGCTCGTCGAAGCGCCGAAGGCGCTGGCACACCGGCCTGGAGTTGGGCTGGATGTCAAGGGAGTGCTCGGCGACCTCCCTCGGTATGCCGGGCATATCCGAGGGGCTCCACGCGAAGATGTCGGCGTTGGCACGGAGGAAGTCGACGAGCACCACTTCCTATTTGCGGTCGAGGGTGGAGCTGACCTTCAATGTCTTGTCGTCGGGGTTGCTGGGGTCAAGAGGTACGTCCTTAGTCTGCTCGGCTGGCTCGAAGCTGCCAACGTGCTTTGGCGCGGGGTTGTCGATCTCGTGAACTATCTCCTCCAGATGGGCCACACAAGCTTCATCTTCAGCGAGTGCCTCGGCGTGTTCGACGCACTCGACATCGCACTCGTAGGCGTGCTCGAACGAGGCCCCCACGGTGATGACTCCCTTCGGGCCCGGCATTTTCAGCTTGAGGTAGGTGTAGTTCGGGATGGCCATGAACTTGGCGTAACATGGCCGCCCGAGAATGGCGTGATAGGCGCCCCGAAACCCCACCACCTCGAAGGTGAGGACTTCCTTGCGGAAGTTGTCCGGCGTCCCGAAGTAGACCGGCAGGTCGATCTGTCCGAGGGGCTGAACCCGCTTCCCCGGAGCGACGCCGTGGAACGGCGCCTTGCTTGGGCGCAGCTGGTCCCTGCTGATTCCCAGGAGCTCCAGGGTGGGGGCGTACATGATGTTGAGGCTGCTGCCTCCGTCCATGAGCACCTTGGAGAAGCGTGTATTGCCGATGACGGGGTCGACGACGAGCGGATATTGCCCCGGATTCGGAATGAAATCGGGATGATCCTCCCTGCTGAAGGAGATGGTTTCCTCTGACCAGTCGAGGTACTTCGGGGCCGCCCGGTGCACCGTTAGAACCTCTCGTCGTTCGCGCTTGCGTTGCCGAGGCGTCATGTTGGTCGTGGGCCCCCCGAAGATGAAGAACACATTCTCCACCTGGGGGAATCCACCCTTGTCCTTGCCGTCGGCGTCTCCCTTCTCGTTGTCGTTTTTTGTGGCCACGCGGTTGTAGTACTTCTTCAGCATCTCGCACTGCTCGAGGGTGTGAGTGACCGGGCCCCTGTGGTATGGGCATGGCTTCTTGAGCATGTCGTCGAAGACCCCCGGGCTTCGAAGCTGACCCCCTGGGCCCTTGCGGGCAGGGTCCGCCGCGAGGGCTTCGTCGGAGTCGCCGTCTGGCTCTGGTACTCGTGGCACCTGTTGCGCCTTCTTCCCTTTCTTCCCCTGCTTCATCTTCTTGGCGGGGGCTTTAGGCTTGCTTCCCTCCACGGGCGTTCCTTCCACGTGTTTCCCCTTCTTGTCGACGAAGTTAGCGCCCTCTGCCTCTTCGCCGGAGGCGTATCGCGTGGCGATGTCGAACAACCCACTAACGGTAGTGGGGGGCTTTCGTCCAAGTTTGCGCACCAGGCCTCGATTCGTCGTGCCCAGGAGGAAGGCGTGAAGCACCTCTGAGTCTCCGACGTTCGGAAGGTCTGTGCAGCATTTGGAGAAGCGACGAACGTAATCCCGCAGGGATTCGCCGGGCTTCTGGCAACATTGCCGAAGGTCCCAGGGGTTCCCCGGGCGTACGTACGTGCCCTGGAAGTTGCCCACGAAGGTGTTCACAAGGTCGTTCCAGTCATGGATCTGGTTCGGGGGCAGCTGCTCCAGCCACGCTCGCGCTGAGTCCGCGAGATGGAGGGGCAGGTTGCGGATGATGACTTCGTCGCTGGACGCACCACCCAGCGTGCATGCCAGGCGGTAATCGTTGAGCCAGACTCGAGGGTCGGTCTCCCCAGAGTATTTGACGATGGTGGTCGGTTGCCGGAATCGCGGAGGTATCGGTGCCGTCCGGATTTCGCGGCTGAACACCCGCGTACCAGGAGGCTCTGGCGACGGGCTCTTGTCTTCCCGGCTGTCGTAGCGGCCTCCACGTCGAGCGTGGTACCCCTGGCCGGTGGTGGCGTCGAGCTTCCTTTTGTTAAGGATGTGACGGGCGTCGTCTTTGCCGGCACGCGTGTCCAGCATGCGCTCCTTTACAGGAGCTTTCGCCGGGCTCTTGAGAGGAGTGCGTACCGATTCCGCCCGGTCTTGTGCTCCACCCACGACTCCCGTACTGTCGGAGCATCTCATACGTGACGCGGAGCTCTCGGCCTGCTGTACCGCGGCCTGTTCGATCAGAACTTGCGCCTCGCGGCGCAGGTTGCGGCCCTGCGGCGTTGATGGCTCCGGCATCGCTCGTATCAGCGTGGCCGCGGCGATTAACTTCTGACTAGTCCTAGCGAGGGCCAGGGGGTCTTCCCCGTGGTCGTCGGCCATGATTCGCGCCTGCGCGGTGCGTGCCACCTCCTGCGCGAAGTTGCTGGGCCCTGGTCGCCCCGTTTCGAGGGCCGCGCGCAGCCGTCGAACTTGGCGTCGCTCTTCTTCGAGGCTGGCCTCGAGTTCACGCACCTGGATCAGCTGGGCTTGAATCAGCGCGGCGTCTCCGGTCGTGGGGGGTGCCGACCGTCGGGGTGCCGCGCTTCCCACGGGTTCTCGCGCGGGTTCTCGCGGCGCGATGATGCCGTTGTCCTCCGTGTCCGGCTCGATCACCGCCGCGACAAAACACTCCCGCGTGGGGTCGTGATCCTCTGTGCTCGAGTCATCAGAGTAGTCGAAGCAGTAGTCCGCCGCGACCTGGAACGCCACGAAAGCCTCGTAGTCGCGAAGTTCGAGATATTCCCACTCCGGGTCCTCCTGCGAGGCCTCGTCATCACTTGTGCCGAGGTATGAGTCGCCCGGCGAGGTCGCGATAAGGTTCCGGATCGAGAGCAAGTGATGTCCAGCGAGATCGTCGTAGGCATCCATCGCCGTGCTGATGGACGATGAGTACGCCATGCCTGCTCCGCGCATCCCATACGGGAAACGCGACAGCTCGGCCTCGCCCTCCTCGCTCGGACGCGTGGCCGGAGGTGCAGGCGTTGTCGTGGCCTTCGTCCCTTCAGCAATGGTGCCTTCGCTGAAGTCGACGTCGTCCAGACGACGTGCGCGCGCAACCCGGCGCCGCTCCATGCGTTCTTGCCGTGAACGTTGCCCTGAGCGCCTCCTGCGCCTGGGCGTTGGTGGCGGCGGCGGGCTTGTCGTGGCGGTCGTGGTCGTGGTGGCCGCATCCCCTGGGAGGAGCCGCATGAGATAACCGTTGCCGGTTGCCTCAAACCCCAGGCTCCCGAACCAGATAGTGAATCCGGCCGGGAGCGGGTCGGATGAACCGTAGGAGCAGCGATCGACGAGGCGCTCGGTACGGATCACCATCGAGAGAACTTGGTGGGTCAAGGAGTTGATCACAGCGCGATGCCCCCTACCTGGCGCGCCACTGTCGGTGCCGGAACCGCGCGGGGCTCCAATCACCTGCAGAAAAGTGCGCTGTGTCCCGTCTCTCGATGGTCGATGCAAGGGCAATATGGTGACGCGAGGTTTATCCTGGTTCCGATCTATCGATCGTACGTCCAGCAGGGGGTGCTTGCGCACTTGTATTGCCTCGCACCGGGGGTGCTCGCAGTAGGGGGGCTACAAGCTTGGCGGGAGAGGAAGATGAGCCTCCAGGTCCCTTAGAACGAGCGAGAGTCGTGTTCTTGGTTTGAACTAAGTAGTGAGTGTGTGAATCGGTCTCTGGTCGGTCCCCTTGTTCCGTGGGGCTGCCTCCTCCTTTTATAGCTCAAAGAGGGGCAGTTACAAACAGTAAGAGGACAGTACTTAGTACAGTGACGGCGTACGACGGGGCGTGACCTTGGGCGTGACCTTTGTCTTGGCTTGTGTTGTCGGATTAGGCGACTCCCCGGCGTATGGCGTTCCGGCGGAAGATGCGACGTTCCCTGTACCTGACGCGCGCTCCTTATGCTTCTGATTTTATGGGTCGGTGTGGGTCGTCATCATCAAGTACAGCAGGCCACGGGCCCGTTCGAGGGTTCCCTCTATTCGTTCGAGGGGTCCCCGTACCGGAGTTGGTAGAACGGGGGAGCGTGACAGTACAGGGCTGTCACATCGCTCGGGCCCGTGACGCCACACAGGCTCACCACGCTGCATGACGCAGAGGATGACCGCAGGGGGTCAGATGATGACCGCACGGTGTCGGAAATGACCGCACGGGGTCAGGGGTTGGCGGAGATGACCGGGGATGGGCTGATGATTCGCTACTTGACTTCCTTGCCCCAGATTGCGCAGAGCCATTTAATGCCCTTGTCCGCGGGTAGGTGAGCCGTCAGTGGGCCCTCGAGCGAGGGATCTCGAGCGAGGCGGAGTTGGGCATCGGGAGCGGCCTCCGGGCCTCGAGCGAGAAGTCTCGAGCGAGGCGGAGTTCCGCCTCGCTCGAGGGGGGGCAGGACACCCTCGAGCTCGACAGCGGATCAAGGCTTCCACGCTTGTTTTTCGCTTGGTTAATTGGTTCCGGCGGTTTAGTTGGTGATTATCGCTGTTTTAGGGCCTCTACCAGGATTGGCACCGACAAATAGTGAAGATTGCCTTTGTGTATTTGTGTCTTGCTTCCATAAGAGTTTTCACACAAATCAGTGTCTCTCGCGGTTGTCATTGTATTTGTTCTGCCAGTTGTTTTCTAACAAGTGGTATCAAAGCCAAGTTCATTACCTATTCAGTTCAGGCTTCTTTGACATGGTGTCCTTGAAGTATGATCTTCCATTATTGGATCTAGATACTCGATTTTATCTATGGCAAGTTAAGAGGCGAGTGGTTCTAGCGCATACTGATCCAGATGATGCACTGGAGAAATTTGGTGGGAAGAATTCCATCGATTGGTCTGACGATGAAAAGAGAAAAGATCGTAAGGCCTTGTCTCAAATTCACCTGCATTTGTCAAACAATGAAGTTTTGAAGGAGACAGCTGCTGCTACACTTTGGTTAAAGTTGGAGCAGCTATGTATGACAAAGGATCTCACTAGCAAGATGCATCTAAAGCAGAAGTTATTTCTGCACAAATTACAAGATGGAGGAAAGGTGTTGGATCATCTTTCTGAATTTAAAGAGATCATTGCTGATCTCGAGTCGATGGAGGTAAAATATGAAAACGAAGATTTAGGTCTTATTCTATTGTGTTCATTGCCTAGCTCGTATTCAAATTTTAGAGATACGATATTGTACAGTCATGATACTCTCACTCTAAATGAAGTTTATGAAGCCTTACAAGCCAAGAAGAAACAAATGGTATGTGCTGAAAGTTGAAGTTCACAAGCAGAAGGCTTGTTTGTTTGGGGCAGGCAAATGGAGAGACGATCCTCTAGTGCATCTAGAGGCAAAAGTTCAAACGGCTATAAGGGGTCGTTCACAATCTAGAGGCAAACGCAAGTTTTGCAATTATTGCAAGAAAGACACTCATTACATATTAGAGTGTTATAAGCTGAAAAATAAGGAAAAGCGAAATGGCACATTTAAGCCAAATGGAAAATCTGAAGATGATGGTAAAGCTTCAGTTGTTGCTGAAAAGTGGTAGTGAAGGTGATGTGCTTGTTGCTTTTGCTGGATGTGCCAAGATCAATGATGAATGGGTTCTTGATTCAGTCTGCACTTTTCATATATGCATTCATAAAGAATGGTCTAGCACTTATGAGTTAGTGCAAGATGGTGGTTCTGTGTTAATGGGTGATAACACACCACGTAAGATTGTAGGCATTGGATCCATTCAAATTAAGATGTCTGACGGCATCATCAGGACATTGGCTGATGTGAGGCACATTCCGTCTATGACGAGAAATCTCATCTCGTTGAGTACTCTAGATTTGAAAGGATACAAATACTCTGCTGAAGGTGGAGTTATGAAGATATCTAAAGGTTCTCTTGTCGTCATGAAAGGTTATTTAAAATCTACCGATTTGTATATATTGAAAGGTACTACAGTTACAGGTAATGTCGCTGTAATTTCAAAGACACTATCTGATTCTGATGCTACAAAGCTTTGGCATATGTGTCTCGGGCATATGAGTGAACTAGGTTTGGCAGAGTTGAGCAACAGAGGGCTTCTTGATGGTCATAACATCAGTAAGCTACAATTTTGTGAGCATTGTATTTTTGGCAAACACAAGAGGGTGAAGTTCAATACTTCAACACATACCAGTGAAGGTATTCTGGACTATGTGCATTCTTATTTATGGGGGCATCTCGTAAGACATCACTAGGTGGTGCTCGCTATATGTTGACTATTATTGATGATTATTCAAGAAAAGTTTGGCCTTATTTCTTGAAGCATAAATCAGAAGCATTTTTAGTCTTTAAAGAGTGGAAGGTAATGGTTGAAAGGCAAACCGAAAAGAAGGTAAAGAAGCTTCGCATAATAATGGGATGGAATTCCGTTCTAACGAATTCAATTTGTATTGCAAGTCTGAAGGCATTGTTAGACACTACACCATTCCTTACACACCCCAACAAAATGGTGTAGCTAAGCGTATGAACAGAACAATCATCTCAAGGGCATGTTGCATGTTGTCTAATGTAGGATTGCATAGACGGTTTTGGGCAGAAGCTGCTTCCACTGCTTGCTATCTTATTAATCGGTCGCCTCCAATTGAGGTTTGGTATGGATCCCTAGCAAACTATTTAGAATTGAGAGTTTTTGGTTGTACTACCTATGCTCACATTTATAATGAAAAATTGGAGCCAAGAGTCGTTAAGTTTATCTTTCTAGGATATAAATCTGGAGTGAAAGGATATAAATTGTGGAATCCAGAAACTAGAAAGGTTGTGATAAGTAGGAAGGTTGTCTTCGATGAATCTACTATGCTACATGACACTCCTACTGATGTTTCTGTTTTCTGTTGAGAATCAACAGAAGTAAGTGTGCAGGTGGAGCGTTTTGTTGATGCACCACGAAAACAAATTGATAGTGTTCCAGATGAACCTATTATTGTGGATTCCTCTACTACTGAGGATATTCCCGTTGTTCGGTCACCACCACTGCAACAACGTTATATTGTCGTTGATCGGTCTAGGAGGCAAAATATAGTACCAAAGAGATTGATTAACGAAATCATTGTTGCCGCTTATGCTTTAAGTGTGGTAGAAGAAACTGAAGGTAACACTGAACCTTCTACTTACTCTGAGGCTATAACTTCAACTGATTGCAACAACTAGGTGACTGCCATACATGATGAAATGGAGTCACTTGAAAAGAATGGCACTTGAGATTTGGTACAATTACCAAGAGAAAAGAAGCCTATCTGCTGCAAATGGATTTTCAAAAGAAAAAAAGGCATTTCCCCAAGTGATGAAGTTAGATACAAGGCAAGGTTGGTTGCAAAATGTTATAGCCAAATTCTAGGAATCGATTACAATGATGTATTTTCCCCCGTTGTTAAGCATAGTTCTATTCAAAGTTTGCTTAGTATTGTTGCCATGCAAGACTATGAGCTTGAGCAGTTGGATGTTAAAACTGCATTCTTACATGGGGAATTAGAAGAAGACATATATGGATCAACCAGAAGGTTTTGTTACTCCTGGAAAGGAGAACCTGGTTGTAGGTTAAAGAAATCTCTTTATGGTTTAAAACAATCTCCAAGACTCATTTATGATCTCTCAAGGTTTCAAGAGATCTAATTATGATAGTTGTGTTTATTTAAAAACTGTCAAAGGCTCAACCATCTATTTGCTCTTATATGTCGATGACATGTTGATTGCTTCAAAGGATAAAAATGAAATAGCAAAATTAAAAGCACAATTGAACAGTGAGTTTGAGATGAAGGACTTGGGTGCAGCAAAGAAGATTCTAGGCATGGAAGTTAGTAGAGAAACACATGCTGGAAAATTATACCTTAGTCAGCATGGTTACATTAAGAAGGTTCTTCGTCGTTTTAACATGCATGAGGCTAAGCTAGTGAGTACACCATTGGCTGCACATTTTAGATTATCATCAGCTTTATGTCCACAGTCAACTGAAGATGTTGAGTACATGTCTAATGTTACATATTCAAGCGCAGTTGGTTCTCTTATGTATGCCATGGTCAGTTCTCGTCCTAATATATCTCATGCATTGACTGTTGTCAATAGATACATGGCTAATCCAGGTAAAGAGCATTGGAAAGCAGTCCAATGGATTTTCAGATATCTGCGTGGAACTTCAAATGCATGTTTAGAATTTGGCAAGTCCAAAATTGGACTTGTCGGTTATGTGGACTCTGATTATGCTAGTGATTTAGATAAAAGAAGATCACTTATAGGTTATGTATTCACCATTGCTGGATGTGTTGTTAGTTGGGAAGCAAGTTTACAAGCTACCGTTGTTTTATCTACCACCGAAGCAGAGTATATGGCTATTTCTGAAGCATGTAGGGAAGCAATTTGGTTGAGAGGTTTGTATAATGAGCTTTGTGGTCATATTTCTTGTATCACTATATTTTGTGATAGCCAGAGTGCTACATGCCTTACAAAGGATCAAATGTTCCATGAGAGAACAAAACATATTTGATGTTAGATATCACTTTATTAGAGGTGTTATTGCCCAAGGTGATATCAAAGTATGCAAGATTAGTACTCATGACAATCCCGCAGTCATGTTGACAAAGTCAGTTCCTGCGCTCAAACTTAATTGGTGTTACCGTTTAGTCCATTAATTTTTTGGTGCATGGTTATTGTTGATTATTAATTTGACTGAAGAAGAGAATTCGTCTTAAGGTGGAGTTTGTTGAGATATGCTCCGAATTCCTAAAGGCTTCTACATGCACCAACCGGTGGGCATCTAACTTAGCTTGTCCTAAATTGGAGAGGTGTTTTGTGGTAGCATGCTTACATGCATGTTTAAGGGATGCATGTACGGGTTCTGTTTAGCCACTCATTATTTGGGCTGCCTGCATATTCTGGCCTATATAAACCAGTTCAACACGGTACGTTAGAATGTAACACAATTAGAGTCAATCTACATTTCTGTTCCTCTTGGGTTGAGTTACCACTCATTGTAAATCCGTCGAGTTTGTAGACCTCTAGTTATCTTGAATAGTGAAGATTACCTTTGTGTATTTCTGTCTTGCTTCCATTGGAGTTTCCGCACAAATCAGTGTCTCTCGTGGTTGTGATCATATTCGTTCCGCCAGTTGTTTTCTAAAAAATCTTGCGAAAGCTGGTCCACTGATTTGCTTAAATGAGGCTTCATCTTTGATCATATAAAGTGCAATATACTATTTTTTTAGAACATGCATAGTACCTGTTTCATTAAGTAGACAAGAAATACAACATCGCAACCTTAAGAGGAATCTCAAGGCGCGGAGTTACATCAACTGGCGAAATAACATAGCCTTCCTAAAGAAGAGAGAAATCCATGACACACACCAACCCACCTAAATGACCTGATACAACTGAGAACCATGAGAAAAAGAGAGCGCTATGGTCAGCGCCTAAGAACACTGAAGAGCGATATACTATATACATATGCAGTAGAGAATTTTTTTTGAACGAACGGCACATGATATGTGTGTTTCATTGATATAGCAGAAAATACAAGACTATGTCCCTGGGAGGCCATAATCAGGCAAAACAAAAGAACACTAAAAAAACTAACAATTGGCGCGGGTCGGATTGGGACATCGACACCGCACCACTCAGACAGCCTCAGAGGTTTGGTTGGAGGAGGGCACACCACCAAGCACTCCACGTCGCCATCACCCGAGTACCCAAAGAGCACCACCAACACCAGGGTAAGGCACACAGAAGATATGCAGTAGAGAAATTGAAACTTATGCGAAGAGATATGTGAAATTGGAAGGCATAAAGAATTACTAGGCTTGGTCCAGGAGGGCACTATTATTGTTGTTGAAGGTGAAGAAACTTGAAGGCTTTGTCAAAGAAAAGACAGCTCAACTGATGAACGGAAGGCCCATGATGTTACTAACTCTTTGATAGCTGCATCATCGTTAGGTGTTGCCATCTAATCGACAGACTGGTAGATACTATTGCTACGACAGCTCAACTGATGAACGGAAGGCCCATGAGGGGAAAAAATATTAATCTTTGTCAATATCTCTAGTTGGGTTATTTGAGCCGATATAATTTATCATGAGGTCCATCCTCGAGATGTAGTGTGGATCACATGTCACCCATCAAGCTCTTGTATAATTTATCATCGAGACCATTTGACATGAAGGAAATCTGATATCCTTTAGAAATAGGAGACAAAAACATTTGTTAGACCAACCCACACTACCTATGGAAGATACTTCATGAGAGGCACTCCTCAAGTTTCTAGTTCTATAGTTTTCCAAACTTCACTATGAATGTTCTACAATAATATAATAAATATCGTTGATATTCCTATGTATGGAGCCATTTAGATCATTCAAGTATGCATTAATTATCCATGCTTAACAATTTTCTAATAAGGTTATTACCCCACTAACGGTAATGGAGGCACTACCGCATACTTCACAAAGCCATTGAATATTTAAGAAAACAATCATTTTTTTCATAGATTTTCACTTGAACAAAAAAACTCGTTGTGAGGTGCGGTGGATGTTAAATTGGCTATTCCTAAATCTAAAAAAGTTTAGGCCATGAGAAAAGAACGTATGTGAGACATGTAACGAGAATTATGAATGGAAGATTTAAATTGTTGCAATAATGTATTGGGAGCTACTGATTCTTTTGTTGTGAGTTTATTTTTTCTTTAAGTTTATGTTGAAGGTTTTTAAGGGAAAAAATGTCCACGGTTGTAACAAAAAATATTTGAATAGTTCGATAGCAAAGAGATTCTATGGGACATTGACTGCTAGAGTGAGAGTTAAAAGGTAACAGCGATGTACTTAACAAAATTCTAAGTGTTAGTTCACGGAAGGGTAAGATTGCCACCGAGATTTGTGCATTTTGAAAGAGTATTCATACCGATGTCGAAGATATCGAGAAGTATGTAAATAAATTAAGAAAGAATATCCACTTCCGGCAATAGCTTTAGTGTCGAGGACAATATTTTTATGAGGGGATATATCTATGACATCACTTTTTTTAATACTTATATGCATAAATCTTATATCTTAAAAATATTTGTATAGTTTAAGTGAGCCATAAAATTTATTTGCAATTTATCATTAAATTTCTCCTTTCACAAATACTTAGTGTGCAGCAAAATGTTTTATCATTTCTTGTATGTGTAGTTTGCTTATATGCTTGTTCGAGTTTTCTTGGATTTAAATTTTATGGTAGTTTAAATTTGAACCTCATTCATATTTAAATTGTTATTCCTATATTATCAAGTTTCCTATTAATTTTCTGATGCCATCTCTAATCTTGAACCCTGTTGAGTCGAAGCACCTTCTCTCGAGTTGAGTTTGACCTTAGCACTGAGATGAAGATGTCTGCCTTTGCGGTAATCATCAATTTATTCCGGGCCACCTATATATCTTGCCCGGATACAACTCAAGTTCTAAAAATCCCAATCAGAGCTCGTGGACAAATTCGTTGAATACATATAAATTATCAGCATAAACCTTCGATTCTAGCTTTGTTATTCTACATTGAAATATTTTATTAAACTATGACATAATTTTCTAGCTCTCCAAATTGACCGAATAGACTTTCATTTGAATTGACTCGTTCACAGAAAAAAAATAGTCCAATTCATATGTACTTTATGTAATGATTAATTGATAATTTATCACACGGGCTAATAATATTTGAATCAAGACCTAAGTCCAAGTAAGAAGCCATTTTCCTATCCTTAACCCTAGCCACCCCACTATTTTGGCTCTTTCAAATTTGGTTCATTTTAATTGAGTCGATGGCGAAAAATAGTCTAAGTGCATTTTATTCTAATCGCAAAATCCAAAATTTGATAGGGACAATAAGGAGCGAATTTTGTGAACACAAGAGGGTGAATTGTGAAGATAACATATGAGTATTTGTTGGAATTCTTTATTTTCAAGGTTTACAATGGACATTTTTAAGTTATACTAGGTGAAGACAAAGAAAAGTGTTGTATTAATGAACTCATCAGCTCAAACTGCAACAACTCCAGCAGTATTCTCTAAACTTCTTCAAATTTGCTCCAATTCAGTTCTAAGTCCAGCATAATCCCCAATTCTAAGTTATACTAGGTGATTCTCCGCGCGTTGTTGCGGGATTTGAAAGAACTTTTCAATAAACTGTGAACCGTTACCAATTTCGATTGATAGTTTGATACAAAACAAAAAAACGTCCAAAAATGAATCTGACGTTGACAGCTACTAGCTTATATAATGGCCCTTAGTTAGTGGGAGATGATATGAATAGGTTGCATGAATAAAAAATTGGTAAAAAATGATGGATAGCTTGCATTTTGACAGAATTAGAGTTAACGAAGAAGAGAGAAGGGCCGGAAGGCTATTGATATGTCGGGTTGTCATTCTAATTAAAGAAGACGTAAGATTAATGTGCTAGTGCCGATGTGGTTTTATGTGAGAATGCTTGTAGTGGGATGCTCATGTATAGCTAGAGGAGATTAGAGGGTCTCAAGAATCCACCGGAAATGTAGGGCGGATGGGGATTTTATGCCTTCATAAAATATTGGGGGTGCTAGAGTGTATTTTTTAGCTTTGACCTCTAAACTTAGAATTAAGATTTTCAGTTTTTTTGTTGGTACCCTAAGAAATTAGCCTGTGAGCATGCGATTTGTTTTCGTGCATTAGCAGTAATTGGAAATCTGTTATGATTATCAAGGTCTCCTTTAATTTAAGTAATTTTGTAGCACCACTAGTATATACGGAGTATATTAGTCTATAATAATCTATCACGAAATTTTAACTTGTTCCTCCCGTCTCCCTCTCCTCCCCGGGTTTCGACCTCCTTCATTCATCCCCCTTCAGGAAACAGTATTCCAATTCTCTGAAGCAAGTCCCGATTGCCAATCATCCCGAACCCTACGCGATTCGAGCGGCCGGAATTGAAGCCGCCAACTACTTCTGACATGGCGGAAACCGATCGCCTCTACCCTCCCATCGAGCCGTACGACCTGGAGCCCCTGCAGGTCCCAGCCGGCGGCGGCGGCGGCGGCGGAGAGGAGGCTAGGGCTTCCGACCGGTTGGTGATGTGGGACGAGGTGCTCGACCCGTCGCCCGCCCCTGAAGGGGTAATCGAGCACTCCCTTTTCAAATCATCTGATTCTGATTTTGAGTTCGCTTGCCGGTAGATTGGAATAGCTGCCATATGAATTCTTCCTAGATTGGTGAAGTGTGGTTTTGATTACGTAGGCGGTAGCATTGGGTGCACGTGATGGAAAAGGTGGGAGCTTTCGGGCTTCTGCTTGTTACATCTGTGCAGTGCTGTTGGTGCGCTCTGTTGCTGGTTGACATGTTATCGGGCAGGTAGAGGGTCGTAATTTTCCTTCGCTCTAGATTCGAGTGTTACCTTGATGCACAAAATGCATGTTTGCCAAGTAGTTTTGTTTAACTGTCTTCTGTCTGTGTTCTATACTTTGGTGGTGTATATGTCTTCTTTTCCCTATGT
Organism: Urochloa ruziziensis; assembly: GCA_015476505.1. Classification (NCBI taxonomy): domain Eukaryota; kingdom Viridiplantae; phylum Streptophyta; class Magnoliopsida; order Poales; family Poaceae; genus Urochloa; species Urochloa ruziziensis. Next base: position 15,290,801 of record CM027126.1, on the reverse strand, counting down.
CTAGAAGCATGTGATGTATGTGCTGAGGAATGTGTTCCTATGTCCTAACTCATGATCCGTGTTTATACTCCCTCTAACCAATAATCCGTTTGTACTCCCTCTGCACTTTCCTATATGCCTTCCAAAGTTACCACATTTTCTTTGTGTAAAGCTATATTTCATTAATCATAGGTTCAGAATGAGGATTTAGGAAACCAAAATATTTGATGACACAGCAAGAGATGACTTCAATTGGAGGATTTTGCTGTCCTGCACCTGTTCTTATTATATGCACATTCTAAATTATAGAATATGATATAATAGAGTGAGTGCTCAGTACTTCAGTAGGCTTAGATTATATTTTAAATTTGCCTGCAAAGAGCTATCTGTATGTATGTGTTGTCGCCCAGATTATTTATGGTTATGGTTTATTGTGAAAACCAGGCCCCCCACATATTTGAGCCAGGAGCAAAGGATCATCCTCCAATAAATTTCAATGAAGGAAGCCTTGGTGTTGTCAATGCTTATGAGCTCAGTGATGGGATGACAGCCACGAAGGAATCTGGAGAAAACATCTATGATAGTTTCCCATTTAGTGAGCAATCAGACATATGGGTACCTGCTTCTGTTCCACCAATGACAAAGCAAGATCACGAGGAGTGGCAAAAGGGTTTTGGTTATAATAGTGGACGCGTCCCAGAAGAAGAGTATCAGTGGGATATTGATGAAGAATATTTGGAGATGACAATGTGGGATGTGCTTTCTGATATGATTGTTGCAGGAAAAGATAAAATATTGTCTATCACATCATTTGATATTGGGAGGTATGGCATGTCTATGGTTTCAGATTTTTTCCTTGAGGAGGCTTTGAAGGATAAGGCTCAAACACTTGAAGATATCAGTGCTGGTTCTGAACAAGCTCTCCTTGAGACAGAACCAACAAAGTGGTTGCCTGATAGTGCTGCCCCTTCTTGCATGCTTTGTGGAGCGCGCTTTCATCCAATAATTTGCACTCGCCATCATTGCCGATTTTGTGGTGGAATATTTTGTGGTGGCTGTTCAAAGGGTAGAAGCTTGATGCCCCCGAAATTCATGACCTCAGATCCTCAAAGGGTATGTGATGTTTGTGGAGTGCGTCTTGAGTGTATTCAACCTTATTTGATGAATCGATTCAGTCGTGCTTGTCAACTTCCAACTCAAGACTTGACAGACCTGAGCACCTTGAGGTCATGGATAAACATCCCATGGTCAATGAAAATGGAGTATGAAATCTACAAAGCTGCAAATTCCATATATGGTTATTGTAAGGTATTCGTATAATACACCTTGTGTTCGTCTTGTTCTTAATTATTTCATTTGTTTTTTGTAGAAACCATTGATTCATGTGGCTTTGATTCTTCAAACACATTTTCTGCTCAACCAGTCGCTATCCAGTAGTAGTGTAGTACTATAAGCATTCATTAGCTGTCAGTTATAAATCTTGTAGACAATTTCAAATCTCCAGCCTAGCTGAATATCTATGAATAATTTACAATGAATTATGGTGGAATGAATATGCAAGATACATTTCAATAGTGATATCCAATCTGTAGATTGTGGCATTCATGTTTCCCAAAAAAAGGAAACTTGGATTGTGGCTATCATGCTAATCATTTTTCTCTACAAACTTGTAGGACAATGCCTAGCTTCTCAAGGCACCTTGTATATGCGTGAGCAGTTATTACCAGGAATGTTTATCCTAGTTTTCACAGTGGCTTGGTCACTAAATCTCAAACACTGTTCAGCAGTTTTCTTTAGACAAATCAGTGATCTAACCACTGTAATATATCTTGGAAGCCGCCTCAGAAATGAACTTGTTGCTTTTCTGCATTTGTCAACACCATGATTATGACCATTCAAAATCCACTTTTCCCCTTATATATAATATACACTACTGCTGCAGTGATGCATGGCTGAAGCATTGCATAGATATTTCCAATGTTTTCATTACTGTTTTGTTGATTCCATTTATAAGATAGTCGTAAGTTTCTCAGAATCTCAGGGCCACAGTAAAGTTTACTCTTTCTTTTCATTTTCTTTTTTGCTGCATTGTGCTTGTTCGTTTTGCAGTTAATAAGGATTACTCATGAAATGTTATTTGCTTGCATATTCAGGTGGGAGAGCTAAAAGCTGAGAAGTCAATCCCTGATTCAATTCTCAGAGAAGCAAAAGGGCTTGCAATAATCACTGTGGTAAAGGTTGGAATGATGCTTACATACAAAATTGGTACTGGACTAGTGGTTGCTCGTAGAGCTGATGGTTCTTGGTCCCCTCCTTCTGCCATCTCTACTTGTGGTCTTGGATATGGTGTTCAGGTAATCTTTTCATCAAATAAAGTGGTTTTTTTGTTATAACTGAGGCCTTCTAACACTTGAAGCATCTCTGTATTTTGTACCTTTCAGGCTGGAGGCGAGTTAGCTGACTACATTATTGTTCTTAGAAACACAGATGCCATCAAAACTTTCAGTGGAAATGCACATATGTCGATTGGGGCTGGTATTAGTGCTTCTGCTGGTCATCTTGGACGAGCGGCAGAGGCTGATTTCCGTGCTGGTGATGGTGGTTATGCTGCCTGTTACACATACAGTTGTAGCAAAGGTATTGTTTAATTTAATGAATTTTCTTCTTTTAATTTTTACAATTTTCCCACGTTGCTGTAGGAGAAGTACTCTCCTAATGTTCATGATAATGGTCGTCGGTCAACAATAATCTATACTAAAAAGGACGACGAATTTGACGGTCATAGAATCTTATGTGTTACTCTTGCGGTCTTGCCCCTCCAACACCGTCGGATTTTATTTTATGATGATCGAATGCTCGAGATTAATCTAAAGAGTCCATGTTGACTACATCACTCCTACACCGTCGGATTTTATGATGATCGAATGCTCTAAATTAATCTAAAGAGTCCATGTTGACTACATCACTAATTTAGTAATTTTTTTCAAACACGTGGCATGTGCCCTTCTGCTAGTTAATTAAAACAGACAGAACAAAGTTTATAGAATATAGATAATTTAATCGTTAGAGACAAGCTGCTGGTTCCTTGACTGACTCACATTAATCTCGTATTTTTTTATTGTAACTCCTAATATCAGTGGAATTAAAAATATGGTAAAATATAAAGTTAAGAATTACTAATTGGACTAGTTATTTTAATTTCCAGCCCGTTCTATCTGTTTACCGGTGAGTTTTTGTCCGAGCAGCATGTTTCTGACAAACAATCAGACACTTTACTTCCAAGTTCTGTGCACTAACAGAATGTGAGGATCATAATTGGACTTAAGGCATTAATTTCTTCTTTTTGTGCAAAGTAGTCAGTGGCTGTTCTTGAGCACATATTTCTAACATTCCTGAAGAGTCCAGTTTCTATAATCATGCATAGCGTAGACCAGGATTTTTGTTTCTGTAAAAAGTATGTTTCATAGGCCGTTAGCCATGTGGTCACTGTAGTGGCCCCGTTGTATATTGCATATGGTAGCGAATAACAGATTGTGCAGAGTTTCAATTTTGAAGCAGTTGAATAAAGGTAAAAATGATAGTTTGGTGTCCCAGGTAGCTGCTTCAAAGTTGGATACTTCAATTTGTCAAAAAATAATAAAAGCAGGACACTTTGATAACCTAATAAATAAGCATATGTTTCTGTAGGAATATCAAATTAACTGTTAGTATAGGTGTATATAGTGATTGATACAGTGCTTCAAAGTTGGACACTTCAATTTGTCAAAAAATAATAAAAGCAGGTCACTTTGATAACCTAATAAATAAGCATATGTTTCTGTAGGAATATCAAATTAACTGTTAGTATAGGCGTATATAGTGATTGATACAGTGGAGCACAATTGAGCATCATTTACTATCTTCTTTCTTGCAGCATTACACAGTTCTTATGGTTTCATTAGTTTTTATTTTGATTGCTAAATTTGTGTTTCTGATGCCAATGATGAATATCTTTGATAAGTCTACTAGTGATCTGATATTTTGTTTCATTACCTTGCTTTTTGTCACTATCTGTTCTTCGTTTCTATGACAGGTGCCTTTGTGGGC